>CM053583.1:184996924-185012215 GCA_028627135.1 Pseudochirops cupreus
CAGGCCGCGGGTGGGAAGCTGCAACAAGGAGGCGGGTGCAAAACCTCTGCCTTTTGCTTTTCTGCTCTGGAGGCCTTCTGGCTGGACTGCTTATCTCCCCCTTTCACAAATCCCACTCGCAGCTGCTGCTAATCTGCTCACCTGAGAGGCTCCTGAGCTCCTCCCGTCCAGCCGTCCCCAGGGCACAGCTGCGGCTTCAGGCCAGGCTGGTTTCGGTTCGCAGTGCTGATATGGTTCCTCGTAGCCCAGCTGACTTTAGTGGGAAGTATCTTTGTGTGCGTTTTGGAGTTCCAGGATTGGTTTAGAGTCCTATTTTATGGGTATTTTGGGGTGGCTATGTGAGAGCTGCCATATGTTGCTGCTGCTACGCCACCATCTTGGCTCCGCCCCCCAAGTTCATGCCTTCTTAACAGTGGGACAGCATTTGCACCTTCCACACTTAGCATTTAGTACTAAGTGCTAAGTATCCTGCTAAACTGATTACTATTACAGTGTTGACCTTGGATTTTGTATTTCTTTACTTTTCTTATATTCCTCTTATTAGGGACATTTGAAAAGTGGTTAATTTGTTCAGGTCTGATTTTCTATTTGGAATGCTTCAAATGTCTTTTTCTTAATTGAGTATTCTCATTTCTTTGCATTAATGGTTAGTCTTAGGCTTTCAGGGTAAGTCACACTGGCTGTATCTTGAGTACCTGTGCTCTTCAGAACACTCTTCCCTCTTGTAATTTCTGTTGGGTGCATAATAGTTTCATGTTATACAAATTTTCTTTCCTTTATTCTTGAAAGTTTTTCTCCTGGTCACTTGCATAACTTGTTTCTTTGAAATTGTTGAGTTTAGCCACCGTGTGCTTTGGATTTTGCAGTATAGTTTTGTTTTTATTTTTTCTGGATTTACTATGAATTCTTTCAGTTGGCACTTAATTTTCTTGCAGTTTATTTGTACTATTTCTTGCATTACATGTTCAACTTTTTTTTTTTTACTTATGTTCTTCTGGATACCTATACCTCTTAAATGGGCAGGTAAGTGGTGCAGTGGATAGAACACTGGACTTGGCCCATCTTCATGAGTTGAAATCCTGCTTCAGACACTTATTAGCTGTGTGACACAGGGCAAGTCACGTAACCCTATTTGCCTCAGTTCATCTGTAAAGTGAGCTGGAGAAGGAAATGGCAAACTCTAGTATCTTTGCCAAGAAAATCCTAAATGGGGTCACAAAGAGTTGGACATTGCTTAAATGACTCAAGAACAACAAAATTCTTAAATTGTCTCTGCCCATCCTCCTTTCAAGATCAACATATTTTTCTTGTATGGAGATCAAGCTTTCTTTCAACATGATTACTTTTGTTCTCTTCTTCCATATTGTCCTCTGTTCCTTTGTATTTTCATTTCCAGTCAGTTCTCTCCTTTGGTGAGAGGAGACTAGGGATTCAGGTTTTTTTTTTTCCATTCTGCATTCATATTTGCTGTTCAAGACATACATTATGCTTTCATTGTTCTGTTTTCAAACCATTCAGAAACATCCTCTCGTGGCTCCAAGCTTTCTTGTGTGAATCCACAAGATCCTTTGCCTTGTCAGATCTTAATTCATTTTTCCTTGATCTTACAATATTTACTGGCTGAGCTGGAGGCCATATTTCCTTCTGTTATTAATATCTTCCTTGCTAATTTTTATGCTTACTCTCAAGATCTAACTGAGTTTTCCTCCTGGGGTCTTTAGTAACATTTCCTTTCCCCTCATTTCCCTATTGTTCATTTTCTGATTCCTTCCCCATTTGATGGTGCTTTTCTAGTGTCCTTACCTCAAAGCTACTTTTGCCTCCTCTCACATTGGGGGACTCATTATTTGCCCCACGTGAATTTTAAGGGGATAGATGTTGGGATCTTTCCCTTAGGCTTAGGGGAGTACCACATAAGTGTATACATATATGTCCTGTCCCATTTTACTCTGTTCTGGAGTTCTCTGGGTGAACTATGTTGTAGCAGAGTGCTGCCATGTTGCTCTCTTAGAACAAACTTCTTCCTTTTGGTTTTCCTTGGTACTGGGAGGGGAATAAGAGTTGTCTGTTGAAAGCCTTGGGATCAACTAGTGAAGCTGTGCTGAACATTTTGACTAGTGGGGCAGTAGACACATTAGGGACTAAGGATTAACCTTCTCTGCTTTTAGTCCATCAGATTATTGCCTTGTTAGAGTTGTTTGTTCAAGCATGGAAGCAATTAGAAATGTCCTATTTTTTGCACATAGTTCCTATTTTTGGGAGGTTTGAAGCATTGTGAGGATTGGAAAAAATGTCTAGTCCTGTAACACATTGAACACATGACTTCAGAAACTTCTACTTATTATTTAATGAGAAAATAGATGAAATCTATTTTGTTATTCTCTTCTTTGTAATTTCAGTGTGTGTGTGTGTGTGTGTGTGTGTGTGTGTGTGTGTGTATGTGCATGAAATATGTACTTTTTAAAGATTCTACTCAAATAGCTCAATATAGCATAGAGGTGACTTAGAATTCTAAAATGGTCTGCCTGTGAAATTTAAACTCTGTGGTATCTGATTAAACCAAAAAGCTTTAAGGTCTCTGTCTGGTGATGGATTGTTTGTCTTTCATCTAAGTCTAAACCTAGCCAGATTCAGAGAGGCTCAAAGTAATATTGCTGTGGGGTGATGATTTTTGGAAATGAAGACCATCTCACAAGATCAGAGGGTCTGAAGTGCAATCCATGTGAGTCAAGGGAGTACTCCCACAGAAGAAATCAATGATACTTGAGGTATTGAAGTACAAGTGTGTGTGTGTATGTGTGTGTGTGTGTGTGTGTGTGTGTGTGTGTGTATGCTCTGCCCTGCCTGGTTTTCATTCCATGGAACAACATGGCCTTCCCAGGATAAGCTCAATGCTCCTCAACTCACTATGAAGCTGCTAACTCAAGCCTTGATTGATAAATCAGCCTCTTCTTCCTCTCTGATTAGAGGCCTAGAAGATGGGGTACCAAGCTCCCCTCAATGCCTTCTTTTATAGAGGACAGAAAATGGATTCTCAGCTCATTCCATTTTGCATCTGTTGTTCTGCCTGGTTTCAACTCCTTGGAACAAGGTGTCCCTGGGCTGAGTACTCCCCCTTATCTCATCCTCTTTACTCCCCACTTCCTGCCTCCTTTAATGTGTTGTTTTCCCTTTGAGATTGGAAGTTTATTAAGGGCAGGGACTGTCTTTATTAGTTGTATTCTCAGTGTTAGCGCATGTATCAACAATGCAGTATTCACAATGCCTACAGTAACTATAAATATACTGATATGGTTATTAATCACAAAATATAACAGGCTCTCTACACAAGAAATATAGCTAGAGCATTCATTTAAATACCGGAAAACTGAGTCCCAAAATCAGAAAGTCAAAGCCAACACAGTAGTTATGAAGTTGGCACATGTAGTTAAAATAGTAAACACCCACATTCTTAAGCCTTCTAAACAGGACAGGCTACCTCAGGCAAAGATCCTCCTCTTCTCATGCATGCAACTGCTCAGCATCCAGGCAGCTTGCTCACAACAGCTCCGGCCCCCAGCAGTTCCCCTCCCAGGCAGCCCTCAGCAAGAGTCCTTAGCAGAGATTCTGGCCTGCTCAAAGAAAAAAAGAGTTCGTACTTCAACCACTGCCGCTGCCAGTCAGCACTGCAGGGAGACTCACTTGGTTCTGGCGTTCTCTTGCTCCACCCCTTCCTACTACATCAGCAAGTTCAAGGGGCGTGGAAGATCTTCAAATCCCAGTATCATTACAGTGCAGTTCCTGGCACACAGTAGGTACTTAATAAATGTTTTTTGGCATATGTACGTGTGTGTGTGAAAGATACAGAGATAGAGAGACATAAAAAGATAAGAGAAGAGAGAAGAGGGAAGAGGGAAGATAAATATTGCATTCCACTTCAGGACCCCAAACATCTTGCTTTTTTGATCCTTAAATATCCATAGTTTGGACCTTCTCAGGGCCTTCTTTCTATGGGCTCTTGGCAAATAAAATGTGGCATGACTAGGTTTTTTTCCCCTAATATTTGATTTCTGGTTGATAGATTTGTGATCAGTTAATAGAATGTAATGATAGAGACCTTATAGACATGGTACTATATTATTTACCATGTTTTCTATTGTGTTTAGATACTTGCTTACCACCAGAACAATACTTTGACCTTTCCTACCTTCCTAAGATCCAAACTCAACTCCTTCAAATTTTTATTTAATCTCTTGGAACAGAAGTTGAGAATCATGGCTATGAAGTAGATTAGAAAGGCTGGGTGGGGATGTTACTATTCTCAAGTGCATTCCTCCTTTCTCTTTTCTACCCAAGCAAAATCACTGAGGAGATGAGTAGTCAGTCTTGGTAGTGGTAGCTTGAGAGTGAAATGTAAATGAGTCATCTTCATTAAAGGTGAGGTAACAAGACGGTTTGGTATTTAAGTCTGTGTAATGATTAGAACTTCCTGTAACAGTTATGATGACGATGAGATTAGATGAATTGAACATTCATTCCAGGTTAATTCATATCCTTTTAACTAATTAGAAGAGTTTTTTTAAAAAAAGATTAATAGACTCTATCCACATTTTCTTGGCACTTCTTTCTCCTTTTACAAAGAGCTTCCCTATTGTGAATGAAATTCTCGTCTACTCTGACTATGTAACTTTAATTGCTCCAGGCAGGATCCAGAAATCTATGAGATTATGTAGATCATACTATTATAGCGCTAGTGCCAGAAGAGGTTTTGAAAATTAGCTGGTACAACTTCTGAATTTCACAGATCAAGAAACTGAGGCACAAGAAAGTTAAATAATTGACTTGGGGTCACATGGGGAATAATCAGCAGAAGGAAAACTCAAACCCAGGTTCTCTGACTCCAAATTCATCACTTTCTCTACTTGACCATGTCATCTCCTCAGTATTCAATGTTAGCTATTGGGAGTAAGTGATGTCTGGTTTTATTTCTGAGGCCTATTGCCTTAGTCATACATCGTCAAATCTTAACCTGTATCTAAGTGATACAAGGGTATTCTCAAGGTCCCTCTTAAGAACTTTGGAATTGATTGTGTGGCATGGTAGACAGTGGCACAGGGCCACTCAGCATGGCGTGCTCACATCAGAGAAGGTGCTGTGCTCTATGAGCAAAGCAGAATTGAGATAGCTCAAAGGAAATGCAGAATCCCCAGATTTAGAGAATCCACCCCAAATGTTCACATGGACTATTTGTGCTCGACCTATGGTAGAACATTCTGAGCTTGTATTGGTCTGATCAGTCACAATTGGACACATTGAAACTTGACTCTAGCATAGTGAAGTCATTTTGGTCCTCTTTGAGAATGAAGGACAACAACTAACCAATGCATTACCAAAATAACTTAGTTGAGAGAAAATGAGTAGTCAAATAGGTGGTTTCTTATCCTCCAAGAGACTGATTGTTTTTTCCACTTTGAAGTGAGTTGTTTTAGCATATGATTATTAATGTGTAATTGAGGTATGAGGAGAAAAAAAGCAAGTAGGATAGCTTGTTTATTATTTCTGTTGGAAAAGAACATATGAAAAATTATTAACAGACACAATGCTTTCAAGTATATCTCCTAAAAAGAATTTAAGGTCTTTTTTTGGTCCTTTTTGGAAATATCACATTACTCTTAATTCATGCTTTAGTATAAAGATCTTGATAATTATACCATAAGAGAAACTGTGTGGTGTCATGAAGAGGGAGGAAGGAAGAAAATAAGTTATCAATTAAATACCTACTATGTGCCAAGCACTGTGCTTGGTGCTTTAGAAATATCTCATTTGAGCCTCATAACAATCTTATAAGGCATATACTATTATTATTCCTACTTTATAAGGTATATACTATATACTTATAAGTTATATACTATTATTATTCCTACTTTATAATAGAGGAAATGGAGACAAACAGAACCTAAGTGGTTTGTCCAGGGTTACACAGCTAGTAAATATCTGAGGTCTGATTTGAATTCAGGTTTTCCTGATTCCTGGCCCTACTCATTATGCCATCTGGGAGCCTCTACTGTTGGTCTTGGAGTTAGTAAGAACAGGATTTAAATTATGTTTTGGACACATGCCAGCTTTGTGACTCTGGACAAGTCACTTAACCTTAAGCCCTGCCGCCCTCATGCTCATCCTGGCAACTCTCTAAGATTATAAATTGCACAGCTGAAGGGATAGGATTTCCCTAAAACAATGAAATCACAGTTTTTCAAAACAAGACAAAAAAGAAAACATTGAGTTGTAAACAGAAGCACAAATATTATTCAAGCAGCCCCAGGATTGCAAGGGATCTCTAAAAAGTTATGCAAAGATTTTCAGTATAAACTATTATGTTCTGAATGTATACTCAGCTCCAGAGTGAGTCATTATCACGGACTGTCTGCTTACTGATTATATGTCCTTGGGCAAATCAATAAACCTCTCTGTACAATAAAGACACTGTCCTTGATGAGTATCTCTCAATGCAAATGATACTATGGACAGGTTGAAGATTTAAATTCTCACCTTTGTCAGATCTATTCTCTGCAGCCTCAATAAAATTACTCTCAGTGGTTTAGGGGATTGTCACTGGGAGATGGGGAATTAACATAGGCCTATGTATGTGTATTCAAGTACCTGTTATGCTAATGATAATCTGAAGATCTTCCCTGCCCCTCGTCCCCTTGATAGGCTTAAGTGAATTTGACAACCTTCCCTGATTTGAAAATATACTCTGCCCCTAAGAGGCCAAATATGGTCACATGGAGCCTGTGGTGGGAGGCTTGTTTTTCAGGAATGCCCACACCTTGGTACTTTGTGATTGGGCAGGGGGTCAAAAGGGTTGTGACATTCTGTGGCCCAGGAGAAGGCTATATATACCCTGATGTGAGGCTTTGCTTTGGGGCTCACTTTGGGAAGAGTTGTGTGATTTGGCCAGAGGAGACTGGGCAGCTGTTGAGCGCCCCTGGCTTTGAAAACCCAGATATTGGTGCTTCCCTCTCTGGTAACTAACTAGGTATGGATATAATGGTCAGACAGCTGGAAGCCCTGCCTGCTGGTCTGTTTCTCTGCCTGTATTTTTTTTTTGTCTGCTTTTAACTTCTGTTTGTATTCTCTGAAGTTTAAGGTGCTGACTTTTCCCCCTGAACTAGGTAAACGATATAGATGTGATTGATTAAAGTAAAATTGTTAACCCATTTTGGGTTGCTTTCTTTTAGAAAAACAGATCTAAGAACCTGTGCTAGCAGCCATCCTGGGTATGCTAGGGTGTTTGCTGCTACAGTACCCAGGCTTTGGTCAAAGTTTTATGGATCACACATATTAAAAAAATACAACTAGGAAATAAGATATATGGCCAATGGGGTACAGAACTCCATCTTGCCCTACAAGAAAACTAGGAGGAGGTATGGAGAAGGATATAAGAGAGAATAGATTGTGGGAAGGGGTATTCAGTAGGCTCATTATCTTGGGGTAGGAGAAAGATGGGGAGAAAATTTGCAACTCAAAATCTTGTGGAAATGAATGTTGAAAACTAAAAATAAGTTTAAAAAGTTTTATGGATCAGTAAAAATATACTATGTACTCCTGCCAGTCCATGTGGTGGCCATGGGGAAACACTGATTTAATGTCTGCTAAAGTCCTTTTCAGATCTCTTATTCATCTCATTATAGAATTTTATAATTATTGTGAATTAAAGAAATTCATAAGACATTAAAAATTTAAAAAATATGTAGAGTTGAGAGATGTATGAGAAAGTCTCATGTGAGAAAAATCAAATTAACTGTCACTTAATTGTGTGGGCTTTTCTATAAATTCTCAGATCAACATGAAGGCAGCCCAAATTTGGGAGAAGATATCCTGTGTTTCTCTATCACATGGGTAGGAGTACCTTTTTTCAATTATATGCATAGCCAGAACATCCAGTGTCTTTAAAAACTGCCAGACTAGGATACTCTATATTTTTTTCATTATGAAGTTCTGGGAGGGTGGAGGTCATAATCACTCACAACTCGGGTACCATAAACTACCTGGGTTGGGACAATGGCTTCTTTCCCCTTTTCTCCTTTTAACCTGTGGCTCTGAGAATCAGGTTAAGAGTGGTGTTTTGGTTTGATTCATTTGTCTTTTTAGGTTCTAGGTACAGTTGATGGAATCTCCACTGGATCTGGGAATTTGAGCTACTATGATCTTGGAGTCAGGATTCCAGCCCAAATGTGGACCTAACCAGTCCTGCAGGGAAGTTTTGAGAAGCCATGGGGCCTGAGACTTCAAAACAGTGGTGGGCTTTGGACTTGGAACTTTGGATTATGATATATAGGAAATGAGCTAAGCCATCAACCTGATCCTGTTCCCTTTTCAGAATATGAAGTGGTACAGGAGGCTCAGAGGGGGCATAATTAATACCTGAAGGTATTAAATTGATGCTTATGTTTATTCTTACTATCCTTCTGAAATACATGTTCCTTTGTAAAAGCTATTCCAGCTGTTCTAAGTGGTTAAATGAAACTGGAGTGGAAGGGACCCCTCTAAAATTGGAGTTGTTGGAGTCAATGGAAGAGAACCTAGATATTCACAAATCCCCTCAAGGGTACTGAAGAATCCTGGGGAATGGGTGAGATATAACATATCTGGCCAATTACTGCTACATTGACTACTTGGAGGAGAGTAAGTTGTAAACAAGCTGGAAAGGTGGGAGGAGGGCAGGTTATGAAAGTCTTTAAAAGCCAAAACATTCTTTTGTAAAAGCTATTTAATCTTAAGTGGTTAAATGGAACATGGAGTGCTAATAATTACATCCTTGAAATAGAAGGAACAGAATGATTGAGGTCTCAAGCCAATGACAACAGAGACCCCCAAACTCTTTAGGAACCTGCAAATCTTGAAGAGGAGATGAGAGTGGGGCCAGAACATACTCATTGCATTTATTTAGTTTTTAAATTTTTTTATTTATTTGATTTTTAATTTATGAAATTTATACATAGTATAATAAAAAGATAATTGTATATGAAAATGCAAATCTATTATGTACAATTTGGTATTCCATTTAAATACATAATGAAGTTATCATATACATTTCTTTTTTTTTTTCCCTTTTTTTTTTACTCTTTCTCTCTCCCCCATTTGTTTAGTGACCTGGACTTAAATTCATGCCTTTACCTCAATCATCAAAAGATAATATACTAAAGTAATTTGGGGCAGGGCCTAGAATGAGAATTGGGGTGTGGGATGAAGGAAGAAGGTTGGAATCTTTCTTCCAACCTAGCATGCTAACTATGATATGTTTCCAAACTCCTTTGCCTTATAATCTCTGTCATCAAAAAGGAGGTGGGCAGACATGCCTGATTTGACCACCTGATTTCTTTGACTAGACAAGCACTTTAACTGAGTGAAAGTAGAGGAAGGGTTTAGCTAATTTGTTTTTAAATGGAAAATATCCATTCTCATTCAGTAGCCAATCTTTTATTGTAATTAGTAATGGATAACATCCAAAGATAGAGAGATTTGGATTCAGTAAGTGTTCCATAAGTCTTTGGAGAAGAAATCAGGACAATTTTTTGAGAGCATACCATTTCTCATGAAATCATTAGTATTTTTCACTCCTAGCATCGTTGGGAATACTGGTTTGAATATTCTTCTAGGAGACATTTTCATATCTCTATTCCCTTTTGGAAGAAAGAAAAAGAGGAAAGTATGAAATGAAGACTGGGCTATGTTCATCCTTTAGTGGGGCATTGGGGATCAGTGTTTTCTGGTGGATATAAAGTTCCCAGGGCCTGTCTGGGCCCTTGGGTCCATTATACTATGTGTAAATCCTGCAAATTAATTCCAAACTAAGAAGAATGGGGAGTTAAAACCTCACAGGAGACAAGAAGTCAATTCAACAAGAATTTGTTTAAGAAGTTTGTGGAAAAAAAAACATTGAAAGCTACAAATTTCAAAAATATTGTGAAAGCTTTATATGTTCAATGAAAGTTCTTGCAGGTTACTCTTGTACCCATGCCTTTTGCTCTGCATTCTTTGAAGAGCAAGCAACTTGTCAAATTTTGGGGGCATTGTCAAAATTGAAAGATGAATAAGGATGCAATGGGACTCTACCTCCCACCACTGTCATTTTGACGTGAGTTTCTTTAGGTTTGCCTCCCCAAATTCATAGCACCTGAAAGGATGACATATGGAAGTCAGAGATTGTGGAAGAAGGAAGGCATGCATCTTTGAAAGTAAAAGAGAAGGACTGAAAGAGACCCAATTGCACCTGGGACTGTGTCTCTAAAAGTTATGAAAGGCTATGCCACATGGGCATAACCTCTGGAGAAATTTTTTAAATCAATACTCTATTGTGGTTCTAGCACTACAGGGACAACAATGTTTTAAATCCTTGTTTTACATTTCATTTAAAAAAATGTTGAGTTTCAAATTTTCTCCCTCTTTCCAACCCCTCCCCCACCTCTTCAGAAGACAAGCAATTATATATATTATACATGTGAAGTCATGCAAAAACATATTTCTCTATTAGCCACATAGCAAAAGAAAACACACAGAAAAAACCAAGAAAAATAAAGGAAGCAAAAGAAGTATGCTTCAATCTGCACTCAGAAATCTTCACTTCTCTCTCTGGAGACAGAATTTTTCTTCATGGGTCCTTTGAAATTGTCTTGAATTGTTATCTTGATCCGAGTAGTTATGTCTTTCATAATTGATCATCCTTACAGTATTGCTATTACTGTGTACAATGTTTTCCTGGTTTTGTTTACTTCACTTTGCACCAGTTAACATAAGTCTTCTTAGGTTTTTTTGAAACCATTCTGCTTGTCATTTTTTTTATAGCACAATAGTAGTCAAATCATATGCTTACAACTCATTTAGTCATTCCTCAATTAATGAGCACCACCTCAGTTTCCAATTCTTTGTCACCACAAAAAGAGTTACTATAAATATCCCTTTGGGCATATTTCCAAATTGTTTTCCAGAGTAATTGGATTAGTTCCTAACTCCACCAGCAACTTATTAGTATGCCTGTTTTCTTTCATCCTCTCCAGCATTTGTCATTTCTGATAGGTGTGAGGTAGTAGCTCAGAGTTGTTTTAATTTGCATTTCTCTAATTGAAAATGATTTATAGCATTTTTTTCATATGGCTATAGATAGCTTTTATTTCTTCTTCTGAAAGCTGCCTTTTCACATCCACTGACTGTTAATTGGGGAATGACTTGTATTTTTATTTTTGTAAATTTGACCCAGTTCTCTACATATTTGAGAAACGAGGCTTTTATCAGAGAGATCTGATGTAAACATTTTTGAGATTACTGCATTGTCTATAGTTAGCAAAATGTAATTTCCTTGGTTATCTCTTTTAATTAGATCTCTTTAATTAGATATATTTTTGTTTTTGCTTCATCTGAAATTATGAGCCCTACCTTTTTTTTTTTACTTCAACCAAAGTACAATAGATTCTGCTCCCGTCCTTTATTTTAGCTCTTTGTGTGACTTTGTGTTTCAAGTGTGTCTCATATATACAACATATTGTTGGATTCTGATTTCTAATCTATTCTGCTACCTGCTTTCATTTTATGGGTAAGCTCATCCCATTCACACTCACAGTTATCATTACTGTGTATACTCTCCATCCCATTTTCTTCTGTTTATCTTTCTCTCTCTTATCCTGTCCCTTCTCAAAAGTCTTTTTTTTTTTGCTTCTGACCATTGCCTCCCTTAAACCATCTTCTCTTTTATCATCTCCCTCCCCTAATATCCTTTATCCCTTTCCCATTCTATTTAATTTATTCTAAGAACTTTATTACCTTGCTAAAGATCTATACAAGGAACTCATGTTTCAAACAATTGATTACATCTGTCAGAACTTTTCTGAGCTGAATTTAAAGCTAAGGCAGTAAACTTTTAGATGATCTTTCAGTTGGGAGATGCAATGGGTGTAAGTCTATGTGTCTTTTCTATCTTCTGAAACTCCAAAGCACAACACAGAAGGCAAATGTAGCTCTAGCATTATTTCTCATTAAGGAAAGATCCAATCATTTCTATGCCTTCTGGTGTTTTTTCAAAAAGAATAAGTGTTGTATCTTGTCAAGAATTGTTCATGCCTCAATTGACACAATTATATGATTTTTGTTATATTTTATATGGTCAATTATGTTTATAGTTTTCAAATTTTGAGCTTGCTCTGCATTCCTGGTATAAACCCATTCTAGTCATAGTGCATTATCTTTGTAAAATCTTGCAGTGGACTCTTTGCTAATATTTTATTTACAATGTTTACATTAATTCTCCTTAGGATTTTTTGTTTGTTTTGATTCTCCCAAGTTTAAGTATAAGATCATATTTGTGACATAAAGCAATTTGGTAGTTTCTTATATTTTCTTATTTTTCAAACAGTTTATGTAGTAATGAATTATCCCCTGCTATGGCCCTGAGAGGTCCCAGTCAGCTGTAGAAGATCATGCTCCCCTGGTATAGGTACCTTGGCCTTGTCTCCTGCTGTGGCTCACAGTGCTCCAAGATATGCTCAGATGAGTCCTGTCTCCTTGACCTGTATTGGGGTGGTGGTAGTGGTGACTGTTCCACACTTCTGTTCTCATTGGCCAGAATGAAGATCTGATCTCAGGCCCTGATTATTAGAACTAGCTCTGACTTGTGACCTCTTCACATTTTGCCCTCCCTCCCTCTTCCCCTAACTCCCCACCTCAGCATTATTGTTCAGAATGCCTGTTGCCTTCTGTCCCCTTTACTAGAGCTCACATTGGCTTGACTGGTGAAAATCATCTCCTATTATGTACATGCTTCAGGTCCTTTAACTCGAGCTTCAGCTAGCTTTCCTGGAGCAGCCTCACTCCTAGCACTCAATCTTTAAGCACATTTACTGGCTTCTCTTCCAGGACTCCTCCTCCTAGAGACTGAAGGCTTCAGATCCAAGTCCTGAAGCTTTCCTTGTCTGATTGTTCTTCCCAACTGGAGCTGTCTTTTGGTGTAGTTCTGAAAGGCATGGCCAAGTTTACTTGTTTCTCTTCTGATTTTTTTAAGTCATTGCTTTATCTGAATTTATTTTCAGATGCTAATCTGATTTTTTTATGGGAGACATAACGGTGCTCTACAAACTTTCACAACACAGTCTTTACTGGAAGTTTTTCCTAGAATGCTTATTCAATTATTTTGAAATTTGAAGACCCTTGGAAAATGCAAAAAAGCTTATTTTGGGAGTTGTTGCTACCATTTTGCTTCCCAGAGACTGAAGAACTATCTAAAACTGGGCTTGAGCAATTATATTTTGCAAATCTCATCTATCAGCATTGGTAGAATTGTACTGTGCATATTTCCTTTGGGATGGTATCAATGACCATATTTTCCACATATAGTGCAAATCCAAATAATGTGATCACTTCATAGAATTCATTATTCACAGTATTCAGGATCTGACAGGAAATATCCTAAAGAAGCAGGATCTCAAATTTGGAAGAGATTACAGAGACAGTGTAGTGCAATTTATATGAGAAAAAAATGGCCCTTTTCAAAATATCCATTATATAGTTAGATGTCTTTGTTTGAAGGTACTAGTGAAGGGAACTCATTGTCTTTTGGGATAATGCTAAATTACTTTGAAGTTTTTTATTCCATGACAGCTAAAGAAAACACATTCATAAGAAGTATTCCTCTTGGTGGCAGATTGGACAGAACTTTTTTCAGAACTATGAAGTGGTGCTGATCTCTTGTAGTCCTGGCCACACTTTGAATCTGGTAAGTAGTGCCTGGTTTCAGAATCCTTTTAAACATAAAATAACAAATACTCAAGGATCAAAACAGCCTTTTAATAGTGCATCATTGGATTCTGGTCATGCTTAAGCCATTGCCAGTTTAATCAGCAAGTCACCCTCCAGTCAATAATTGCCTAGTCCTTAAATGATTGCAGGTATCTATTATGTGGTATATTATCCCCAGATAAATGAATGTGTAATTATTGAACACATAGCAAAATAAACTTTGTTGGAACATGTTTCCTTTAGGATGCTTTAAAATTCTTGGACAGAATTTTGTAGAGACTCTTACTTCCCCTCTGTTCCTGAGGAGGTAGTTGTCTCACCTTTGAATTAGTAATAACAGATTAATATATTGTAGAAAGTGAAAAACATCAGGGGGCAGAGCCAAGATGGTAGCTTAGAAGCAGCAAGGTTTCGCAGCTCACACATAGCCACCTCAAATACCCATAAAATATGACTCTAAACAAATTTTAGGGCTCCAAAACTCACATAAAAATACAGAAATACACATCTGAGGCTGAAGGCAGCTTGGCATGAAGGGCTCAGCACAGCATGCTGGGAACTACAACCAGCCCAGCCTGAAACTGCGACTTGGCCCTGGGGATGGTCAGGATGAGCCACAGCTGGAGCTTCAGGAGAGTGGATCAGCAGCAGCTGTGGCAGTTTCCAGAATTATTAAGCCACAAGAAACAAGGACTAAGTGAAAGCTCAATGGATCTCAGCTAAATTTGGGGGAGAAAAATGATTGGCTGAACTGCCTCCAGGGCAAGGAAGCAGCAGAAGCAGCGGCCCTGCAGCCACCTCCACGTGGCTGCTTCAGAGCTCTTGGCCTGCAGACTGCAGGGTGGCCATGTGATTGTTCAGAGGCTAAGTACTCTTGCGTTGAGCAGCCTGGATCCAGATCGTGGTCTTGGGTGTTGTTCTTGGGGTATATTTTCAGTGAGCCAAAGCTGGTGGGGGCTGCAGCAGCCTCCCAATAACTCCAGCAGCTGTGAAAACCCCAGTAATTTGGGACAGAGCTTTCCCCCCTGGAAACAGTTCCACAGAGCTAAAAAATCAAATACTTTCACTGGCAACACGAGCAGGCAAAGGAAGCAAAGTAAGAACAGCAACCAAACTCTAGAATCCTTTTTTGGGGACAAAAAGGATCAAAGTATGGAATGAGAGGAAGACAACACAATCAAAACTCCCTCACCAAAAGCTTCCAAGAAACATGAAGACTGCCTAAAAGCCATAGATCAACTTAAGAAGGATTTTGAAAACCAAATAAGAAAAGTGGAGGAAAAATTGGGAAGAGAAATGAGAATGATGCAAGAAAATCATGAAAAGAGAGTCAACAACCTGACTGAAGAAAATAACACCTGAAAAAATAGACTAACTCAAATGGCAAAAGAGGCCCAAAAAGCCAATGAGGAGAAGAATGCCTTAAAAAGTCAAATTTGCCAGATGGAAAAAGAATCTCAAAAGCTCACTGAAGAGAATAATTCCTTCATAATTAGAGAGGAGCAAATGGAAGCAAATGACTTT
>CM053583.1:185012715-185038103 GCA_028627135.1 Pseudochirops cupreus
GGGGTTATACAGTGGGATGGCTGTTTTGAGGTGTTGGGTAGGGGAAAGATGGGGAGAAAATTTGTAACTCAAAATCTCATGGAAATGAATGATGTAAACAAGAAAATAAATAAATTAATTAAAAAAAAGAAAGTGAAAACATCAACAGTAGCTTGTTTAAGTTAGGACACAACAAGGAAAAAAATCTATGGAATCCTTTTTGAAGGGAATACTTTCTAACACTTTGAGTCTGTATTTGAGAGAAATGTAATGTTAACAATGTTTTTTTCTTTGATTTAGGTCCATTTCTATAATCTAGAATCTTGTTGCTTCTCTTTCCCACTACAACAGTTTTTGGAAAATGGAGATGGTATGGCATCTAATCACCCCTATTCCATGCCCCTCTTTCAAAAAAGGTGTTGCAAGCCTGGAATCCTCAATTTATTGGATTTCTCCTGCCCACAATGGCCAAGAAACTCAATCTTTCCAAGAAATAGACAAATCATAAGCTCATGCAAGGATCAAAACAAAAACCAAACAACTAGCTTCCAAGATACGTAACAGGTCAGTGCAATTCAGTCTAATGTCCTATACTTTTTTCTATCTACTGTGTTAAGCAAATGCTATTCAAATGGTCATAGCATCCTAGAT
This sequence comes from Pseudochirops cupreus, assembly GCA_028627135.1. Classification (NCBI taxonomy): domain Eukaryota; kingdom Metazoa; phylum Chordata; class Mammalia; order Diprotodontia; family Pseudocheiridae; genus Pseudochirops; species Pseudochirops cupreus. The sequence continues at coordinate 185,013,346 of CM053583.1, forward strand.
TTAGAGCAAGAAAGGATTGTAGAGACCATTCTCATTTCACCGATAAAGAGATTTTTTCTTTTTCTAAATGTTTTACATTTTACTGATGAAGTCTTGAGATATGAAGTAACTTTTGTAAGTTCATACAGGTAGACAGGGCCAGAACTTGATCCCAGATTCTGACACCCATGCTAGTGAAATGTCTCAGGATGAAACTGAAGCCTTGCATGATCTTCCAATGGGAAAGAACAATGCAACTGCGTTTAGTCAGTCATACTTACTAAGACAAGAAAGGATTCCTCTGGTTTAGAAACCTTTCACAACAAAGGTTGAAACAAACAGGAGTGGGGGTGGCTAGGTGGTGCAGTGAATAAAGCACTGGCCCTGGAGTCAGGAGGACATGAGTTCAAATGTGGCCTCGTACATTTGACACACTCACTAGCCGTGCGACCTTGGGCAAGTCACTTAACCCCAATATTCCCTCCGAAAAAAAGCGCAAAAAAGCAAATAGGAGTATGAAGATAACCTCCAATTAACCTGCAAATCCAATAACCAAGCAATCTATTTTATAAGCACCTTTTTAAAAAAAACCAATTTTAAGAGTAATACATATTTCTGTGACTATACAAATTACAATACTGCATAAACATACATAGGCTCTTGTGTTTGTAATCCTTCTGACAGAGAATCACCAGTGGGTTTGTTTGTTGTAACATGGAAGTTGTGCAAAAAGGAAATTTATGATTGGTTTCCATTATGAAACTCATGGAATTCTTGGCCAAAAAGTATAGCGAAGGCCTTTCTTAATTCTTAATTAATTCTTTCTTAATTCAACTTGTTCTTGAGGAACAACTTTAAAATGAGACTTTTTTCTGGATCTTTCTCCCTGCCTCTGATTTTCCTTCCCTTCCCTCCTCTTCCTTCTCATCTTTGGCCAGGTGTGTATTAGTTATTGTCTTTAAAACTACTGCTCTGGCTGTATTGAAAGTGCTTTCTCGTGTAGGAGATGTACTTCAAGCCTAACACCAGGGTCACTTTCTGAGTAACATTTTATAGGATTGATTAAACTTTAGCACCATAACTGTTGACTTTACAGGCCTGGAAAGAGACTTGGAGTGCTAAGCTCTAGATAATTTGTGACTTGCAATTCTAAAAAATCAAATAGAGATAAGGTTTTAATGTGTTTGATTAAAAAAAAGTAGTCATCTACTTCTCTGCGTCTTCTATTTTTAACAGACCTCAACATTTAAAATGAAATAATGTCTCTTACACTAATGAAGTAAAGTTACAGTAAATAACTATATAAGAGAAGGTGTCTTAATTGGAGGAATGAAGGGAAAGATTTAAATTGGGCTCTCCATTGCTCTAAGAGTAAGTATTCCATGTACATATATACATTTACATATCTCTATCTATTATATATAATTGTTGGAAAATGAATGTGCACTAGCTCTTGGCAGTTTTTAAGGCTGTGTGACCTATAGTTCACTGAATTGCAAATATTTGCTGCTGAAAGTTATGGTCCTTGGATTGAAACATAGGTGAGAGAAGTAGAAGTCTCTCTTTTCTTGGCTGTTCTGTGAAATAAAATCCCAAGGGAGCCTTCTTGTTTGCACATACATTATAAAAATGGGAGAAAGTGCATGTTTGAGATAAAAAGCACTCACTCTGGAGTCAACAGGTTTAAATTCAAATTTTGTCTCTAATGCTCACAATCTATGTGACCTTGGGCAAATCACTTAACCTCATTTGGCCTCAGTTTCCTCATGTGGCCTCTGATGTTCCTTCAAGGTTTAGATCTATGATTTTATCACTAATATTACCACTTCTTATATGGGAGTAATAACTATTTCACTAAAGGGAATGATAGAAGCCTCTCTTTCTTCATTGATTCATGGAGAGAGGGAGATACCTTGGGTTCAAATCCTACCTCAGACATTTATCAGCTGTGTTACTCTGGGCAAGGAACTTAAACTTTGTGCACAGTTTCCTCATCTATAAAATTAGGGGTGTGAATGAGTTCAGTGACCTTTAAAGTATCTTTGAGCTCTAAACCTAGGATCCAATGATGCCAAAGCCAGTGCTCTAGCCATTACCAATCTGTGACTGGTGAGTGTGGTAGAAAAAGCATTGGATTAGGAGCCAGAATAACTGGGTTTGAATCCAACCCTGATACTTACTACATGAATGTCCTTGAGAAAGTGATCTCAGACATTCCAGGCATGGAGTCAGCCAGTGAAAATGCCTGGAGCCAAGAGATGGAGTGTGTTCTTTGAGGAATGTTAAAAGGCCAGCATCACCATATTGTAGTGTGTGTGTGTGTGTGTGTGTGTGTGTGTGTGTGTGTGTGTGTGTGTAGGTAGAATAAGAAGACTGGAAATGCCAGGAGGGGCAAGTTATGAAGGGCTTTGAAAACCAAATATAGAATTTAATGTTTGATCCTGGAGGTAGCAGGGAGCCACTGGAGTTATTGAGTAGGGAGTTGACATGGTCAGATCTACAATTTAGGAAGATCACTTTGGCAGCTGAGTAGAGGATATAATGATGGAAAGATTTGTAACAGGGAAACCAACCAACAGGCCATTGCAATTGTCCAGGTATGAGGTGATAAGGGAACAGGTTTCTTTATTTCATAAGGCATTGGCTCATTTTCTTTTGTATTCTAATTTGTATTAAGAGAATTAAAAAAAACTGTCTTTCAGGATTTACTGATCATTTTGGTTTCAGAATTTTCTTGATTGGTTTTTCTTTTCTTCCTTGTGGCTTTGTATTTTTTTTTTTTGTATTTACCCATCACTCCCTTTCTAGCCCTTCCCCCTTTTCTGGTGAGGAGACCTCTGATGGTAGGTTGCAAGACTGCCTGATAAACCTTTATTTGGGGGATATATGTCACCATGGTCTAGGCCATTGCCCTCAGTGGGCTCTGGAGGTATAGACCTGGTCATAGGGAATTTTGGTTCCCTCTCCTTCAGGCCTCTTATACTTTTCATGTAATCACTTGCACAGGTGCCATGCTCCATTTCACCCCTCCATGGTCTTCCTTTTTGCTTTCTGGGGAGAATCTGCTGCCTATTGGAGGTATTTGTGGAAGGTATTAAAATAAAGTCTGTGCAGGGGCAAGAGATTCCAAGATGAACCACTACACCCACTTATAGGTTAGTTTCTATTCCTGCCATGGACATATAGAGGCTACTGAGTGAGAGCTCAAAGGAGAAGATGTCTTTGGTGCTAGTTAATTCACAAAGATTTCACCTATTTTGGGTTCTTTTTTCTTCTATGGATTAGTTTCTATTAGTCTATATGTATATAATAATTACTTTTTTGGAACATTGGAGAAATTAAGTGTTTGGAAAAAGTGATTAATATGCCCTCTGTTTTCAATTTACTTTTTAAAGACATTATTCTCTTAAGTACTAAAATGGATTGGCGATCCCATGGATTTGGATGATCCTTGATAGAGCACAGCCCAGGTAGACAGTCTTCCTTTTTTTCTCCTGATATTTCAAGGCTCTTGGCAAAGCATTGTGGCTACCGACCTATCTTCCTTCCTCCCTGACACATGACCAGACAGTCTCTTTCTTTCATACATCTTGTCCTCTTCTTCCTCTTTAAGGGTCTTTATTGGTTCCAGGTTGCAGCCTACTTAAAGCCACCATGGAGGTATCAACTCCTTTCTACATGATAGTCATTCTGTAACTTGTTAGAGACTGTTGAATTCCGTCTTCCTGTCATATAACAACACCAGAAAAATATTGGTACTAGAAAGGGTTTTGTTTGTTTCAGAAGAAACTTCTGGGTCATTAAAGGAAATGTGTAATTTCCTGAAGTCAAACCGATCTTTTCTCCTCCTTAGGAAGCTTTATTGTTGTTATTAAAGCAACATCATAATCTTGGAAGAATTAAGATTTTGGACATTCAAAGGCCAAAGGAAAAATTCATGGGAGGAATAAGCAGCTTGTTACTAATGATGACTTTAAAAAGTGTTATATATGACTGTTATATGAGAGGACAATAAGAGATAACAGTTTGACAACCTGTGGAGTATATTGGCACCTCAAAGATATTTAAAAAAAAAAGAGAGAGAACAAAATCTTCCAGGACATTGTGTAAATTCTCTATAGAAGATATATGAAGAAAGTATGAGTTAACAAGATAGGTGAATGAATGAATAAAAAGGCATTTATTAAGTGCTTCCTATGTTCAAAGCACTGTGCTAAGTGCTGAGGATACAATTAGAAAATTAGGACAGCTCTTGCTCTTAAGAGATTACATTTGCACCATTGGTGGAGTTGTGAACTGATCCATCCATTGTGGAGAGCAATTTGAAACTATGCCCAAATATCTATGAGACCATGCATACCCTTTGATCCAGCAATACCAATGCTAAGTCTATATCTCAACGACATCAAAAAAGGGAAAAGGGCCTATTTGTACAAAAATATTTACAGCAGCTCTTTTTGTGGTGGCTAAGAATTGGAAATCAAAGGGATGCCCATCAATTGGGGAACAGCTAAACACGCTGTGCTATATGATTATAATGGGATATTATTGTACTATAAGAAATTAAAAGCAGGATGATTTCAGAAAAACCTGGAAACACATGCATAGTGAAGTGAACAGAACCAGCCAAACACTGTACATAGTAACAGTAATATTGTTCAATGAAGAACTGTGAATAACTTTGCTTTTCTCAGGAATACAATGACCCAAGACAATCCTCAAAGACTGTTGATGACACATACTGTCTGTCTCCAGAAAAAGAACTGATATCACTTGAATAGAAGAAGACTGACGACAGTTATTTTTCTCTTTCTTTCCTTCATTTTTTTCTTATTCTAGTCTTCTCATACAAAATGACTAAAATGGAAATGTTTTACATAATTACACATGTCTAAACTATATCTGATTGTTCACCATCTTAGAGAAGGAGGAAGAGAGGGAAGAATAGAATTTGGAACTCAAAACTTTAAGTAAAAATGGAAAAAATGAAAAAAAGAGATTATGTCCTAATAGGAGGAGACAACAGACAAAGAATATTTTAGTCAAAAGTCAGATGGAAAGGCTGAACCTTGTGGTTTTTAAACTATAGTGGCAAATATCTGGTAATGTAACTCCTTTAATGTCATCCTTTTCCTTACCCTGCTCTTATACCTTTCAGCTCCCTGTTTTTTGTCCTACCTTTCTCCATTAGAATGTAATCTTTAGGGTAGGGCCTTTCTATTTATGTTCCAAGTTCTTAGCGCCTTGCCTGACATATAGTGACCACTCACCTTCTCTCTCTCTCTTTCTCTCTCTCTCTCTCTCTCTCTCTCTCTCTCTCTGTCTCTGTCTCTGTCTCTGTCTGTCTGTCTGTTTGTCTCCCTCATTCCTTTGTCTCAGAACCCTCAGTTGTCTCCACTGGGGTCTGACAGTAGGTCATGCTGCTGTTTTAACCTGTCTGAAACAAATCACCTCCTTTCTCTCCCTCATACCTTGCTGCTTTATCTACAAATAGACTGTATAGAAGAATTGCAAATGGCATTAGTGGAATGAGTGCCCACACTAATGAAATCCTAGATCCCTATTTGGCAGCAATATGGCACAATAGAAAGAACACTGACTCCTTAATTAGAGGACCAAGGATCAAATCTCACTTCTGATGCTTACTCCTGTGTTCCTGTGAGGAAGGCACCTTAAATTCTTTGGGCCTCAATTTCCTAATCTGTAAAATATGGGGATTAGAATAGATGTTTCTAACCTTTCAACAATGCTCTTATGATCCACTAGAAATAGTGCAATACACACTTATGTGTATATCTTTATATATACATGTAGGTATCTACATCTATGGCTACATCTGTGTCTCTATGTATCCATCTATGCATTAATCTATCATGTTTAGACTGTCATCTGTGCTATTTTTTTGGAGAGGAATTTAATGCTGATTCTTGGTATGTAGGCTTGATATATGAACATAGTGGCCAGAGATTGAAGGGACAGTCCATGAGGTCAGTAATCCATGAACCAACCCTACATGATTGATTAAAACAGCCCTAAAGTACCAGTCAAATGTATAAATAATAGACATTTTAAAAATGGACCCCCAGTTCATCCCCCAGTGCATTCTTTACCAAATTGAATCCACATTTTCTATGTCAAATATCCAGTCTACTTTTTTTTTTATATGGAGTGCCTATAATTTAGTTGAGCAATGAGTATTGAGACTGATGCGAATTTGTGGTTCTTAAAGGAGTAGAGTAACTCTCAACTTTAGAATTCTAAGAGGGAAATTTATGTACATCTACTTGGTGTTTTCCTCAATGTAAATTTCCCTCTTAGAATTCTAAAGTTGAGATTTACTTTTTTCTAACTAAACATCTTACTAGCTCTGTATCACCTGAACTATGTGTTACCTTCCACACCATGCCTGGGAAGACTTAAACCTTTTATCTCTGGTACCTCATCACTGGGGCTTCACTGTCCTGATCGGTCAGGATCCCATGTGGTTCACTAATTCAAGATAGGTTGGCTCCAGCCTTTCCTTGTTTTACTCCCTGGCTTCTCCTATTAGAATCTCAACACTGTGAATGACGGTCTCCACTTCTTAAAAAAATTGATACTTCCAGTGACTAATACTCTGCCTGGCCCATAGTAAGCACTCAATAAATCCTTTTTCATTCATTCATTCTTTTCTCCATTCATTCATAAGAACTTTCCATGTGTTATTGAGAAAATACATTTTTTGAAAGATTCTACTTTTTAAAAAAAGATGAGAATGGGAGCACATTAAAGTTTCGTTGTTAAACTCTTGCTATTCTCTGCATTCAGATATAGACAAGATCAAGTTATATTTTCTGTGTCAAAGTGTTATATTTTGGAAAACCTCTATGTTATTGGTGGAAAGAACATTAGACTTGGAATCAGAAAAATTGAATTCAAATTAATCAATCAAAAAAGCAAGGTACCAAGACAAAAATAAAACTTCTTTTTGAGGGGTACTCATTGTAAAAGAAAAGACACACACACATATGAATACACACACACACACACACACACACACACATACATATATATGATATGTTTATAAAATAAAGTTAGCCCTTCCAAATCAAGTTTGAACAACTTTTCCCACAGCAGTTTTGATGTATTACAGGTTGGCATAAGAAATTAAATGGGAATTTTTGGGGAGCTATGCAGAAGCTGGAGGCAACACTTGATGGAACAGACAGTGCAGAGCCCATGACCAAATACTTAACCCAAATTTTACAATGAGGCATTGTAAATGCCCCATAAAAGAAAAGGAGGGGTAGCTAGATGGCACAATGGCTAGAGTACCAGCCCTGGAGGTGCTGTGCCCCTTACTGCTATAATGTAGAAGTGATAATTGTATATGCAACATCATTTTGCAGTAACTAGATCATTTAAAGTCCCAATGGGGCAATATTATTGCCCTAAGTTCCATTGGATTTCCTTCTCTTTGCTTTATAAAGTGTTTATTTTAGATGAAAAGTTCTGAGTTCACTTATGATTGTATGTAACCTCCAATTTGGGAAAGAATTCCTAAAACAAAGACAAAATTTGGGTTATCCTTCTGACTTTATATTTATATCTATCTCTGGTTATCCCTAGGTCTCTTTGTGGTTAAAGCAAATTCCACTCTACTAGATGGTACAGTCAGAACCATGTTTGAACTTTAGGTTACATAGACCTTTACATCATTGTCTTCATTTCTCGGAAACACAAGAAGCCCATGTCAACCAGGCTTAGGGCCAGGTGTTTGTAATTATCCTCATAGGAGGAAGATTATTGATCCACATAAAAAGCCAAAGAAGAGCATCATGCCTAAGCAATAGGAAACTGAGCTTGGAGTCTGGAAGACAGAGTTGTAATTTGGGTACACTGAATTGGTTTTCCCCCAGGGCACCAAAATTTAGAGGATATTGATAATATTTGAAGTCTTTTGCTACATAGCCTTATTCTTCAGCTTGTTAAACTCCCACTCAGATACCCCAGGGACAAATTATTTAAAGTTTAGCTTTTGGCTCATGTCTCCCCGAAAGGAAGGAATAGAATGGTACTCAATGTACATTGGAAATCATTTACAAGACAGGTATTTTTTATACACAAAATGATTGCTTATAAAAAACTCAGCATCCATTGGCAGAACATATTAAAATGAGATTCAGTAATTTAACTTATAACTATTTTTGTAGTCATTTGGAAAGTTGATACTTAGACTTAGTAGAATATAAATGAGTTTTTTTATTACAGCTAATTAGATGTTTTATACTGCACTATGACCTTAAATTATCTTTTTCAAAGAGAAGGAATCTTCTGTCCTTTGAGAAGTCAAAACAGGGACTTGGTCTCCTCCTCTGTTGGTGGTCATTTTACCCAAAGAAGAAATTCCTTTTGCCACCAATAAACTTCATTCAATAGACCAAGAGAACCAAACTCCTTGGACTCCCTAGCTCTCCTTAAAACTTGGGCATGTCCACCTGGAGTCTGATCTTCAATAACTTACTCAGGAAAAGAAAAAGCAACCAGGGGCCCAGGTGGAAGATTGCCTTGTAGATTGCCCCTACTCTAGCTGCCATGTGAGAGCAGGTGTCATAATGCAAAGTGGAAGATGGGCCAACCTCATCCCCGATCTCTCAGTGGAAGTCTCAGAGATTCAAAATGGCACATGAATGATCAAAGGAAGAGCAAGTTAGCCCTAAATCCTGACTGACCTAGCACCCTACCCTTTCACCTTTCTCATGGGGTAGCATGACATAAGGGACTACTGTGGTTTTTTTTGCATCCAATTAAAGCAACAAATCCTTTCACCACTGGGATACCACATGGCCAGAAACTGCCAGGAGGTTGTCATCTTCAGAAGGTTCAAGTGTTGAGTTACTATGTCCTCAGAACTCCTGGAAGTTTCCAGGATATCTCCTGGAATAAGAACTGGGAGATGGCCTCCATGAACAATTTCACCTTCAATCTGCATTTCTCAGATGGAAACTCTCCACAACTTAGATGCAAATTATCCCACTGTAGTTATGTAGTTGTTTTATTTTACATAAATGCATCCCTGAAGGGCACAGCACATTGCTGATTTGCAGTTTTAACATGCCACCTCCACTGAAAGGCTCAGCCACAAGGAATTTAATACAAAAGCTCTTATTCTTTCTGTTTCATACATTATTCTTTCCCCAGACTTAATGAAGGAGGATGAAGTGGGCATGAGGGAAGAGAGAAAGAGATGATCATTTCTACAGCAGCTGGGAAAGCACATTACCATATCTTCCCTCTGCATAAGATGATTGTGAGGCTTTCTGGGCTGCTTAGATTACATAGGCTCATGGATTCAGAACTAGAAGGAACCTACAGGTCATCTAGTCCAACCCCTTTGTTTTACAGATGAGGGCCTGACACCCAGAGAGTTGCAATGACTTGCTCAGTGTTGCTTAAGTAGGAATGAGCACAGCCAGGATTTGAGACTGGGTCCTTTGACCACTGGACCATTGCACTCCCCACAGCACTATGTGAAAATAGTGAAAAGGTGTGGTCCTAGAGAATGGTCAACCATAAGTCTCTTTCCCCATAGATCTTTCTTATACACCACTTTATAGGGAGAACAAGTTATCATTTCTTGATGTGGATGTGTAGGTATCAAAATGTAAGTACTATAGAAACTTCTGAAGGATACTGCTGCAGGAGATTGCTATTTTAAGTGTCCCTTCTTCCCCTCTTTTCCATTTAAGAGAATTTTGAGATAGAGTTGACTTGGCTGATCATTTGAATCAGGGACGCAGGACTCTACTAACCCTTACTTTGATTGCCAAGCAGTATACATGACTACCTGTTCTGCTGCCACATGAACATCATCCATTCTCTCGAGTTTTCACCATTTTGTCAGCCACTTATAGATAAACCAATAATACCATTGCTGTCATGAAGGGCATGTAAATCTAATGCTCTGGGGCTCCAATGAAAATCTCTGTGGTTCAGACTCACAAACTACTTAGCCTGTAGTTACCTTCCCTGGCCAATGTTCCCTGCTCCCTCATATTTATCCATGTTAATCCTATCCCCACCACATAGTTCTTTCACTCTACTTTACTCTTCCCTTATATCCTATGGAACATTCTTTTGTTAACAATCTGCCTTTCCTCTCACACTCCTATCTCCTCGCCATCATGGAAACCTCACTCCCCTAGAAGACATTGGCAAAGGCCTTTCCTCTCCAACACTAGATATTCACTCATGCTCCCGAGATATTGGGATAGGATTAAGAATAGGCATGTTTCTTTCTGCCTTGTACTACCTCCAGACTTTCCCTTTAACTCCCTCATTCAACAAATTTTTCTTTAAGGTTCATTCCATTCATACCCGTCTTCTTGCCTATCTGTCTGTTTATCTCTCTTTCATCTCAGCTTATTGAGATCTTTATGACTGTTCTCTTCTGTCCCTCAGATTATATCCCTTCTGTATCAAGTAACTCAGTAGTTGGACCAAAGTCTTGTCCTCTTCCTAAAGCCCTGCTTTAACATGTGGGGCCTTAAGTTTACAAACTGAAGACCCTGTTGCTTTTCGGTTCATTAGTCTCTTAAACTCATCATATATGCTTTTGCTCCACTGAAGCCAACAGTAACAATGACATGCCCTTGATCTTGTTATGATCCATAAGTGTTCCATTTCTATGCATAATTCTGACATTTCTCTATCTGATCATAACCTTCTATACCTCCATCTCCTCCTGGGCCTTACCCCTTTTAAATTTCTTCATCCTCCATCCTGCATCTTTTCACTTTTTTCAGGCCACAATCCTTGTTCTGACTTCACTTTCCAACCTTCCAAATCTTGACCCCAAAGTTAGTTCAACATTATCCTGAGTTTCATGTGAGCCTTTTGTCTCCATTACTCTTAGGCTTCTGGGTTGCTTCCTGGATAGTTCAGCTGTGGAGCTATCAGATTACATAACTCAGTGCTAGGCTTTATCAATTTAGGGACGTGCTTTTGAACTTGACTCTTGGAATCTGGTAGAAGAAGGAAGATAAAAAGGGGAAAAGGTTGTCCATCCTGACTATTTATGTTAAGAGCATCATAATCCTTCCAGTTACAGTTTGAAATCTGAGTATTCCTTGACCTTCACTACTCACATCTAGTCATTTTCCAAATCTTGATTTTGACTACACAAAATATCTTGCTTGTATACTCTCTCTCCACTCCCATGGTAGTTCAGCACCCCATCTTCTCTTGTCTGGAGGATTATAATGACCCCTTAACTGGTCATCCTGCTCCCTACTTCTCTTCAATCTAGCTTCTATGTAGCTACATAAGTGACATTCCTAAAGCACAGGTCTTACCAGGTTTATCTTCTGCTCGAGGCTTACAAGGTGATTCTTAGGATCTTCACAATCTTTCTTCAGTCTACCTTTTCAGGTCTTTTGCATATTTCCATCTTCCATGAATATAGCTTAAGCATAATGTCTAGTCAGGCACTGTTAAACCAACTGCTGCTGATCTATTCTAACCCCTGTACTTTATCTGTCATCTTGGTTTGTCTAGGGTTCAGCTCTGGAGCAAGTCTGACTTATCAGCAGAGAAAGTAGACTCCTTTGTTCTACTTTCACTGACTCCTCACCTCCTCCCTCCCCAACCTGTGTTTCCTGAGGAATGCTACTGACTCAAGTCATGTTACTCTTGACTTTAAGCTAGGATTTCCCCAAAGAAGGGAGTCAAGTAGAAAAAGATATTCAGTTTATTTAATGAATCATGTGTGCAACAAGTTTATTCCCATACAGAAAAGGCATTGCTAAGCATTGTTTAACTTATTACTGGTATAATTAATTGAGAGGCTAATATTCAAGCTTTATTGGGACATGAACAGTTTCCCCAACTGGTTAGTTGGAATTTCATCTATACATCTGATCAATGCCAAGTAGAATCTTCTTTCTAGTGGCCTTGCTCCAGTTGATGCCAACTCATTTCTTGCCACCAGTCAGTTTGCCCTGCTACTGCAACCACAACCGCTTTGGCAATCTCTGTCCTTGGTGCCAGCCTGGTAGTGCTGTTGATGCTGCTTCTAAAGGAAACATAAAGGAGGCAAAGAAAGTCAGAAGTTTCAGCTAGACAATGTCCCCCACCCTTAGATGAGGGGCCCTTTCCTCCTTCCCCCATCCCTCACTGGTACCATATGTTATCAACTAAAAAACTATAGCCAAAAGAGACCGCCAGTTTGGAGTCTCTCTTTTTTTTTAATCAGATACATCACCACACACCCTTTCTGCTTTCATAGGGCAGGGAGACCAGTGAGAGATTGATCACTCTAGGTCTACTACATCATTTTAAAGTGCCGAAGAGTCCTTTTAGCATTGGTCTCCCACATGGCTAGGAGCAGTCAGGAAATCTGACATCATCAAAGGCCCAAGTACCTTGTTCTTCAAGTCTTTGGAAGTTTGGAGGGAAGCTCTGAGTTCATGTTTCATTGGATGGCCTTCCTAGGGTCATTCAGTGCCGGCACACTATGTGCCAGACAAACTGTCCTGTGTACTGATCTCCTGTTTTTATGCATTTGCTGCTTCACCTCTTTCTTGCAGAGTTTCCTTCGAAGCTCGAGGGCCGCCTCCCAAAGGAAGCCCACCGATTGCTGCTGACAGAAATTGTTTTACATATTTTCAATTTTCTATTCGGTGTTGTTTTCTCCAAATAGAACGTAAAATCTTTGAGAACAGGAACTGCTTCGTTTTTGCCTTTCTGCCCCTTAAACAATGAACAAGTATTTGTTAAACATCTAATACGGACCAACCATTGGCTTATACGTACCAGGTCTTCTGCCAGTCCTTGTTTTGGGCCCTGCTTATATTTTGATTATTTTTATTTGTGCTTAATATAAAGAATGAAACAAATACTTTTCTAAAGAAATTTGCTTTCTATTGGGGGGAGGCAACATATGCCAGTATATATGAGATACACTTTAAAAATAGATAACAAATAAATAACTATATATATATACATATACATATATATGTAATCAAATAAATAAATATAAGATAGCAAAATACAAGAGAAGAAGGCCATTAGAAGTTGGGGATTAGGAAATGCAGAACGTTTTATGTGGAAAGTGATACTTGTGTTACATGTATTGTCAGTGCCTAGAGCAGGGCTTGGCACTTAGGAGATTCTTGATAAACACTTGTTAAACTGACTTTTGATATCATTTTCTGCTGCCTCTTCCCTTTCCCCGTTTGCTTTCCCCCTTTTCATGACTTTTCCCTTTTTGGGAGGCAGCCCTTGAATACTGTAAAGACTATGCACCTGGGAGCCAAGAACTTTGTGTTCTAATCTTGGGTCTTTCATTAGTTATTTCTGTGACCTTGGCCAACTTACTTTAACTTTTGGTGCTTCAGTTTCCTCAAGATAAAAAGGAAGGAAACAAGGACTTACTAAGCAGCTACTATGCATCAGGCATAGTGCTAAGAGCTTTACAAATTGTATCTCATTTGATCCTTACAACACCTCCTAGAAGTAGGTGCTGTAAAATCTTCATTTTATAGTTGAGGAAACTGAGGCAAACAGAGGTTAAGTGACTTGCCTAGGGAAAGTCAGTCAGTCAACTAGCATTTCTTAAGGATGTTTTATGTGCCAGGCACTGTGCTAAATACACAAAGAGAGACAAAAGACAGTTCCTGCCCTCAAGTGGCTCACACTCTAATAGGGGAGATAATTTGCAGGTAACTATGTACAAATAAGTGGAAATAATCAAAAGAGGGAAGGCACTGGAATTAAGAGAGATTGGGAAAGGCTTCCTGTAGAAGATTGGACTTTACCTGGGATTTGAAGGAAGTCAGGGAAACCAGAAGACAGAGATGAGGAGGGAAAGCATTCCAGGCATGTAGAACAGCGGGAGAAAATGCCTGGAGTGCAGAGGTGGGATGTCTTGTTGGTGGAACAGTCAGGAAGCCACTGTCACTGGACCAAAGGTGTTTCTGAGACGAAGGTGTAACAAGTCAAAATTTACACTATGAAGATTTCTTGCTGGCCTCGAGGCAGGGTGCTTGACTCCTAATTGTCTGGTTTGATGCCTGTTCATAAACATTTATTTAACTGAAAGGTGAATTAGAGCTACAGTTACAAGCTAGTGAAGAGGGGCTAGGAATCCTTATTTCAGGGTGGTTAAGGAAAAGGAGAGGGAGAGGTAGTGCTATAGAGAGAATCTGGACTCTTTTATGTAATTTAGGACAAATTATTTTAATCTCCCTGCCACTTAGTTTCCTCATCTATAAAATGAATAGTCGGCCATAAAGTTCCCTTCTGCCTTTGAATCTATGATCCTATAAGAGTCAGAATTTTGAGATCATCTAATTCAATTTCTGTATTTTACAAATGGGCAAACTGAGGCCCAGAGAGATAGAATGATGTGCCCAAAGTCGCAAAGCCATGGCATGGCAGAGCTGGGACTAGAACCCAGGTTTCCTGACTTCCACACCAAATCCACAACAAATCCAATTGAACAAATATTTACCCATTCATCCCTATTCATTATTTATTCATTCACCATCAATTTATTGAATACTTCAGTGACTCACTCTCTGTTCTTATAGGTCACCTATCCAGATGCGTTCATCCCTGGCACTTTAGGAACAGTGGATTCCACCGAGGTTTGTCACTAACCTCATGTTTTCCAGGTGACAGGAACGGAGCAGAAACTTCAAGACCTAGGAAAAAATCTTAGCTGGTGGCAGACTTTCTAAGATAAAAAGCAGCAATGGAAGAAAAAGCCTCTGACTGGGGGAGCAAAAATCAGATGTATAGAGTACAGAGCAAGAGCGATCAAAAGCATACCCCCTCCAAACTTAGATTTCCACCATTCACTGGACACTCGTCCAATTTGACTCAAGACAAATGATATCAACTTTTAAGACAAACCCAAGAGACATTCTATCTATCTATCTATCTATCTATCTATCTATCTATCTATCTATCTATCCATCTATATCTTTTAATCTAAAGATAAAGAGAAGCCTAATTTTGAAATAGCAAAGATTTTTAACCTTAATTTAGTTGGGTTTGGCTAGGATGGTGGTGATGGTCTATTTTCCTTTGTGTCTTTCCTTGTTGTGTGTAGTTATTCCTGTTTGGGGTCATTTCATGAGATTCACTGACCCAGAAACTTAAATTTTCTCTTTGACCTTTCTGAGACTCAACTATTGGCTTGAATTAGAATCTATTTCATTGACTGAAATTAGAGGGATCTTCAATAACTAAAAGCTTTTCACTTTCAGAAATAACCATGACTACCAGTAAAAGTCAACTGCAGCAATTGCTTTTTGGAGCATTAAGTACATATAAGATCTATTTCTAGGATCTCAGAGCAAATTCATATGTCACTGAGCAAAATATTTGCCTTTTATCTAGTTCATTAAACCTGATATTTAAATATTTTAATTTAGTTTTTTCAATGAACAAAAATCTATTTTCTATTATAATATATAACTCGTTTTCTATTATTTGCTAGCACTTTCACTTTCGCCCCTGTTGTGGAAAGGAAGAAAAACAAAAAAAAACCCATGTAACAGATATGCAAATTAAACAAAACCAATCCCCACATTGATTACGTGCAAAAATATATGTCTCAGTTCTCACTTTGAATCTATCTCTCAGGAAGTGAGCATCATGTTTCATTGTGGGTTCTCTGAAATTGTGGTTGGTCATTGCATTGATTAAATTCTTAAGTATTTCAATGTTGTTTATCTTTACAAGATTTGTTGTATAAATTATTCTCCTGGCTTTGCTCAGTTTACTCTGTATCAATTCATAGAAGTGTCCCTCAATTTCTCTGAAACTGTCCACTTCATAATTTCTTAGAGCACATTAAGACATCATAATTTGTTTAATTATTCCCCAGTTCTTTGCCACTATAAAAAGAGCTGTATTTTTGTACATATGGATCTTTGCCTTCTTTCTTTAATCTCTATGAAGCATAGACCTGATAGTGGTGTCACTAGGTCAAAGAGTATGCAGTTTAGTAACTGTGGGTAATAGTTCCAAATTGCTTACCAAAATGACCGCACCAATTCACAGCTCCATCAATAGTGCATTAATGTGCCTATTTTCCCAAGGACCTCTCTCACATCCTGGAATAATTGTTACTTTTCTTTTTATTTTCAACTTTGCTAATTTGATGTGTATGAAGTAGTACTTCAGAGTTACTCTAATTTGCATTTCTCTATTAGTGAGCTACATTTGTTCATCTAGCTTTTGATAGCTTAGATTTATTTCTTCCTCTGAAAACTACCTGTTCATATCATTTGACCACTTGCCATATCTAACTTTTCCAAAATTTTATTCTGGTTGTTCATTCATTCTAATTTATTTTTTGGGGGTGTGAATCTTCATTTCTTGTAAACAACATATAGTTAGATTCTGGTTTCTGATCCATTCTGCTATCTTCTTTCATTTTATGGCTGAATCCATCCCATTCACATTCACAGTTATGATTTTTAATTGTATATTTCCCCCCCATCTTATTCTCTTATACTCTCCTCTTTCTTTGTTTCTTGCCCCTTTACAAAGAAAATGAGTGTTGAAGAAGAAGGAATATGCTAGCTGCCAGTGCCCCAGGGGGTTGATGCAATCTGTTTCTGCCTCCTGCCCCTCTTCTTTTTCTCTCACCCAGAGTCAAATCACAGATTCTTACCCTTTATTTCTTTCCTTTTAAACCCTTCTTTGCTTAGAGTTTATTTTGTGATTAATCCTTCCTTTAATCTACCCTTCCTCTTATTTCCTTCTCTTTTCTTTCCACTGCCCCTCCTGTTTCCCTACTGAATGAAGTGTATTTGTGTACCCAATTCTATGTGTGTGTGTGTGTGTGTGTGTGTGTGTGTGTGTGTGTGTGTGTGTGTGTGTACGTATTGTTCTCTCCTTTGACCAGTTTATATTAAAATGAGATTCAAGGGTCTCCCATTCCCCTGCCTTTCCTCCTTGTTTGTATAGTCTTCCAGTTCCCCCAACTTTCTTCTCCCTTTTTTCCCCTAGTATATTCCATTTCCCTTCTCTTCCCTTTCTTCTTTTAAGATAATCAAAACATTTTAAAAAATACACACATTTGCAGGCCCCTCTGTCTTGTTCAACTTCTTCTATAACCTTGATGATATTAGGGTTCACTTTCACAATCTCCCCAATTAGTATGAATGGAATCTGTGCCTTGGGCCAGGGCCACAGCCCTAGCAGTGATTTTATTTTTTTATCGTTAGATACACTTTCCCAGTTTCAGAAGATTTTCATTGCTTTTCTGAAATCACTCTCCTCCTTTTGTTCTTCAATTTGATTCAAAGATTTTTTGATTAAGCATTCTAGAGTAATGAATAAACAAGAGCCAATGGTCCCATAATTGGGATATCATTACTATCCCGTAGCACATTTCTTCCTCAGCCTCACTGCACTGCATAACCTTTTCATTTCATCTTCATACCTAACATCACATCCTCCTCCAAAAAAGCAATGTCATTGCAAGCATCAGAAGTTAGCATTAAAATGAATACTTTTTAATTTCTTTGGATGAGATGGGCCCCTGAGCTCAGGGACAATGCTGATGGATGATGTTTTAATGCAGCTGAAATGTTATTTTTACTGAGCCAGGGAAAACTATAAATTTTGCTTCATTGCCACTGATCGCTCTATGCATAAAACTATGGTGGGCGCTCACGGATTGTGAATAATCACCCCAGCATGGCAGATGTTACTTTGCGGGAGGAAAGCAATTCTTATATGGAGGAATTGTGGAAAGATTAATTGTCTACAGCTGTTTCATGGCCCACAGCAATCTTGATACATTTATGATAAGTTTAAGAGCTCACTAGAGGCAGCCCCTATTCCTTGTTGTGAGAAGGGGAGTGGGGGGGGGGGGTAAAGGAGCCAAAGGCTTTATTTTGACACCCAGATTCATAGAATCTGTCAACTCCATTTCAGCCTTCATAGAAAACTGACTGCTAGCCTTTTGGAAATGATTGTGAGTGAGGGAAGATGCAGGAATTATCCAGATCCAGATAAAGAAAAGGAGACTGAGAAGAATTATTCAAATTTGTGCAAATGAATTGCTTCCATTTTTCCTCCCTCTGCCAAGTGAAAATTGAACGTGACCTACTTTGACCTTTCTCTATTAAGTGCAGCAAATTGCAGTAAATGCAGAGTTCTGAGTGCCCTAATGAGACAGAGCTCCAGCAATGCCTCATTAATAAGGGGAGTTTGACCTTGCTGGTCAGCCCTTCATGCGATATTGAAAAAGAATAAGAAAAAAGAAGAGATGACCTGCTGTAAATTTTGAACAATACATTTGATTTAGTTTGCATATACTCTGAACTAGACACTTTTCAGCCCTTTCTCCCCCTCCTTTCTGTCCTGCCACAAAGAGAAAAAGCAATATTTACCTATTATACTACTGTGGAAAATGGCAGTAAAGATGGAGTGTATTGCAGGGATGCTCTGCAGAGACCTTGACAAAGTCGTGGCCAGAATTCACAGCTAGGTTGGAAAGATTATTAATCCCTCTCTCTTCTTCAAATTCAATTGAGAGGTACTTTCTTTTCTTTTTAAAGAATTTTCTTTTACTTTTTGAGATTGAATGCACTGTGGCATGATTGGAGATACTTTCCTTCTCCCTTTCATGAGGAACTTAGACTCTTAGAAGGTCTAGACAATAAATAGTTTTGAATAATAACTTCGGAGTTTTTGACAGAATAAGAGAGAGAGCATGGTGTCGCGCAGAGGTGTTGAGCTTGAGGTCCACATGCCTCAGATAGCCCAGATTAAAATGTAAATGGAAGATGTTTAACAACATGAACAAAAATACAACAAAACATAGACAATGTTAATTTGTGGTTTTCTAACTTGCTATGCTGGCCGTATGTTTCTACTTGAGTTTGACATCACTAGTGTAAAGGCTGGCTTTCACAGTCATGACTAGCCAGGTTCAAGTCCTTCCTCTGAAATATACTATCTACGTGAACCTGGATAGAACAGGCAAGACTATATGATAAGCTGCTATTCCATATTGGTGGGAGGAGTTTCCTCTTTGGAATTTCTCTATACAGTGAAATCATAATTCTGACCCAAAAGCTTTAGATTTAGGGGCAGAGCTGGAGCCCTTTGATCTTGAGAATTACCCTTGCTTTAGGGAGCAAGGCCAACAGATAAAAACAGGACTTGTAGTCAGAGTTCTCATGTATTTTTTCAGGTCTGCTGTCGACATCTTAGTTCTTTGATCTTAAGTTTTTTTAAAAAGAAAGACTTTGGGAGCATCATCAATAAAAAGTGATTGACAGTGAGGGCTTACCATCAGGAACTCCATGCATGAGGGGGTATTAGAGATCATCATGTCCAGTGTCCTAGTAGTTGCAAGAATCCCTTTGACAGTATCCAGAATTCCGTATCTGTGTGAAAACCTCTAGTGACACTCAACCCAGTGCCCCAAGAAGCAATACCTTCTACTGATGGACAGTTATAATTGTTCAAAAGTTCTTATGTTGAACCAAAATTTACCTTTCTTTAACTTTCATTCTTTGTGCTAGTCCTGCTTTCTGGAGCAACATAGCAGAAATATTTTATTATATAGAGTGCTGGTCCTGGGGTCAAGAAGATCTAAATTTAAATGCAGACACTTAATAGCTATTTAACCCAGTGCAGATCTCTTAATTTCTGCCTGTTTCACTTCCTCATCTGTAAGATGGACTCCACAATAATGCCTACTTCCGAAGGTTGTTAGAAGAATCAAATGAGGTATTTGCAAAGTGCTTAGCAAAGTGCTTCTCAACCTGTGGGTTATGTTCAATTTGTAACAATGAAAATACATCTTGCATATCAGATAGATTCACAACAGTAGCAAAATTACAGTTATGAAGTAGCAATGAAAATAATTTTATGGTTGCGGGTCACAACAACATGAGGAACTGTATTAAAGGGTCGCAGCATTAGGAAGGTTGAGAACCACTGGCTTAGCACAATGCCTGGCATGTAGTTAGTGTTTTATAAATACCATATTAATCATGTTGTGAAAGAAGACACAGACCCAAAGGAAAAAAACACACAAAAATACAGGTGAAAAATTGCACTCTTCAATCTACATTCAGACTACATCAGTTCTTTCTTTGAGGGGAATAGCATCATGAGTCCTTTGGAACTCTCTTCGATCATTGTGTTGCTGAGAATAGCTAAGACATTCACAACTGATCATTGTACAGCACTGCTGTACGATAATCTCCTGGTTCTGCTAACTTCACTTTGTATCAGTTTATGTAAGTCTTTCCAAGTTTTTCTGAAATTCACCTGCTCATCATTTTTTATAGCACAATAATATTCCATTACAATCATATAGCTGATTACTGTTTTTAAAAAATGTGGTATCCATCATGACCCAGAGGTAGCTTGTGTTGTTCAGTCATTTCAGACTCTTTGCAACCCCATTTGGGGTTTTCCTGGCAAAGATACCGGAATAGTTTGCCATTTCCTTCTCCAGATCATTTTTTACAGAGGAGGAACAGAGGCAAACAGGGTTAAGTGACTTTCCCAGGGTCACACAGCTAGTAAGTGTCTAAGGCCAGATTGAAACTCAGGAAGATGGGTGTTCCTGATTCCAAGCTCGGCACTCTATGCACTCCGGCACCACCTTGCTGCCAACACCTTGCTGGTAGCTTGACTAACACCTAGGCTTGTTAGTTCTATAATGTGGACACCATCTTTCTTTTAATGAAATGTAATGTTGTTTTGTTTTTTATACCTACTGCTTCACAAAATTGTAGAATGGTAGAATCTTTAGATGTATTATAGTCCAACTTCTTCATTGTGAAGGTGAAGAAACTGGGATCAAAGGGGACGGGGAGGAACTGACTTGTCTGAGGTTGTATAACTTATAAGTGGCAGATATGGGACTTGGATCTTCTGATTCCCACTACACCATACTGTCCTACCCTCCCCCACTGTTATTTCATACCAAACTCAGTGGCAACATTATTTAGAGGATTGAGATATTTACTCAGAGGTGCCAAACAATACCCCACAAAGGACAAGGACATCTCCTTAATTCTCATTTGGAGGTGAGTTGGTTGTCCTGGACTATTCTTGATCGTCTGAGGATTAATTGATCAGGACTATTGTGAATCCCTTGAAGGGATGAATTGTTTGGTTTGGCCTATTGTAGTTTAAAGCCCCTCCTTATCCTGTGTATCACTAGAAAGGAATTCATTTGCAGAGTTTATCCCTTTTTTTTTTTAGAGGTCCTGAAAGAACTAAGATTAGCTCACATCTGTTGTAAATAAGATATATTGACCATCGTTCTACTGGGGAATAACATTTAGTTTTATTAAATTTGAATCAGTTCCATATGTATCCCAGATATGAGACCTTTATCAGACAAACTTAATGCAAAGATCCTCCCCACCAGTTACCTGTTTCCCTTTAATTTATTAGCACATTAGATTTTGGGGCAAAATCTAAAAAAAATTGTCTGTTTTATCTTATATTGTCCTTCATCACCTGTTAGGCATGAACTATTTATTCCCTTATTCATAAATCTAAAGGGTAATTTCTTCCTTCTTCCTCTAATTTGTTTATGATATAACCTTTTATATCTACATTATGCATCTGTTGGGAGCTTATCTTGGTGTGTGGTGTGTGGTGTTGGTGTAAACCTAATTTCTGACAGACTGCTATCCAACTTTCCTAGAAGTTTTTTGGTCTCTAAGTAGTGAGTCCTTCCCGCTAGTAATTGACATCATTGAGTTTATCAAGCACTATATGTTTGCTATGTTTGCCTCTTTATGTTGCATTCCTAAAATGTTCCCCTGATCTTTTTTAAAGCTAATACCAAATTAGTTTGATGATTACTGCTTATAAGTATAGCTTCACTTCTGGGTCTAAAGAGCACCCTTATTCCCTCTTTTTTAAAATTTTTACCCTTAAGGTATTTGATCTTTTGTTCTTCTATATGGATTTATTATTGTTTGTAAGACTACAAATCATCTTTTTGGGTATTTGGTAGGATACCAAATGAATAAATTGATTTAGGAAATATTTTCATTTTAAATATAATGGTGGCTACTTAACCCCAATTGCCCTCCAAAAAGCAAAAAAAAAAATAATAAAATAAAATAAATATAATGGTGGCAATCTGTTTATGAACAACTGATATTTCTCCAAATAGTATTTTATAGGTAGATTCACATAGTCCCTTGGTGAATAAAACAGATATACACTCAAATATTTTATAATTTCTGTAGATATTTTGAATGACATTTCTTTTTCTAGTTCTTCCTACTTCATTTAGTTATATGTAGGAATACTGATGATTTATGTAGATTTACCTGATAACTTACAACTTTGCTGATTCTTTTATTTTTAGTTTTTATTTTAAGACTGGGTCTCCCTATCTTACCTAGGCTAAAATCACAGTGGCTACTCCTTCCTTCCTCCCCCTGCTTATACACTAACTTATTGGCATAGTACCTTCAACTTGCTATATTTCCACTTTTCCCCTATTGGGCAGTTTGGTGGTGTCCTTCCCCCCTGTTCCTGGGACTCACCATGTTAGTACTGGACTTGATGTGGACCACCAATCAGCTTAGATCATTGTCACGCAGAAATTCTGACCTTAAGAGATGCATCAATCTTAACATAATTGGCAGCAGCAATTGCAGGCATACACTACCATGCCCAACTGAAATGATCAATTATTTCAATGATCATATCATCTACAAAGAGTCACAATTCTATTTTCTTTGTCCTTATTTGTATTTCCTCAATTTCTTTCTCTTGTCTTTGCTTCAGTGAGCTTTACTAGAACTATATTAGATAAAAGTGGTGATGATGGACATCTTTGCTTTGTCCTTGTCCTTATTGGTAAAGTCTCTAAGTTTTCTTCATCACATCTGATGTTTGTTCTTGGATTTAGAAAAATACTCTTTATGATAAGTATGTTTATTCCTTTGGTTGTTATAATTTTTAATAGAAATGAGTATCGAATTTTGTCAAAAGCTTTTTCAATGTCTTTTACCACAATGATATAATTTTTATCATTTGTTATTAATATGATTTGTTATATTTATAGTCTCCCTTATTTTGTACCATTCCTAAATTTCACATATAAATTTAACCTGGCCATAACATGATCTTTTTAATATGTTGTTACTTGCTAATATTTTACTTAGATTTCTTACATCAGTATTTATGGGGTCATTGGTCTACATTTTTCTTTCTCTGCTTTGTCTCTCCCTAATTTAAGTATCAAGATCATATCACAGAAAATGATTGGAAGCATATTTTTTCCTTGTTATTCCAAAGAATTTAAGTAGTATTGAATTAATTGTTCTTTGAATATTTGATAGAATTCTTTTGTAAATCCATCTGGTCCTAGAGTTATTTCTTTGACAGTTTGTTTATGGCTTTTTCAATTGCCTCCTCAGATATTCAGCTATTTAAATAGTTTCTTTCTTCTTTTGTTAATCTAGATACTTGAACTTTCTGTAAGTCTTCATCTATTTCCCTTAAGTTATCATTTTAGTTAACATATAATGTTCAGTCATTCTAGTTGTGCTAGACTTTTCATGACCCCACTGGAGTAGTTTGCCATTTCCTTGTCCAGCTCATTTAGCAAATGAAGAAACCAAGGTAAACAAGATTAAGTGACTTGCCCAGGGTCACACAGCTAGTAAGTGTCTGACAAATTTGAACTCCGATCTTCTTGACTCCAGGCCCAGTGATCCATTGTACCACCAAGCAGCTCTAGCATATAATAAGGCAAAATAATTTCTGATAATTTCCTTTTATATTCTTGTAAGTTCTCTTTCATTTTTGATATGAACAATTTGGTTTTCCTTTCCCTTTTAAAAATCATGTTACCCTCTAAGTGCAGATTGAAGCATTTTTGTCACTTTATTTTTCTTGTTTTTCTTTTTTTATCAACAAGGCTGGAGGGAAAGAGAGGATTTGGAGCTCAAAACAAATAATCTTAAAAAGTAAAAAAAGAAACAACAACCTGTCCTTTCTTCAGTTTTTTTTTTAAAAACGAGTTTTAGAAGAGGCAGAGTGAAGAGGGTAGTGTAGAAGCAGGACAACTCCATGAGCTCCCCCCATAACCACCTCAAATATCTATAAAATATGACTCTAAACAAATTTTAGAACTCCAAAACCCACAACATCACAGAGAAACAAAGCTCCCACTGAAGGCAGCCTGGCAGGTGGATGGGAAGGGTACATTGCTGGGAGCCAAGACCAGCCCTGCGTGAACCCATGGCTATAGCCCCATGGTGGCAAGGACAAGCCACAGCTGGAGCTTTCAGAAGAGCAGATCACCAGCAGCTGTGGTGGTTTCCAGAATTATCAACCCATAAGAGCCAAGGACAAAGGGAAAGGTCAGTGGAACTCGGCTAAATTTGGGGGAGAGGAACAGGTCTGGCCCCTGCCCTCAGAGCAAGAAGTGCTCTAAAGTGGGGGCCCTGCAGCCACCTCCATGTGGCTGCTTCAGAGCTCCAAGCCTGCAGATTGCAGGGGGGCCAAGTGATCATTGAGAGGCCAACTGCTCTTGCCTTGACCTGCCTGGATCGGGATCGAAGTCTTGGGTCGTAGTCCTGGCATGACCAGTGAGCCAAAGCTGGTGGGGTCTGCAGAGATGGTGGCCTCCTAATAAAGCTATTAGGAGCTGCAAAAACCCCAGTGATGTGGGACAGAGCTCTCCCCTCTGAAAGCAGAGATCTACAGGGCCCAAAAGTCAAATAATTGACTGGCAACATGAGCAGGCAAAGGAAGCAAAGTAAGCACAGCAG
>CM053583.1:185038603-185054532 GCA_028627135.1 Pseudochirops cupreus
CATTTGCTCCACTCTAATTTTGACGGAATTATTCTCTTCAGAGTGCTTTTGAGATTCTTTCTCCATCTGGCAAAGGCGACTTTTTAAGGCATTCTTCTCCTCATTGGCTTTTTGGGCCTCTTTTGTCATTTGAGTTAATCTATTTTTTAGGGTGTTAATTTCTTCAGTCAGATTGCTGACTCTCTTTTCATGATTTTCTTGCAACAATCTTATTTGTCTCCCCAATTTTTCTTCCACTTCTCTCATTTGGTTTTCAAAATCCTTCTTCAGCTCATCTCTAGCTTTAAGGCAATCTTCATGTTTATTGGAAGACCCTGGTGGGGTAGCTTTGGCTGCACTCTCCTCCTCCCTCTCTCTGCCATGATCTTCCTTTTCCACAAAGAAGGAATCTAATGTTTGGTTGCTGTTCTTACGTTGCTTCTTATGCTTATTCTTACTCATGGTTGGTCAGTCCATGATTTTTTTTTAATCTCTGTGGGGCTCTTCTTCCAGAAGGGAAAGCTCTGTCCCAAATTGCTGGGGTCCTCCCGGCTGCCGTAGCTCTCAGGAAGGTGCTGGGTCCCTTCCCCACTTCTGGCTCACTGGATAAAGAAGACCCATAGGACCAAAGCCCAAGATCGCAATCAGGATCCAGGCTGCTCAACATGAAAGCACTTGGCCTCTGACCGATCGCTTGGTCCCCCTGCAGTCTACAGGCCAAGGATGTGGAAGCTGCAATGCGGAGGCGGGTGCAAAACCTCTGCCTTTTGCTTCCCAGACCTGGAGGTGTTTCAGCTGGACACTTTTCTCCCATGACCCCACAAGCTCCACTGACCTAGTTCTGAACACTGCCACAGCTGCCGCTAATCTGCTCACCAGAGGCTCCTTGGCTCCTCCTGTCCAGCCACCCCTGGGGCTCAGCCAGGTCTTCAGGCCAGGCTGGTTTTGGGTCGCAGTGCTGATGTGCTTCCTTGTAGCCAAGCTGACTTTAGTGGAAAGTATATTTGTGTGCATTTTGGAATTCTAGGATTAGTTTAGAGTTATATTTTATGGGTATTTTGGGGTGGCTATGTGAGAGCTGCAATATGTTGCTGCTCCTATGCCGCCATCTTAGCTCGTCCCTCCCTCCCCCCCCCCGGTGTGTACTTATTTGTGTCTAATAGTTGCCATCTCTTGGGAGGGGTTGGGAAAAAAAGAAATGTACATGATAATTTTGTGTATTTGAAAGGAATAGCAAATTGTATGTAGTAGATTTGCAGTTTTGTATACAATCATCCTTTTTATTGTACTACATTATGGAAATGTTTGTTTAATTCCATAAATTAAAAACAAAATTAAGAGGACCACATGTAATCAGGTAATATGTATGGTATGGAAATTTATAGAGCAGAGCTATCTTTCTTCCAGGAATATCACATCCACTACTCTTGACTGGATGCCACAGCCCAACCATGAGATCTCTGCATCATGTTGTGCTTTTGAGGATCAACTAGGATAGTGTATGTAAAGCATTTACCTTAAAGTACTAGGTAGATACTAGCTATAGTTATTGTTATTATTTATTTATGTTATTATTATTATTTATTATTTTCTCCTCCATCCCCTGAGTGCCTCCACTGGTCATGAGATCACTGAGTGACTCTCTACTATCATTTGCTGGGCTTATGAATAGTCAAATACTTATTAAGCCTCTTCAGGGCCATCTATTGCTTTCTGCTACCATCTTCTAGAGTTCCATGGCTAATAAATCTCTCTTCGGCAAAGTAGGGGTCATTTCCTTGTAGTGGAAGGCCAGGGAATTAATGTCACCGCAGCTAGCAGGAAACTAGCAAGAACCCCTAGGCTTGGGTCATGTCTATTCTTTTCCCTGGTTCAAACTTGAAGACCCTGGCCCAAACAAACTATCTGACTTTGGGTGAGAAACTTCATTTTAACACCTGTTAAGCCACTAATTGTCAGTAGGAATTCTCCAAAAACTCATTTTGAGGACTTTAGACAACTAAAATCCACAGTAGAGATGTGGGGGTTGGAGTGAGGCTCCCAACATTCCTATAGAGGTCTTAGTTTGGCTTACAAAAAAACCTAGGGCAAGACTACATACCTTTGTTAAGGATGCACATCTGCTAGCAATGAAATCTCTGGTTCTTTAATGTTCAGGATAGCACAAAAGAGCATACGCATGGTTTCCTGCTATTAGGATATAAGGTTCTTTCAAATAAGACCTTATGTCACCTCTGTCTTTGTATTCTCAGCATATAGTCTTGCATTCACATGCTTAGAGTGAATGAACGAATGAGCCAATTTTAGAGTTGGAATGGCATTATAGATTAAATCCTACCTATTCATTTGACATTATTAAACTGAACTCAAATAGGAAATTACTAAATGTCATCTAAAATTGAGATATCAAATGTCTACTGTAGGAATTACTTAAGGAGCTCAAGGGGAAAACCTTTAATGGGATATCAGGGGATTCAAATCATATCCAATATATCACAACATTAAAGGGAGACCAGAAAGTTACCTTTTCACTAGGGGAATGAAAAGGGGGAGGGGGGAAATACTTGTAGCCTAATACACTAAAGCATTCATTGGTCATATAAAGACTCTTAGCAACATATGATGCAATATCCAAAGAAAAAGAAAATAGAATATTGTATTTCCATAAACTCTACTGTATGTAAGAAGAGCCAAGCAACTGGTAAGGAGTTTGTGAGTGCTTTAGGTGGATGACTCCAATGAAACTATTAAATAGAATCTAAGTTGTCATGTCTACTATTCTTTCTGGTGGAATCTCAATTAGATCAACAGAGAAGTTACATGATATAATCAAGGAAAAAAAACTAATTAGGAGTCAGGAGAGAGATGGGTCCAACTTTCCTCCAAAGCTCACTAGCCAGGGGTAAATCATTTAGCCTCTCTGAATCCGTTTTCTGATGTTAAATGGAAATTAAAATGTCTATAGTGACACCCTTACTAGGTTGTTGGGATCAAATGAGTCAATATATAAATAACTCATTTATGTAGTCTTGCCATTGATTGTCTTTTCATTAGAAATGCCTAAAAGTCCTCTATTCTATTAATGGTCAATTATATTCCCTATAGAATTAAGTTGGTCCTGTTTGGTTTTTTGACAGTTTTACGGATTTGGGTTTTTTTATCGTAAACCCACACTTTTTTTGCTGCTACATTTTTCTGCTGCCCAGGAATTCCAAGGGTCCAACCACAGATTTCTTATTTTTAATTGTTTTTTTTTTATTTTATTCTGAACAAGCATTTCCCACTACAAAGTAGAAAAAACAAGATTATTGTAGATGAAACTTCAAATCTCTTATGTACAACTTGCTCTTGCTTTTAAATATGTAATAAAATTATGATGTAAATTTTTTCTCTTCTCCCCCCCACCCTAGAAATGACTTTTGTAAGCAAAAACACACATATATGTGTGTGTATAATACATGTGTGTGTATGCATATATACATATATACATATATATTATACACACACACACACACACACAATTCTGTACATCTATTTATCAGTTCTTTCTCTGGTTGCAGATAACAACTTCCTTCCTAGGTTCTTTGTAGTTAATTTGGATATTCAAATTTATTATTGATAATTAGGTTGATTATTGGGATTGAGATAGAAGGGAGAGCTTAGATACCTGGAAAGATAATAGTGACTTCAACAATAATAGAAAAGTTAGGGGGAAAGGAAAATTGTTGGAGAGAAGTGAAGGTTAGTTAGGAGAGATGAGGAACTCAATTTTGGTGCCAGTAGTGCATTCCAAGTGGATATATCCACAAATCAATTAATAAACATGTGTGAAGATGACTGTGACTCTTCAGTACTTGAACAGCTTCTGCAATGAAGTGGGTTTTTTTTTTCTCTTTGACATGGAAAACTCTGGATTCTGGCTCTGATACTCATTGGACTTTCTCTGTTACAGTTCCTTTCGGGAGATTCTGCCTGTCCTCTGCCCTTTGGTTCGAATGGATCCTGGTAATTCTTACTTGTGATTTCTTTCAGGGGTTCCAATGATTCTTAAATTATCCATCCTTGTCCAGTTTTATAGATCATTTGGCTTTTTTAAGACCAGATATCTGACATTTTTTTCTTGTATCAACCTTTTTATTTTGTTCTACTATTTCTTGTATTTCATGAACTCTTTAATTGGTTTGGTCTCTTCATTTTCATGGAGTCTATTACTTGGATAACTTTATTTTCTAAGCTTTTTGCTTTCTTGTTAGTTTTTTTCCTTCAGAGCTCTTATTTCATTTTTTTCTGGATTCATTTCTTATAGGTATTCATGTGGTCTGAGGAAAAATCTATTTTTTATTTAATTCTTTTGATTAAAAAGGCACTTTCAACTTGTAAGCTGGACTTAGGGGCAATTTAGTATCTTCTAAGCAGGACTTAGGAGCAATTCAGTATCTAAAACAGTTTTAAATACTAATTTGTACCTCCTTTAGTTTATTCATCTCTCTTCCTTTAGGACCTAAATTAAGACTTTGTGCCAGGTCCAATCTTTAGCTTTTGTTGCATTATTGAAATGATTGGCTGGTTACCAGAGTCTCTGTACCAACCTCCACTTCCAACATTAAGACTCCTTGAATCTTTGAGGTTCAGAGTACTTAGTCTTCAGGCCACATGTGGCATCTAAAGACAGAGTCCTATGGACATCAGAGTCCCAAGGGGGCTTCATGGGGCTTAGTACAGGCATACTTCAAACATATTACAAGTTTGGATCCAGTTCACCACAATAAAATGAGTATCACAATAAAGTGAGTCATGTGAACTTTTTTGTGTCCGAGTGCATATAAAAGTTTCATTTACACTATACAGTAATCTATTAAGTGCACAACAGTATTATGTCTAAAAAAAAACAATGAATATACCTTAATTAAAAAATATTTCGTTGCTAAAAAAATGTGTTAACCACCTTCCAAGCCTTCAGAAAGTCATAATCTTTTTGCTAGTGGAGGGTCTTGCCTTGATGTTGATGGCTTCTAATGGTCAGGGCACTGATTGAGGTGGCACTGGTACTTGGGGTGGCAGTGGAAATCTGGAGAATGAAATTTGCCAAACCAATTGACTCTTCTTTCACTTGAACACTCAGAGGCCATTCTAAGGTTATTAATTGGCCTAATTTCAACATTGTTGTGTCTTGGAATAGGAGGGAGTAGGAGAGGGAGAGAAATGGGGGAAGAGCAGATCAGTGAAGCAGTCAGAACACACAACATTTATTGATTGATGGGCACAGCTCATGGTGGCCTAAAACAATTACAAGAGTAACATCAAAGATCACTGAACACAAATTACCATAAAAGATACAACAATAGTAAAAAATTTGACATGCTGCAAGAATTACCAAAATTTGACACAGAGACACAATGTGGTCACATGTTATTAGAAAAATGGTGCCTATAGACTTGCTCAGTTGCTACAGACCCTCAATTTGTTAAAAATAAAATAAAATGCAGTATCTATGAAGTCAATAAAGTGAAGGGCAATAAAAGTGATATGTCCATGCTGCCATATAGCACTTGCTGCTGCTGCTCCCCGGGAATCTCAAGAGTCCAGCCATAGATTTCTTACTGATAATTAGATTGAGTATTTGATGTGGGAGAGGCAAAGATGAGTACAAAAAGCCTAGATACTTGCAAAGATGATGGTGAGTAAGGGAGAAAAGAAAATTATTTGTGATGGAATATTATTGTGCTATAAAAAATGACAAGCAGAGTGGTTTCAGAAAAAACTGGGAAGATTTATATGAACTGATACAAGAGTAACATTGTACATAGTAACAGCCATATTGCAACAATGATCAACTACGAATGACTTAGCTACTCTGATCAAGACAATGATCCAAGACAATTCCAAATGACCCATGGTAAAAATGGAATGAGAGACTCAATTTCAGATGCATATACTAATAAATCAATCAAGAAGCATTTATTAGACCTCTATGAGGCATTATATTATAAGTTAGGGATACAAAAGCAAAAATAAAACATGTGCCAACCAAACTACCAAAGAATTATTTTATGGAGTTAGAAAAAATAATAAAATTCATCTGGAAGAACAAAAAGTCAAGAATATTAAGGGAATCAATGAAAAAAAATAGGAAGAAAGGCAACCTAGCAGTACCAGATTTAAACTATATTACAAGGTGGTAACCATCAAAACAATATGTTACTAGTTAGAAACAGAGTGGTAAATCAGTAGATCAGACTAGTTATATAATATGCCATAGTAAATGACCGCAGTAATCTAATGTTTTGTAAACTCAAAGATCCAAGCTTTGGGAGCAAGAACTTACCATTTGATAAAAATGTTGGGAAAATTGGAAAGAAGGATAGGTTCACAGGAATGAGGCATAGATTAACATTCCACTCTGCATAACAAAATGAGGTCAAAATGAGTAAATGACTTAAACATAAAGGTTGATATTATAAGTGAATTAGGGGAGCATGGAAAAACTTAGTTCTCAGAATTAAAGGTAAGGGAAAAGTTTGTGACCCACCTAAAGATAGAGAGGATCGTAGGAAGTAAAATGGTTAATTTTGATTACATGAAATCGAAAAAAAATAAAAATCAATACAGCCAAAATCAGAAGAAAAACTGGAAAGTGGGGGGGAAAATCTACAGTACATTCCTCTGAAAAAGTCCTGATTTCCCAAATGTAAAGAACTGAGTCAAATTTATTTTAAAAAATAAGAAGAAAATTCATTTACCAGTTGATAAACGGCCAAAGGAAATAAATAGGTTGTTTTCAGAAAAAGAAATTAAAGCTATAGTCACATGAAAAAAGTGCTCTAAATCACAATTGATCAGAGAAATGTAAATTAAAACAACTCTAAGGTACCACCTGACTCCTATCAGACTGGCTAACATGACAGAAAAGCAAAATGATAATTGTGAACTGATTCAACTTTTCTGGAAAATAATTTGGAACTATACCCAAAGGACTATAAAATTGTGCACACCATCTGACCCAGCAATAGCACTGGTAGGTATATATCCTAAAAAGGTTAAAGAAAAGGGATAAGAACATATTTGTACAAAAATATTTATAGTAGCTTTTTTTGTGGTGACAAAGAATTAGAAATTGAGAGGATGCCCATCAATTAGGGAATGACTGAACAAGTTGTGATACGTGATTGTGATGGAATATTATTGTGCTATAAAAAATGACAAGCAGAGTGGTTTCAGAAAAACCTGGGAAGATTTATATGAACTGATGCGAAAGTAACATTGTACATAGTAACAGCCATATTGCAACAATGATCAACTATGAATGACTTAGCTACTCTGATGAAGACAATGATCCAAGACAATTCCAAAAGACCCATGGTAAAAAAAAAAAAAAAGGCTCTCCATCTTCAGAAAGAGAATTGATGAGCTCTGAGTGCAGATTGACCCACAATTTCTCCACTTCATTTTTCCTTTCCTTTTTATTTGCAATACAATTAATAGAGAAACATGTTTTGCTTGACTTCCCATGTATAATCAATATGATATTGCTTATCTTTTCAATGCACAGGGAGGGGAAAGAGGGAGGGAAAAAATTTGAAACTCAAAAAAAATTTTCAATGTTAAAAAAGCAAATAGATAAATCAAGGCAAAAAAATTAAAAATTCAAATATATATGTGTGTGTGTGTATATATATATATATATATATATATACACATATACACACACACACACTTACATATATAGTCCAATGAAGGAGATAATATATAAACGTCAATATGTAAAATAGTTAAGTGTCATATATATATGTATATATATATGTATATGTATATGTGTGTATATATATATATATATATATATATATACATATATATATATATATATGGCTTAGCTATTAGAGTGAGAGGAACCAGGAAAGACTTAATGAAGAAGGCTTAATACATACTTAACAAAGTATGTCTTAAGGAAGCCAGAGAATCCAATAGGTGTCAATGATAAGGAAGTGCATTCCAGCCAATACAAAAGTTGATAGAGAAGTTAGGGGATGGAATGTTGTGTCTGTGGAATGTTGGGTAGGCCAGTATGGTTTTGATGCAGATAGCAACAAGAGGAATAACATATAATATGGCTACAAAGAGCATTAAATGCAAAGCAGAAGAGTTTTATATTTATTCCTACAGTCCTTGGAGTTTGTTGAGTGTAGTGAAGGCCAAGAGAGTGGCCCTAATGTGTGACATGAAGAGCTATGCACCTTAGGAAAAACACAGTGGCAATATTCAGAAATATATAACGAGATGCAGGGAAGACTCTGATGAGTATCAAATGCATAACTGTTTATAAAGTGGTTGACATTGTTAATAAATGTTTAATACAAAAGATTTTAAATTAATTAATTAAAGATTTTGAAATGCGGCCCCTTTAGGGTCCACCACCTGACTGAGTTGCCTCTTTAGAGGCAATCAGGGGCATAGTCTACCCTTGCCAGTCAACTGGCCAACCATTGTCTAATTTGCTCAATCTTGACTGAAGAACTTTACAATTTGTGTGGCATTTCCTTCTACTTATTTCAAGAACTTAACACTTCATTGTCTTTAGTACCTGTGCCTTAGGTTCTCTGATGTCATCAGCTAGACTAGGGAAAATCAGTCAGTCAGAAATATCCTAATCAACTCTTTCACACATCCCTCCCACTATATAGATATTGCATAATATTATATAAATATCAGATTTAAGGCAGTATGGGTGATGCATCTGTGTGAGGAGAAATCTATCCTATGAAAATATAAAGGTTGTACACTGAGGAAGAGATTGAAACTCATTAATAATACAGTGCTTAATCCTCAATTTTTAAAGATTCCTCCATGTTTTCATTTTATTACTGGAAAGAAATATAAGAACTATAAATGATGGACGCAATGCAAAGCCGAGCAATAAAAAGATTACACTATAAACAGTGACCATCAAATCTTATCAGATCCCTTGACTAGATAGATACGTATATACAGACACATGCATATATGCATATATATATATACATATGTATAAATATAAACACATGTAGAAATATTATACATATGCATATATATGTCTTACCAGTGCCTTAACTGGTATAGAAAAAATCAATTATGAACCAAAAATAAAGTCATAATATAAATATAATAATTATATATTATCAAAAAAATTAATCAAATATAAAATCCTTCAGATTAGAGTGTTCAGCATAAGCAGAATAGAACTCTGCGTGGAGAAACATTGATGGCTGAATATAGCAAGGAAGTCAAATTGCAGCGAAGTTCTCCAAGAGATTGGCCATTTAAATGACACATGTGGCCCGTAACTAGAGCAAAAGAACTTGGAATTTCTATTGCTAATATCCTGTCAATATGTAGAGTGAATCCCACTTAGAATGTAGTTAGAATTGTTGTTGTTTTTTTAATTTTTAATTTTTTTTAAATTTTAATTAAATTTTAAATTTTAATCTTCCATAGGGAAATCCCAGTAAGGAAACTCCCTTGATCAATATTGATCAGTATCTGCTCTGCAACTTGTAATCTTAGAAAGTTGACTGGAACATTGGGAGGTTAAGTTATTTGGCCAAGATCAAATGACCAGTGAGTGTCAGAGGCCAGTCCTGAACTCAGGGCATTCTAACTCCAAGGCCATCTATCTATGTCATCCTGCTGCCTCTTGTGGTGTCAAAAATAATAATAATAATAAATAGGATACTCACAGGTGGTGTTCTTCTTCCTCCAAGGAGCCTAGCACTTCCCTTCTTTACTTTCTCCCCCATTGGCATATATCTCAGAAGCAGCCGTGTCTCAGTGTCCCAAGGTCTCTCCCACACACTGAAGTATGTATTCATCCCACTTGGCATCCTTTAAAGAAACATATCTGGCATAGGTATCAGGAAACCAGTGATATCCATTTTCTATGAAGTTAATTCAACTACTTTCAGTCCTTTAGAATATGTTTGCAAGATTGAAACAGTCCAGTGAAAAAAGCACTGGTTCAATTCAGAGGATTAGAGTTCAAATCCCTCTTCTGCCACCGGGAAACCTATGTAGCCTCAAGAAAATCACTTATGCTCACTCTATGGCCCTAAGTTTCCTCATTTGTAAAATAAGGGAGTTGGCCTAGATTCCTCTAGAGGTACCTTCCAACTCTGGAGCTATCATCTTTTGACCTTCTGGAATATCATATTCTAAGCTTTCTAGCTGAGTCCTTATAAAGCCCAACTTATTTGCTACCTTCCCAGGCATAGCAGGCTTCCACTTTCCTATGCCTCCACTTCCTCTATAGGGAAATGGGAAGTACAATATTGAGTGTTGTTGCTTATTGTGTCAGAATTGTGCATTAAGGTCAAGAACTGGAAGAGAGGGTTGGGGATGGAGATGGCTGGCAAAGAGTATAGCAGTCAGGAAATTGCTGAGTAGATTCCACTGTGTAGCCTTGCTGGAAAGTAGGAGCTGGTAGTGGTAGAGGGGATAAATGAGAATTTTGGGGACTAGGGAATAGCCTTCTCTGACAATCAGGTTGTTATCAGTGTCTTACAATGTGGAGACAGCTACAATTGCTTTACCTCTTCTAAATAACCCTTTTTTTGAGACAGAGATCTGAGAAGTCATAAGGGTTAAAGAATATATCTAGGCTTCTATCTTATAGTCACATGACATGGAACTTCCATTGAAGCAACTTATGACAACCCAATAAACTTGTAGAATTTCTACTCATCAAAGCCTATATCAGTGCTTTACCAATCAGAACTCAAAATCACAAAATTTCATTAACCCAGAGCAATAAAAGTATTGATAAGGCTATGGGAAGAAGTATCCTTTATTATAAACTGTCTAGGAATGCTTTCCTAATATGGAAAAAAAACAACCTGTTTGACCCCTTGTATGCTTAAATATTGTTAGAAATGGCCAGATTAGGGATCAGTAGAGAATCACAGGGGAGAAGAATGCCATTAAACTAATTTTATCTTATCATAAAACTGTATCACAGAGCTAACTAAGATCAACATAAATCACAAGATATAGGAGGCTCAACTGGAGTAATTAGGTGGAAAATTATGGTGTCAATGCAGGGAACGACAGCATTCTCTATGACATACACAGATTAAACAAAAATTTCCTAGTTGGTTTTTCACATCCTAAAAAACCATTTCCTAAGACTCTGCCCTGTGGTTTCATTTCTTGTGAAGCATGACTAAATAACAAAGAAGTGAAAAACAAAACTCAACAAATAATTGGCATAGAGTTATTTTTAAGGTCCAATATCTTGGTTACAGTGCTTTCATTGCATTGCAGCATATGTACAAGTGTGTCTTTTATAATATATACTGTACATCTGTACTCAATGATTTTTTATTAGCATGTGTTCCTAGAAGATTATGTGTATTCATTTCAATCCTTGTTTGCAAGAGCTATTAGGACAATGATTGCGGAACCTCCCATTTGATATAAGATGCAGTATTGGTTTGCTTTGCTGAACTGCTTTTAAAAAATTCTTTATGTAAATTTCGAAGGAGGCTTTGTGTAAATTTATATGCTTTGTGTATTTGTTTTGTGCACTTTGTGTACTTTATGTAAATGTAATTCTTTACTCCTTTATCTCTCTAACTTGATTGACTTGTAGAGCAGCTAGTCATTAGATGTTTGATTTGTCCAGAATGCATTGAATTTTCCCCTCCTGATCTGCCATTAGTAGTGGTGTCTTTCAGTCCTGTAATGAAGAAACTCTCCCAACATGAATCACCATGACCAAAATAGAATAAACCCAGAAAGGTGAGCTATGGAGATCAGGCCCAGGGATCCTAACCAGCAGATGCCGTACATACAGTAGGTGTGGCATGCAGACACCAAGAAAAGAGACATTAGGGTGCAGCAAGGTCAAAAATGTGATTTGTCTTGTTCCCATAAGTTTACCATGAGTTCCCTATTAGTATACTCTATTTATATCCTCATACTGTATACATTTGTCGGAGAGTGTAGCCTGGCTTTACAAAGGGAATATTCTATTTTTACTGGTGAGGAATGATACCCTCTCAAGAACTGAGTTTTTCTTCCATAAATGGCTCTTTTTTTTCCTTCCAGAAATCGTATTCCTCAGAGCAGACTCCTAACACTGTCTCTCACTTTTAATTTTGTTTTATTTGGGGGGGGGAAGAGTTTGGAGGGGGGAAAGCAAAGCAATTGTGGCTAAGTGACTTGCCCAAGGTCACACAGCTAGTTACATGTCAAGTGTCTGAGATCACATTTGAATCCAGGTCCTCCTGATTTCAGGGAGGGTGCTCTATTCATGGCCCTACCTAGCTGTCCCCATGTGTATCACTTTTTAAAACAACACCAAGGGTATAATCAATCCCTAGTCAGCCAAGGACTAGTTGCCTTTTAATTTTTCACAGAAACTCTCTTCACATATTATACAGGGATAACCATGTCAAAAACCCTTCTTTGCACATTCTTTATAATCATTTTAAGATCTTAATATCTGATTATCTCTGTTACTTGCCCTTCCCTGTTACCTACCTACCATCTATGATTTCATCAACTAAGTTGAGAGAAGTAATTTGTTCAAGGGTCTCAATACACTATTTTTCATGTGATAGCATTTCAGCAAGTGTTTGTGCTTCAATCTAATATTACTGCCTGCCTGACCATTAAAGGCAAAGACATAAATATGAGTTATAATTTTAGGATTGTAGATTCACAGAGTACTTTGGACCTGGGGCAGTTGTACCCTATGGGACCCAACCCATAAGTTCTAGTTAATGGAAGAGGCAGGGTAGCCTGGATGGGGCACTATAAAGGGATGGTTCACTGAGTAGGGGAATGGATAGATAGATAGAGAGAGAGAGAGAGAGAGAGAGAGAGAGAGAGAGAGAGAGAGAGAGAGATGGATAGAGAGAGACAGAGAGAGAGAGAGAGAGAGATATTAAAATATATCTCAATATTTCTTTTAAAGGCTACATGTACTGCTTTCTCTCTCCACTATGAAAGTTCTTGACATCTCCTTTTCTGAAATGGGTCGACTATCCAGGTACCCAGAGTAGAAGCTGCACAGACAATATTAGGAAAATTTCCCATACACACACACACACACACACACACACACCATATCTACCCTCTATGGCCTAGTGATCTGGTGGCTATGCATTTGACCCTTGAAAGTGATTCCTGTACTCAAGGGGCTGACAGATAGGTAACACTCATCCTTCCTTTTCATGTTGAATGGAATGATGCGGCTCATAAAAAGAGTAGGCATTGATGGATTGTATAGGAGCTCCATCTTGGAACTTCAGGTTAGCACTGTAGTGTTATTTTTGAGGCCTCACTCTTACTAGCTTCACAAGGCCAATCACTTGCCAAGCCTTGAGTGTACCTCCACAACATTTCTCACACTAGTCCCCTTCAACTACTCATATATCTGTCATCCTAGGCCCTAGTCACTTTTTACCCATCCTATTGCAATAATCTCCTACTTAGTCTGTCTCTCTCCACTCCAATCTGTCAAAGTGAACTTGCTAAAGAGATTGAAGAAATGTTAGTTTCTTTTTCTCTATATCTTTTCTGAGGACAAGGAGCCTAACAGAGAAGGAAGGTTGATTTAGGCTTTTCCAGAACAATGCAGAGAATGTGAGTACACTCTGGCTGATTTGAGTTATCAACTAATATCAAGTAATAATAACTCGAATTCAGATATGCCAATATCAGACCAACTTTCAAACTTAAATGACTGACAGACCACTATGCTGCTCAAGGATTCTGAACCTCCTTCAGGGGAGAATAGCTTTATCTCTTGGAATCTCTCCCATTCACTGTAGCGGCATAGCTACACTTGGCATAGCCAGGATGGCTGATAACACAGGTCCTTATATCTGCTTTACTAAGAAAGATAGCTGTTTAATGGGTCAACAGTCTTTCACTAGTTCAGAGGAAAAGTCAGCACCCTGAACTTCAAAGAAAATACAGAGAAAAGACAAGCAGAGAAATGAAGACTAACAGACAAGGCTCTAACTGCCTGAATCAACTATACCCTGTACATACATTCCTGGATTGAGAGAGCACTTACATCTGAGCAGTCAGGGAGCTCTGAACAAATGGCCATTAAGAATCTTGACCAGAGAATCACAAGATCCTTCTCATTAGGAAGCCCTCAAAGAAAAATACCAACTCAGTACTTATTCACTTCTCAGAGCCAGAAGGCATCACAACCCTCCTGACTCAGTACCTAATTAGAAATTAGCAAAAGGTGTGAAAGCCTTTCTACAAGCAAGC
This sequence comes from Pseudochirops cupreus, assembly GCA_028627135.1. Lineage (NCBI taxonomy): Eukaryota > Metazoa > Chordata > Mammalia > Diprotodontia > Pseudocheiridae > Pseudochirops > Pseudochirops cupreus. The sequence continues at coordinate 185,052,842 of CM053583.1, forward strand.
CTCCCCTGAGCAAGCTGCCCTTAATGGACTTCACCTGAGGCCTATTAATGGGTCTACTGCTTCTCCTCCCCTCCTTCCCCTGCCCATTCCCTTGGAACAGACCATCCTGGTGCCTCTTTTATGAAGCTGTGGCTGAGAAGACCCCAGGATTCACCATGGTCAATGATAAGCCAAAGGAAGACTGAAAACAATGACTACATTAATTTGAAGAAGGCAGGGCAAGATGGTTTGGTGGTGCAATTTGAGATTAAGAGGCACACACCACTTAGTAAACCAATAAAAGCCTATTGTGAATGATAGGGTTTGTCAATGAAGCAAATTAGATTCTGATCTGATGGGCAGCCAATCAATGAAACAGACACAGCCGCACAGTTGGAAATGGAGGATGAAGATACGATTGATGTGTTTCAGCAGCAGACAGGACTCACTCACTAAAAAGAGAATCTACAATGATACTCCAGAACTGTGCTCCCAAGGAAAACAATATATTCCCAGTTAGAAAACCAAGATGTAGTTCATCCACATCCTGACTACTGCAGTATAGTTTTCTCTCTTCTTTGATTCCCTTCCCCATTCCTTTATTGTACATAAACTAACTAGTATATGTGCACAGGCATAATGCATATTTTTTTAAGTAAACGGACATATGTTTTGCTCAACATCAAATGGAGACGGCAAGGGGAAAAAACAAACTGGTTTTGTAAAAATATCCCTCTTCATTAGTGGCAGACTCATTCAACTTTTATCTTTATATTCCAGTAAATTATTTTGCTCTCACTGTATGACAACAACAACAACAAAATCCTTGCATACTTTGTTTGATTGAATAATTTCAATGTTTTTCTTTCATCATTGTAAAGCCAAGGACAATTTTATAACATTTTTGTACATAGCTTCTACATGTAGGGCAATCTCTGTATCTCAGTAGGGATAAATTACTATAAATAAATTGATCTTAGATGGTTTTCCCTTCAAGTCAAACATCCTGTTGTTTAAATAAACTTCCTGTTTAAAATAAAAAAAGAAAATGAACAAGATTATAACCAATCCCTAGCCAGTCAATGACTAGTTGTCTTCTAATTTTTAATAGAAAGTCTCACAGAGGGGCAACTGTGTTTTAATTTGGTTTAATTTTACTAAGTAATTTAATTTAGTTCTTCTAATGATGAATATGAAGCATTCAGAAAAGTATGGATTCATAAACTGATAATGGATGAAGAAAATCAATCTGCTTGACTAGAACAACTAGAATAATGTAAGTGAAAAGAAATAATAACCGAAATTGAATGTCGTGTAACTATAATGACCTCTTAGAAGAATTGGGGAAATGCATCTCCCTTTCTTTTTGAATGTAAAGGACAAAGGGCTTGGATGATTATCTACATTGTAAGACACAGTTGGTATCTTGGTAAAGTTGTTGTTCAGTTATTCAGCCATGTCTGACTCTTTGTGACCCTGTGGACCACAACATGCCAATACCGTCCATGGGGTTTTCTTGGTAAAGATGCTAGAGTGGTATGCCATTTCCTTCTTCAGTGAATTAAGGTAAATAAGATTAAGTGACTTGCTCATGGTCACATAGCTAGTTTCTGAGGCCAGATTTGAACTCATGTCTTCCTGAGTCCAGGCCAACATCTCTATCCACTTAGCTATGTACCTGCCTCTATGTTGATAATACTGAACTATTTTTT
>CM053583.1:185055032-185083940 GCA_028627135.1 Pseudochirops cupreus
TTGTACAATGTGAAAGTATTTGCAGATCCTATACATGATTGCATGCCACCACGGGGGGGAGGGGGAAGGGAGGGGAGAAAATCAGAAACTGAAGTGATTGTGGAACTGAATCTTGTAAATTAAAAGTAAATGAACAAAACAACAACAACAAAAAAGACTATTGTATGTTATGAATTGCAGTGATTTTTTTTTTGTACATACAAAATAGTTAAGTGAATTTTGACTTGGGAATAGGACAGAATTTCTAACAATTTCTGAAATGGCCTAAACATATTTCTGTCACTCTGTATTATGTATTTATGTGAAGTGGTGTTCTCAGCATTGACAATTATAAAATCAAAATGTCAATTAACTTTGAAAAATATTGAAGATGCTCCATGTCCTACGGTATCAAATATTCCAACAAGATTTAATTCTTTATGTAAAAATAAATAAGCAATCCATTTTGTTAGTATTCAAATTTGCTTTCATCTGTAATAAATAGTAAAATTACATGTACACCAAGGAATTATTTTAAATTAATTTCCTTATCATTTATTATCAATAAATGTCGGATTTGTTTAGCTATTTTATATACCTGTATTTCCTGGGTCATGTAAAAATTTCTAGGCTAAAAAGGGGTTACCAGTGGAAAATGCTTAAGAAGCCCTGTGTTCGACTAGATTTGTGTATTTCTGCTCCTCTCATTATAGGTAGTCTAATGGAATGATTTCTTTTAGGTTTCAGTCACTTTCTGAGTCACTATCCTTGAATAGGAGGGACAGTCCAAACATATTTGAAGGTTTGGCCCCTTCCAAAAATGCTAATTATGCAAATGCCTGTCATAAATAGTGAACTCTCCCACTGAAAGTAAGCTATCTCAGCACAACCATGAGAGGCCCCAACTCACCAAAGGGGAAATTGCCCCAAGTCTTTAAGGGGCAGCAAAATGGAAATCAGCAACATGTGGGGAAGTTGGCTTTCCTTTAAATGTCAGCCTTCCAAAATCTGATCTCTCTCTCCCTGGGTTTCTCCCTTTTAAGAATATAGATCTATATGTGTCCTCTCTCAAACAAGAAAAAGTAAAATCTCTCATTTCCAAAGCTCTAACATCAATTTCATCTCATGAAAGCAACATAGCATCATGTCATCATTTTCTTCATCAATAAGGAGTCTTATGGAAATGTTCCAGGTTTGAACTTAGGTGTCTATATCTAAATTTACATATATACATACATTTGTTGTTGTTAAGTCATTTTTTTTTCCAGTTGTATCCAACTTTCCACGACCCCATTCGGGGTTTTCTTGGCAAAGATGCTGGAGTAGTTTACCATTTCCTTCTCCAGCTCATTTTACCTATGAGGAAACTGAGGCAAATAAGGTTAAGGGACTTGCCTGGGTCACCCAGCCAGTAAGTGTCTGAGACCAGATTTGAATTAATGAAGATGAGTCTTATTGATTCCAGGCCCAGAATTCTATCCACTGTGCCACCTAGTTGCCCTATACATATATACATACACATACACACATACACATATATTTGCTATGTACAAAATTATATACAATATAACTACATGATTTAACTGTATTATAATATATATCATAATATACACATATAGATAAAATTATGTAATATAATAATATAAACTAATATAATGGAAATGATCATATATTATTAGATATATATTACATTATGATTATATATAGGCACTTTATATATATCTCCCAGGTATTATATGTATTCCCACATATGTATATATATGTGTGTATACATGCTACATACATACATATGCTCAAATCTTAAAGAGTTTTAAGTTTTAGCTATTATGATAATAGTGTTTCCAGGAAACGGTACTACATAAGTTGCCTCAGTATATTCCACAGAGGCATGTGAATGATGTAGCTCTGAAGGTTTGTGCCCATGACATCTCCTAAAGTGTTTCTATAGAGGGGTTTGTGTGTGTATGTGTATGTGTGTGTGTGTGTGTGTGTGTGTCTCCACTAAGCATCCCATCTGCTGTGGTGTGGAATGTACACTTTCCATGAAACGAGTTCAGTTCTTTATTTCTGCACGAATAAATGAAAAAGTTTTTAAACATATACTATGTGTAAAACACTGGGTATACAAATAGAAAAGCCAAGACTGTCTCTGCTCTCAAAGAGCTCTGTTCTAATGGGAGAGACCACACATCTTTTGGCTGCAAGTCAGATGGTAAAGTCCTATAGTCCATAGGGGGTAGTTTAAAATGTCATTTCCAGTGATAAAATTGTATCTGTTTCTGATGTTTAACCATTTGACTGAGTCAAAGACTTTGGTATTAAGAACTTCCTTTTCTGTATTTTCATTAGCTGTGGCAGCCAAGGAAGCAGGGGCTGCAGTGCCCAGTCACATCATCACACTGGTTGCTTTCCCAGTGGTTGCCGAGGGGGGCCTGAACTGGAATCAGAACTGGGAGACAGGCGGGGGGGGGTTGCCATTCCCAGTGCTCTTGGGATTCCTTGCCCATCAGTGGCGGGTGGTCAGTGGTTGGTTTTGATGATGGCCAGGAAGGAGGGCTCCCTTTTCCATAGGAATTTCTCCTTGGAATGGTCCCAGGAGCAAGATTGGAAGCAGGACTGGATCTGAGAGGAGGTGGCGGTTTGACTCTCCTGCTTCACACTAGTCTCCTGCTTATCTCTCAGGGTGTCTCCTTGCAAGGCTACAAGAGAATCCTCTAAATGAAGATCCACGAGGGAAAACAATGTGATTCCGTTTTGCACACACAAAGAACTCTTATTCAGCTGGCAAGGGGCACTGTAGAAATGTGTGACTGTTAACATATTATTTTAACTGAAGTAGAATGTTGCTGGATGGAAATCCCCCCTCCTGAAGTGCCAGAAAAGAGGAAAGTAGAGGGAGCAGTTGCAGAAAAGGTTTCAGGTTTCAGCTGCTACTATTTTCTCTAGGTGTTTGATCTGACTGACGGCCCCTGTCTGAACTTACTAGTCATTTGCTATTTCATTAGCTGCCAGATTTTCAATTTCTGCCTCTTGGAAGTTCCACCACTTTGAACAAGTCCCCACAGTAATTGAATTTGCCACAGAAATAGAACACTGGAAAATTTCATTTTCTTCTTCCCTGCATGAAAGTAGGCAAGCAGGCAGGGCAGGCACATTCCTGCTGGACTGCTTCTCTCTCTCCTCCTCCCCCCTCTATTGTCTATCTGCACTCCCCTCCCCCCAGTTTGCTATCTCCTCCCCAGACGCATATACACAGTCACCAAAAAGGCCTTCTTTCGAATCATCTCCAAGTGCATCAGCCTGTCACTTTGTAATTTTCTTCTAAATGCCTTCCGCAAATAATGGTTTTCAAAATGAACATTAACAGGCTTGATTACATGAAATTGTCCTTTTAATTTACACCAGGATTCTATTGATCACACAAGTGCAGATTAAAGTGTTCAATGAAGCCCGTGATGAGGTATTAACCAGCTAAGGATCCTCCAGGGGCCGCCAGGGAGGCCAGGAATATGCTAGAAGTGTACAGTTATTTCCCCATAATGAAGTGGCACTATGCGAAGGCATGAATCGCTGGCAGGAAGAATAGATCGGAGATGATGAGCTCTTCAAAGTCATTTCTCGCTCACTCATTCAGCCTCATGCCCAGATCCTCTTGCGATTCTTCTGCATTACTTGTCATGAAATGCCAGGATTTACTTAGCCAGCTGATGCAATTTTTATGACCTTATTGCTTTTTTCACCATGGTAATAGTTTTGAATCAATTTATCAATCCAGCAATACCATCAGACATATTGCCCTGAAGATCAAGTCCAGGTCATTCCATCAATTCACTGTGGTTTACGAAGATATAGAAAAAGCCCTGCCGTGTGGGCTATCAACTTCAAATGGCTTAGTAAACATGCCTCTGCTGTTTTAACTGCTTCACTTCTGACTCCAAACATTGAAGTGCATCAAGAGCAAGACCCAACTTTCTTTCACCTCAACACTTACTTTATTCTAGGAGGTATGGTCTTAGAGATAAGAAAGGCAGTGGCATTCCTTATAACCATCCCCAAAGAATAGCTGAGCTGTTCATACAGGAGAACATGGCTGTTCCCAAGTCTCTTCCCCACCATCTAGTGACTGAAAGTTTCAGTGAAAGGGAAAATGATTGTAGGGTGCAACTCTCTTGTTATGGATATGGGTCATGGAAGCATTATCTCACAGTCTAATCTGATTGCTTGCTTGAAGAACTAATAATGTTTCTTTGAGGGTCCACTGGAAATCTTTAGTAAAATGAAGGTAATAACTTACTTCTATTTCTTGCCCCAAAAGAATCCATCTCCCAAAGACTCCCAAGCTCAGGGGTAGGGATATAAACCTTCATTGTAATAATTCAATGGCTCAGTGATCTTCCTGGTACAGGTACTTCCTTCACCAAAATCAGTCATGCCTTCTCATTCAGGAAAATTCTTTCCCATATCCTACCTGGATGAACTGGTCTTGAAGCCAGGAAGATGTGTGTGTATGTAAATCCCATCTGTTTCTAAGTCCCATATTTGTTCTATGAACCTGAGCATATTTCTTCTCAGTATTTGAAGCTAAATTCAAGTTAAAGCTCTAGGTTACAAAAGAAGTGCTGACCTACACTGGTGGAGGACGCCCAAAGTGGACAGTTTTAATTGTGTAGCATCTGTTCTGACATATTTCTCCCTACTTGTCATTGTAAATTGGGTCTCTAGGGGTCTGCTTCCTTTGGTTTGAGGGGAACCCTGGTGATTCTTCTATTCTTCAAGAGCTCTTACCAGTGTTCTTCCCACTAAGAATCAACCAGTAGAGATGATTTGCTCTCAATTAGCATAACTAAGATAGCATAGTAAGAAGAGTAGTTATAATCCCCTCACTCCCACCTAGGTCCACTGCTATTACTGGTCCTGGAAGTCTTCTTTTTCCTAATGAAATTCTCATAAAGCTATACCCTGGGTACAGCATCTCTACTGGGCAGGTTGCTCAACTGGGTTGGCAGGGTTTGCTCCTAATCACAAACCGACTCTTCTGCCAGGGCCACTTCTCTCTTGATTTCAAAGCTGGTTCTCTTTTCTACTACCAGTAGTCTCTTTTCTGGAAGCCATTTTCCACATGGAATGATTGCCTCTCTGTGTCTGTTAATCACACAGAGTTCCCAAACTTACTTGGCCTTCTGCCCCCTTAAAAAAAAATTTCTTAGCGCTCCCCTCAGAAAATAACCTTGCTTTAACCTTTTAATATATTTATTTTTGGAAATTTGTATCATTTCAAGCTATTACCACCCCCCTGGATCATTCCAGCTCTTCCCCAGGGGGCAGTAGATCCTGCTTTGGGAACCTATGGCTCTTCTAGAGTGTGTTCTCATCTCCCTTAATTGTGTCTAGAATGTTCTCACACTAACTCTTCAACTGTTGGATGGAGTTCTCTTCTTATCCAGTAGCTTTAATGTTAGATATTATAGCTGATGTGGGGGAGAATATAGAGGGGACTTTGATCTTTAGTAGCTTCTGGCCTGCATTTTCTCAAACTGCTGAATTCTCTCCTCTGGAGCTTAAGTATTATTTAAAGCTCCCAAGAGTGTGTCCCATTTTCAGGTCAGCTAATCACTAATATTCTGATTCACTAGGATCAAGATGTTCCCTATTGGTAAAGGACCAGCAGGTGTTAATACCTTGTTAACACATCAATACTTCATTATTTCTATTATTTGCTTTCCCCTTTCTATGATTACATCAACTATGGGAGGAGGGGAGGGGGACAAATGTGCTCCTTATACTTATAAATAGACCTTTCTGCACCTTTTAAACTTTACTTAGTTGTAACTTCTAAAGCCTAGTAAAACAAATATAAACCCTTTTCTGAAAAAACACCTTTCAAATATTTGAGGGCAGCTATCATGTTTCCCTTAAGTCTTCTTTTCTCTAGGCTTAACCCTCCCCCCCACCCAGTTCCTTCATATGAACACAAAACATAATTTTTAATCCTCTCACTCTCCTGGTTCTTCTTCTCTGGAAGGTTGTTGATCTCTTTCCTAATATGGCACTCAAAAATGAACACAGTGCTCCAGGCATCATACAGCAGGACTAGAAGTACATGTCTGGCCCCCAGAACTAACCATGGTTCTTAAATCTCACTATAGTGTTCATGTACAAAATTTTGCCTTACAGAACCACTATGAAACAAATATGCAAATTCTTATATATTTTAATTAGTCCTAAGCATTTCAAATATAATGAATCCAGTCTATTTTACTATTGTGTGAAATTAACTTGTTAATGTAGTGACATATATGATTTTATATAACGTGTCTGATAATAAGTAATTCTAGTGTTAGCCTCATATATTTAATATGTACATTATTTAAACATTCAGTTATTTGGGAATTAAAAACATGTGACCAGTATTCCTCTTCATGTGGGTGAAGCTTCATATTTATCTGAGAGGACATGTATTGTTTTTTACAATTTCTTCCAAATTCTTTTTATTATAATATGAAGTTGCAGCATTGAAGCCTTTGGCAGAATTGCAAAATAGATGTAGAGCACCTTCTGCATTTTTTTTGCCTTTCTCCATTCCTCTTCCAACTCTCTCCACTTAAAAAACATAGCCTCCAAACAAAAAAATATAACGTGAAACTTTAAATAGTCACTCCACCAACAAGATGATGGTCCCAGGTTAAGCTCTTCAACTCTAATGTCCAGACAGTTGACTCAGACCTCGATTGAGCCTCCCCTTCCATCTGATTGGAGGGATGGAGGAAGTACTTAACTCCTTCCAAGGTATTTTTTTACAGAAAGCATAAACTGGCCTTCTGTTCCTCCTCTCTGCATCTGCTGTTCTCCTTGGTTTCAACTCTATCCAACAAGATGTCCTCCTACCTGCACCAGCTACCCACACTGGTCCCTCATCTTTCCTTTCTCCTTTAGTATGTCGTCTCCTTCCACTACCCTGGGATTTCCTTGAGGGAAAGACTGTCTTTTTATTAATTATATTCCCAGTGTGGTATTTAGGAGGCATTTAATAAATGTATATTGGATTGGATTAGGCCAGCTTTATAGTCCTGTTGTTAAGGTCAGGGAATATTAAAAAGGTTGAGGTATAGGGTTAGAGGTGCTTGAAACCCCAAAATACCAATATGCCAGGTCCTGCTGAATGAATTTGACTCAAGCCTTCTCTCAGCCAAAGAAAAGCAAAGTTTAATAAAAGTTTGCCATATTGAGTAAGACTCTTAAGGAGCCTTGGAATCTGTGACACTCGTACTGGACAAGTGGGCCAGAATCATCTGATACAAAGTGAATCTGTGCTAGAAAATTCTTCTATCTTCTCTCCGTGGAGGCAAGATGGGGTCTGATATACAGAAGGGTTGTGGGAGGAATCTAGGGTAGTCTAGAGGAGGAGTTTGGGGAGAGTCTTCAGGAGGAGTCAAATGAGGTCAGACTCAAGTAATGAGATTAAGGGTGGGAAGTAGCTGGAGGCTACCTGGAGATGAGACAATGGAGGGCTAGGCTAGTTCAAGGGTGTATAGATATTTTGGGAGGATTAAGGGTGGGAGCTAGCTGGATAATGGAGGGCTAGGCTAGTAACTGAGATTTGGACATAGCTATAATGAAAGGTTTATGGCCTCAGGCAAATGCTTCATCAAATGAGAAGATTCAATCAGAGTTCAAGGGGGTTCCTGAGCCTGTACCTCATCAGCGTGATTACTGGGACCATTTTGCTCAAGTCTTTGTCCTCCAGTTGGTTCTTCCCTTCTCATTACTACACTGGATAGATGCCTGTTATAATAAGAATTGCGGTGGTAGTTTCTTGAATGTTCAAATGACTCTGGCAATTCAAGCATATCCTCAGTGGATGCTCCTGACTTTACTTCCAATATATACTTTTCTACAGCTTCTCCCTCTCCCCCCTATTCTATTACCCTGATAGTCATGAAGTTTATAACATCCTCCTCATGAACACAGGTTCTCTTATGTATATCATTCGTCTTATGTCAATGTAACCTTCACAAATTGATATATTTCAAATATTGTTCTCATATCCTCACAATAGTCATCCAGACTAAAATAGCATTTAGAAAGAGGTATTTATTAAGGTTGTAGAATAAGAATAGTTGGTATGAAACACTTCCTCCCCACGTTCAATGGGGAAGAGGGTTTCGACAGGCTGAAGAAACCTTGTCACACCCTATGGATCATCTATAATAAGGGAGTTGAAAACAGTAATCACTCCAGAGAATGGAGCAAGTGAGATTTCCTAATAAAGAAGACAAAACAATAACAAACGCCAAGAAGAACATGAAGTTGGGGGAGATGGGCTCAGGGTTCCTAGTGCTGGAACTACTCACTGACAGCTCCTTAGGCTTTGCAGTTTCTTTGATTGGACCTTTGTGGAGCCTTGAAACCATGTACAGTCAACCCTTGCCTCCCAATGGAGCCACTGCTATCAGCTGATCTGGAGATACCATGAGATCGTTTGGGATGAAAAACCCCATCCAAAAATTTCATTAACAATGCAGAGATCTCATAGGACAAGAACAGGAGTTTATTCTCTTCCCCAGGAGAAGAGGGTGGTCTTCCCCATGGCTGATCATGAGGTAGAGGTAAGGCAATATGGAGGGAGCAGGGTTTTAAACCCTAACACAGTCAAGCCCCCTTCCCTGACTGTCTTCTCTCCCATTGGCTGAGAGGCAGACTTAAGTCTTGGTGCCAAAATCTTCCCCAATGGCAAGTCACAGGGAAGCCCACCACTATCTCTCAGTGGCTAGGAAACAGGCTGACAAAGAACAAGGATGCTGACTGACAGCAAGGGAAAGGAAGGAAGGATCCCAAAGTAAGGGAGGAAGAGTGATCTTGGACTGTCCCTGACTCCCACTGGCTGGGAGGAGGGGTCCACAAAAGCAGGAAATCAGAAAGTGCTTGTTGCTGATTGACAGCAGTATTGGAAGGGGGGAAGTTAATCCAAAACTGCCTGAGAAGTTTTCACTCTCCCCAAGATTGTGATGGGAAGTGCAAAGTCTTCACACCTTCTAAGCATGCAAGGCCCTTCTGGACAAAAGGAAGGAAGGAGGAGACTAAGACTAAGGCAGAACTGCTCTCCTTACCCTCAAGCCACTCCTAATAGTTTCTATTTGTTTTGTTTTGTTTTGTTTGTTAGGATATCTCACTTGTTTCAATATCTGGAATGATTATCGTTCTCAATGCCCTTATTATAGAAGATCCATAGGGTGTGACAAGGTTTACTCAGCCTATCTAAACCCTCTTCCTATATTTGTGATTGATAGAAATTTAGGAAAAGTCAGTTTTGCAAATGATTGGTGGTAAAGTAACTCTCTCTATGGAATCTGGGATATTGTGTGCTTACCTGTGATCCATGAAGATCCATGATGAATCTATCCAACAGAAGGAAGGAGGTGAAGGATTTCTTATGAGAATGCACTGAAGTATTATTTTATGAGGAAAGCCTATGAGGAGAAGAACATTCTGTAACACTTCTATGTGATGTATTTTGTGAAAGATTATTTCCTACATTTATTGAAGAGAGAAGAAAGAGAATAAACTAAGCCTGAAGAAAAATATGAAGAAGATGCTTTAGAGGCATTATCTGGAGTAAATTGCAAATTTGAGACTATTTATGGAAAAGTGAAGAATGGTCAACCATTGACATTTTCAGAATTTAAAGTGACTTTGGCAGTGACATTGGTGACAGCAAGAATATTGTAAATATTTAAACACTCATCATACACACGCATAAGTATAAAACATTAATACACATATTTGTATATATGTATGTATACACACACATATATAACACATATGTCTGCATATATATGCATGTATATACACACATTATATATAACACACATATCTGTGTATATAACACACATATCTGTGTATAGATACATGTATACCACACATATATAAATGTGTATACATACATATATACATACAGATATTTGTGTTAATGTGTATACACACACACACACACACAAATTTTGAGGCTACTCAACTCAGGGTGGTACAGTGTGGATAGAATACTGTACCTAGAATCAGGAAGACCCAAGTTCAAATGTAGCCTCAGACACTTCCTAGTTGTGTGACTCTGGCTAGGTCACTGGACTGCTGTCTGCTTTGGTTTCTCATTTGTAAAATGGGGATAACGATAACATCCACCTTCCAGGGATGTTATGAGGATTAAATAAAATAATATTGGCAAAACACTTGGCAAACCTTAAAACATTAGATTAATGCCAACTATCAGCATTATTATTAGTTTGCTGACAAATTATATATATGATAATTTTAATATTTATTTAAATATGGATGAACAAGTTGTTGCCCTTGGGAAAGAAAGTTTCTCTTACTCATTGAATAAAGTTGAATGAATTAGAGTGGAGGGAGTTAACTAACAAATCAGGTGATTAACAAAAATAGATTATAAATTTATCAATAAGAACATTCTAGTATAAGGATAGATAGCTGTAGAGCTTGAGAACGATAAATAATATATTGCAATGAGTTCAACAGCGGGCTGAAGTTTGGTAAGCTACAAGTGAATGTGGTCAGACCCCAGAATTTGTTTTTACCTGTTACACATGGGACAATCCCATTCACAGCTGTTATATATTCTTTATCTTTAGACTTTAGCGATTGTTTTTCTTTAAAATGATGAAGTTGTGTTGGTTTTTCTCCTGGTTTTGTTCAATTACCTCTGCATTAGTTCCTACAAGATTGTCCAGGTTTCTCTGAAGCCACTCTTCATAATTTGTTAAAGCAAAATAACACTCCAATTGATGAACACTCAATTCTTTGTTACAATAAAATGTATTTCTATGAAGAGTAGTGTACATCTAAGTATTTTCCTTCTCTTTTACTTGTTTAGTAGTGGTATCATAGGGTCAAAAAGTAAGCACAGTTTAGTAATTGTGTTTATTTCCAAGTATCTTCCCAGAATAGCTGGAATAATTAAAAGTTCTGCTAGTGAGATATTACCATGCTGGTTCTTCTCCAGTCCTTCCACCATGGATAATTTTCCATATTTTTGACATTTTGTTGCAAGTGAAATGGAACCTCATCATTGTTTTAACTTATATCTCATTGGTTTGGAAAGATTTAGGGGTATAACAACCAAATACCCCCACTCCATTTAACATAACTGACAAACATCATTACAGTAATTTTTTGTATAGCTCTAATCTCCCTCTTTCTAATCTCCTGTGTTCTGAACCAGTTCATTATTTTATAGATAATCCACAGGGCATGAGAGCAAGTTTCCTTAAATAATCTGAACACATTTTATGTGCAACATAACTCCGTTTCATCCAGTGATATTCAAGGGCATCTAAATTGACTGAAGGGTAGTTTCATACTAGGTCTAAAGCTATGATTAATTGATTCCATAGAGATGTGTTCTCACCTGACATAGGTGTAGGTCTTGTCAATTACTTTAAGTGGGGTGGTGTAATTGATTGGCTCAGTCTACCCCATCCTTAAAAGTAATTAGGAGAATTTTTTAGGGTTGTGATAGCTTTATTTTCTTGTTTTGAGAATGAGAATGTCTTTTGGCCATTTATCTATTGATGACTCCTTCTTGTTATGTGAATCAATTTCCTACATATTTTGCATATCAGAACTTAATTAAGCTTACATTAAAGGTCATTTTCAATTCTTTCTCTTTGAGTTTTAACTCTGTTATTGTTTGTGCAAAGACTTTCTTCAATAAAAATTACTCATTTTATCTCTTATGGTTATTTCTATCTCTCATTTGGTCAAGAACTCTTCCTTTATTCATATTTATGAAAATCATCTCTTTCCTTTTCCCTATTAATTTATTTATAATGTAACTTTTTATGTTGCTGCCTAATAACCAGCAGTGTGCTGGTAAATGTTTAACCACCAGCTTTCTGAAAAAGGGTGCGCAATATACCTTTAAGGTTAATACGTTTTATTAATATTTTCTCTATCACTTGTCTAAAAAATCAGGAAAACAATAAGTCAAATCCTGATTTGTAGCTTTTGCCAAGGTATAAATGTTTACATTGAAAATTTAACAATTGGCTCTCTAGAACCACTATGAATTGACTACTATACATTCCCAAACATCCATGAGGAGCTTATTGTGCTATATGGTTTGAGATGTTGGTTTACATAAAAAAAGCCATGGTTACAAGGAACCAACATGGCTTCATCAAGAACAGGTCAGTCAGTAAACATTTATTAAGTTCCTACTAAGTGTCATGCATTGTACTAAGCACTGCAGATACAAAGAAAAAAACAAAGCATTTTCTGCTCTCAAGGAGCCATCTAATGGGAGAGACAACATATAGACAATTACATATAAAGAAAACACAGATAAGATAAATCAGAAATAATCAATAGAGACACTAGAATGGTTCCATCTCTACAAATTTATTCCTCTGGATGCTGGCTATGGGGAACAGGTTGGTAGGACTGATGATCTGGTTAGGATAGCTAGTCCGAAAATTCTTGGATTTACCAGATTACTGCTGACATTTGGTGAGCATTTAATGTTGGTGGTGGTAGGGACAATGATGCCCTTCTCTGAAAGGATTACTTTTCTTGATTGTCGGGGCCATGCTTGATACAGGCCCAGTGATATGAAGATCACTGAAATTCCTGGGATGCCTGTACTCTGGCTCCTGGGCTGGATTCATCTGGGTCTAAGGGAAATGGTAGCAATGATTGGACATACCCATGTGCTTCTGCCTGTATCTCTTGGGACATCTTGCTACTTTAATTCAGCTAGCTTTTGTGGCCTGTTGGTAGCAGTTGGTTGGCAATCATTATTGGTAATGAGGATGCCCATTGTCTATTGGATTTGCTCCCCTAAATGATTGCTGTAGAGGCTAGGTCAGGGCAACAAAGCTGGTGATCTAGTGGGAATTGAAATTCCTAGGGCCTTTAGATTCTGGGTCCCTGGCTGTCTTTGTGGGGATGGAGAAGGTGGTGGTTAAGATCATGGTAGTGGTTGGACCTACCTGATACAGTTGCCTCCTGTGTCTCCCTCAGGGCTTTTACTGCTTCAAGAATACATATACATACATACATATATATATATATATATATATATATATATATATATACACACATATATATATATAGATAGATAGATATAGATATAGATATATAATATATATACACATATATAAATAGATAGATGTAGATATAGCTATTGCAAAATATATATTGTAAATTCCTTCTTATTTTTGAAAATGATTTATGTGGTATTGGAATTAATTGTTCTTTCAATGTTTGCTAGAATTCATCTGTAACTCTGGGTCATTTTATCGGAAAAACCCCCATTGGAAATTCATTTCTGATGTTTTTCATTTTCTTTTTTCTGAGATAGTGTTATTTAATGTTTCATTTATGTTTTATGAATCTAGAAACATTATTTCTATAAATGTTCATCCATTTCACTTAGATTAACATTGGTATAAAATTAGGAAAGCAGTTTCTAATAATTTCCTTACTCTTTGTTGTAAATTATTTTTCACTTCTCATATTGGGAATTTGGTCTTATCTATTTTGCTAGTTAAAAAAGCTCCTTGTTTATGGATCAATTAATTTTTTCTTTCATGTTAACATTTTTTATTTTTTTCAAAATTTAAGCCTTTAAATGTTATTGGGATTTCTTTGTTACTGCTTTTTTTCTTTTAATTTTTGACAATTCATATTTTTTCAATCTGTCAAGATCTTTTTCTGTCTTTATTCGGTCATTTACCTGTCATTCTCAGTTTTGTGTCATCTGCAAATTTGATGAGTATTCTTTCATCTAAGTCATTGAAAAACATGTTACGTATTGTAAGACTAACCATACATCTCTAGCATACTCCACTGTATATATACAGGTAAGGTGACTTTGAATAATTGATTAATTACTCTTTGAATCTGAAAATCTAATCAGTTCTGAGTATATCTAGTTGTATTATCATGTAGTACACATCTTAATTTTTCGACAAGAATATCATGAGATAAAATCAAAAGACTTTCCAACATCTAGCTTAACTAACTAGAATAGGACCTTCATCTGTTAGTTTAATAACCTTATCAAAAAAGAAAAGTTTATTCTAGTAACAAAAATCAATAACCATAAACATATTCATATGAAAAGGAAAAGAGAGAAAAAAGGATTGTATGTGAAAACAAGTATGTTATATTTATTAACAATAGCCATTGAATTCCCTTTCATTACTCCCCCACCCAAATAGAAACCTTCTCTTGCAGCAATTAAATATATTTAAGCAAAACAAATTCATACTGGTCCTGTCTGAAAATGTGCATTTTAGGATGCTTCATAGGGTACCCTGAATTATAATTGGTCATTTCATTGATCAGAATTAAGTCTTTCAAAGTTTTCCTTTATTTTATTGTAACCATTATATAAACTTATTTTCTGGTTCTGTTTATTTGGGAACTGCATCAATTCCTGTAGCACTTCCCAAATTTCCCTGAATCCCTCTTTTATTTTCGACCATTTCTTACAGTTCAGAAATATTGTATTGCATTCATAATTTGTTCAGTTGATTTCTAATTGATAAGTGCCCCTTTTGTTTCCAATTCTTTGCTTCTACAACAATACATAACCTGAACAACCTACTCTTCCCAGGGGGTCAGGAGTACTTATTCTTTCCCTTTCCAATAAGGGGCTTATCTTGACTCTGTACCCATTCATGAAGACCAGGTTCATTTCTGGGGACCTTGACCTCTAGAAAGATTAGTCTGTTTCTTTTCTCACAGACTTCCTGATTTTTTCACCCCTTCCCTAGTGCCCTGAGGAAGAAAATCACTCAAGGCTTAAGTTTGGATAATATCTAAGATCTACCCAAAAGGGAAAAACCACAAAGATACTCAAGGTTCAATATAAATCAGGTATAGGGCAGCTATTTATTTCCTCCTCACTTAAGAAATGCTTAACACAAAAGATTCACAAGTGCACATTAACAAAGACAAGCAGCCAGTAATCACTTACAACTATGTTGAGGTTGATATTTAAAATGTCAAAAGCATAAAACATTTTGTAAGACTGCTGAGTTAGCATTTCATCTTCGCCTTGGCTCTGCACTGCCTCTCCTAAGGACTATATCTTCTGACAAGGTAGGCCAGACCTTGAGCTTATCCTTCTGTTGGTGGTGGTTTTCTTCAACTCAAAACAAAACAAAACCATAGGAGATATAGGAAGCACCTCCCATAGTGCAGCCAGCACTACCCAAGGGCCCTCAGGTGTTTCTGACCTTACCATGGCTTTCAAGTTGATAACATCCATTAGGATCACTGCTAAATGCCTATTCTTAGGAAAAAAAGACAAAGATGAAAAGGCAGCATGGGGGCTGAGATTCAGTCTCAGTTTCTCCAAAGGTAACATATATAGTTTAGTACCATGCTGGAGTGGAGGAAGAATGTCTCCTCTCCTATTCCCCATTGGAGAATACCTTACCACATATTCTTGGAAGTGAAATGAAGAGGGAGGGGAAGTCGAGGTTGTTTTTCCTTTTTCAGTGAGGCAGCACCTTGCTGTCCTGGTGCTCTGATCCCATCACAGGTTGGAGTAGGACCAATGGAACAATGAAGGTTTATCCCAAAGCTTCAATCCCTTGGCATTGAGCTACCTATGCCCCTAGAAGTTGTTAGGAGGATTTCAAACAGATTTTTTGGGTAGTCCTCGCAGTTTCATCTCTATTCATGTTTCATGGGGTTACGCCACTCTAACCACTCCTAGACTACATCAAAAAGAGGTGCTATAATTGTATTTTTACATATAGCTCATAGACTCATTGAAGATCCCATTTTTGTATGCTTGTTAACTGTAGCTTATTTTCTGGTAATTTATTTATATTCTTTGACTATAAATTCAATAATGACATCTATTTGTATCAATTCTCTATATATCTTCGACATGAAACATTTGTCAGAGAAATTCCTCACTTAACTGTTTACTTGATATCCTTTCTACAAAATTATCATGTATTTTTCAACAATGTCATGCTAGACTGAAGTTTCACTTCACCTTGCCTCATTTCACTATTTCACAAAGTCTCTTACAGTATCTTTGCGAACTGGATGGAGAGTTGTAATATCTGAATTTTTGAGGAATGATGCACAATGTTTCTTGCTAAATGTTAGATATTTTAAAACTGCTCAGTTACTAGAATGTTTTGAATTTTCAATGGCCTTTTATCCCAATCTCTTTTTTTGATTTCTTTTCTTTGACTTTGCCTAGCTCTCTTTCCTATTCTGATTCTGCCAATCTCTGCCCCCTGCACATCCCCCCTCACTCTGGCATTCTTTGCTCCTTCCCTGTAGAATTATGAATCCTAAGACAGTTTCTTAACAGTTGCTTTTCCACAATAATTTCACAATTATGCCATAACATGTAGTATAAAAGCAACCCCAAAAGCCTTTTTGTTTTTAATATGAAACATAAAATTATAAGGTCCCAAATTTTTGTTTTAATTCAGATAACTTTCGTCTCTATACTACTTGTATGCATGAATGAATGAAGGAATGAAAAAGGATTTATTAAGAACTTTGTTGTGCCACATACTGGGTGTATAAATAGAAAAGTAGAAACTGTTCTGTTCACAACACCTATGGAAGGTTTTAGTTGTTAAGTCAAATAGAAAGGTCCCATGACCCTTGATGTCCAGTGGTAAAGCAGATGGTAATCCTAGTTCTTTACTATCATTCCCACTGATAAAATCAGAACGGTTTCTGATGTTGAGCCATAGAACAGTGCAAAGAGCTTTCTTTTCTCAGTCTTCAGCAGTTTAGCTGTAGCATTTGCAGCTGCAATGGCCAGGCTGTATTTCTACACCAATGGCTTCCCAGGATGATGGGCTAGAAGCATTTTTATTCTCAAAGCTCTTGAATTCTAGGTTCTGTGCTGTCTCCATCAGGGTCTAAGGAGAAGTTATGGTTAGGTGGTATAGTGGTGGCTTGACTTGCCTGGCATAAACGACTGTCTCTCTCCCAGAGTGCCTTGCTTCTTTAGGTAGGCTGACTTGCTTTCCCTAAAGGTAGCAATTGATAGAGGTATCTGACCCTTTCTCCAATGTTTATTTCCTTAGATGGTTGAGGACGAGTGGTCAGAATAGAGGGGAGTTACTGCCATTCCTAGAGCCCATGTCCTTATCTGTGGACTGGTGGCCATTGATCAGTAGTTCTTGCTAGTGCTGGCACCTCCTTTTGTTTAGCAAAGTGCCTGGCACACAGTAGGCACTTAATAAATGTTGATTGATTGATTGATTAATTGACTTGTCCACTTCTCCATGAAAATTTTCTCCCCTCAATGATGAATGTGTGATCCAGGCTGGAAGCAGGTCTGTTGATCTTTTTTTTAATGGAGGGGATGGCATTGTTATTCTGAAGGCTCTTGGATTTAGGGTCCTGGGCTGTCTGTACCAGGTCTGAAGGGAGATGGTAGTCAAGGTGATGGTAGTGGTTTGATCTGCTCAGCATATATTGCTTCTTGTTTCTTCCTCAGGGTGCCTGGATGCTTCAGCCATATTGGCTTGCCTGCTCTATGGAACATCAGAATAGTATTGAAAAGCCTAGAGCCAGTACATAATGCTTTAAGAAAGCAGTTTCACTTAATCAGTTGTAAGAATTTCTCATGGATGTCCTAGAACTGAATCAAAGCAGACCTCCCTCCCCTGCCATGAAACATGACCACTTACCTGTCTTTCTTCTAATTTTACCTGCATTGATTTTATTTGTGCAAAAACGTTAAAATTTTGTATCATTGAAATGATCTGTTATATCATCTGTTAACCTTTAAATCCTTCATTTGCTCACAAATTCTTCTCCTATACATAGATAGACCATAGATAGAAAGGCGATTTCTTCTTTGCTCCTATGTTATTATTCTTTAAGTTATTACGTTATTATCCTTTAAGTCGTATATCTTTTCAGAATTTATCTGAGAATATGGTGTGAGGTGTTGGTCTAGTTTCTGACAGATTACTTTCCAGTTTTCCTTTTCTCTAGTAGTTGGGATCTTTGTGTTTATCAAACACTATGACTGTATTCATTTATTTCTCTGTGTTAAATGCTTAATGTGTTCCCCTGATGCACCTCTCTGTTTCTTAACCAATACCAAATTGCTTTGATAATTACTGTTTTGAAGTATATCAGATGAAATCTAGTGCTATAAGGCCTCCTTCCTTTCCACTTTTTTCTTGATGTCCCTTGAACATTGTGACTTTTGATTTTTTTTTTCTGACTCTATAAAGCAATCTTTTGGGCATTAAGTAACTCAATTTAGTGCTTTTATTATATTGGCCTGAATGGGCCATTAGCAATTACTATTTCCACAATTAGTTTACTCTTCATTTCCATAAAAAATGCTTTCAAGGTATTTTGTAACTACATTCACCTAGTTCCTTGTGTATCCCTTGTTAGGCAGACTCCCAAGTATTTTACACCTATATTGATCCCTTGGTGAATGAGTTCAGTCTTCTTCTCCTTGATACTCTCTTCTCTAGGTTTTCAGGACACCATTTCCTCTTGGTTTTTCTCCTACCTATCAGACAACTTCTTCTTAGTCTCCTTTGCTGACTCCTCATTCAGGTTTTATCCTTTAACCATAAGTATCCCACAAGTCTCTGTCCTGGGCTCTTCTTAACTACTTCACTTGGTGATGTCATTAGCTCCCATGGATTTAGTTATCAACTCTATACAGATGATTTTCAGATTTGCCTCTCTTGCCTTAATCTCTCTGCTTACCTCCAGTCTAACATCTCCACCTCTCTTGTAGACATCTCAAACTGGACATCTAGTAGACATCTTCAATTCAAAATGACCAAAACTGAACTCATTATCTTTTCCCCTAAACCTTTTACTCCTCTAAACTTCCCTATTACTGTATTCCTTATAGTTTTAATATTGAGATTTCTCTCAGGAAATCAGTGAATTATTTCTGTTCTCATTTTGCCTTTGGTTCTAAAAAGTCTAGACAATTTTATGATTTCTTGATACGCAACATCGTACCTCTTTTTTTGGTCACACATTTCAGGTGGTCCTGTGATTCTTAAATTGTATCCTTGATAATCTTTCCCAGATCAGTTGTTTTTTTTTTTTTTGATATGGGATACTTTTTCTTCTATTTATTTTCAGTCTTTTGATTTTGAGTATTTTTTGTTTTATGAAGTTGTTAGCATTTTTTTGGTCTACTATAATTTTTAAAAAATCTATTATTTGGCTAAAGTTTTGTGTCAGTTGTACAAAACTGTTTATTCTTTTTAAGTTTTTCCTTCAAAATTCTTATTACTTTTTCCAATTTTTCCTCTATGTTTCTAATTTTATTTTTAAACTCTTCCTTTAAAGATCTCATGTACACGTTGTGCTTTTCTTTGAGCATCTGATTGTAGATGCTTTGGAATAATTGTTGTCTTTTAGGTTGTTGTTTGGGGTGTCACTGGCACTATGATACCTCTTTATGATGATGAGAGTCTTTTGTGATTATTGTTGTTGTTTCCTCATTCTTACACCACTACTTATCCCTTTTTGGACTTTGTATTAGGGTTAGGCTTTGCAGAAGAGGGAATATTGGGTCTTGCTTCATAATGCTTTCTATTATCTGATTTTTTGCTGCTGCTTTGTTCTGATATTGAGTGTTATATTTTTCAAGGATCTCAGGGAAATCTTAGGCCAGGGTCATGAAAAACTTTCAATACAAGTAAAGCTGTCTGAACTATGGTGAAGGGTGACTCCTCTCCTACTCTGAGCTTGGTAAACTCCAAGCCCTGGAGGTCTTGTGCCTTGTTGACACAACTCTAGTCTTGCCCCTGCTTGGAACTCTAGCTCTTGTCAGCTAGATGGAAAATTCTGCAGGTTCTAAGTGACAGAAGTGCTGATCTCCTTTTGCTCTGAAATCCTTGACCTGTTTATTAAACTATTGGCCTCAACTGAGCTGGACCCAAACTGCTGACTTGGCTTTGGGCTCATTGTTATACCAGTATTATATGTTTCTGTTCTTATTCCTTGCCTAGTCTACAACCTCAAGACTGTAATGGTTGCTTGCTTTTATATGCAACAAGTTGGCCATGTCTAGGTGTCATCCTCTTCTCAGTCCATACTGGTTTTGTGGACCAGTGGCTCTGGGGTTAGTTTCTGCTTCTTGTTTCGTGTCAGATTTCTGCTCTGCCTGATCTATGCCAACTTTTTGCCTAAATACAAGGCCTCAGGTTTCAGTTCAGTCCTAGGATTGGGAATTTCTACATAGGATCTTTATGGCTAGACCTCTCCCCAGTGCCTTTTGCCTCTTCTCATTGCTAACTTGTGTTGGAAAAAAAAAGATTCGCTGTGATTTTTCTTAGATTTTCTGATCATGACTTGGTAAGGTGCTCTTTCTCAGTCTTTGTTGGAATGCTTGTTGGGGCAGAACTAGGCTATGTTTTTCTCCATTCTGCTACCTTTGCTAGTTTCTTTGTTTTCTATTTTGCAACCTTGCTGAAGCTATTGTTTCAATGAATTTTTAGATGACTCTTCAGATTTCTCTAGATAGATCAAAAAGTGGTCTGTTGATACTGTCTTTCCCAGATATACATATTGTTGGATCAGCTTTATATGATGTCCAACCAAATGCATTTTGAAATCTGGACAAATCTGGATGTTTTACATCTCCTTGATCTTCCCTATGTGTATGGACAGGTCAAACTCATTGAGTGACTAGGAATCTCTTCCAGGAGGTTCTTAAATATCTTAAGCAAAGCTGTCTTTAAGGGGCATCCTTAAGAACTCACCATCCATAGTGAAGCCCACCACCCCCCAATCTGAACTCTGTGATGGAAGGTGAATGCCTTTGATGAGCACAAATCTTTGTGCAAGCCTAAGAAAAATAGTGAGAATAATGTGGCTGATGGTTATAAACCCTTGAAAACAGAAGAACAAGAATTCTGAAATTAACATTTTTTCCAAACATGGTGTTTTGAAAGATTTTGGAGGAGACCAATAATGAAGGAAAGACTGCATGTATCAGGAAAAAAGTAAAGTAAAACAAGGGAATTAAACAAAAATTAAACATTCTGAAATCCTTACTGATATCTTTTTAACAGAGTTTTAAGAACTTATTGGGACCCTGGCATTTGTAGTTCAGAGGAACAAGTACTCTCCCTCAGAGTAAAGGAATCCTGAGCTTCTGAGTTTGAAGTCTTTTTACTCTTTATTGATTCAATTTGAACTAGCTTGCTGTTTTTATATGTAGTGCAAGAGACATTATTTTGATTTCGTTTTTTACTTTTTGGAGGGGGGAGGGCAGAGCAATTGGGTTAAGTGATTTGCCCAAGGTCACATGGCTAGTAAGTGTGTCAAGTGTCTGTGGCCGGATTTGAACTCAGGTCGTCCTGACTCCAGGGCTGGTGCTCTATTCACTGCACCACCTAGCTGCCCCAATTTTGATTTTTCTAAAAACCAATCAGATACTTATTGTGTGGCAGAATCTGAATTTCTAGAACTTTGCACAGTGCCTGACACAGTGTAGCCACTTACTAAATGTTTACTGATTGATTGATTTTTCTTGTTTTCTTTATCCAAAAGATATTTTTGTATATCATTATCTGTTTTTATTCATTGAGTGAACACTCTTTGGTTTTATTGATTAAAGACTTATTAGCACCCAATTTACTTGTGACCGAAGATGTTTGAGCCTTCTGTGATTAATAATTGGAGTGGAGGAATCCTATCCATATATATAATATGTATTTCTATCACTTTTGTTCCAAATATCACCTTCCTATCCCTGTCATCCAGATGAAAACAAAGATTAAAAAAAGAAAATGTGGGAGAGATAAAGCAATTGAACAAAACCAATCATCATATCACCAGAATCTGATAGTATATACAGTGTTCCATGCTTATATTTCCACAGCTGTGTTTAGAAGAGAGGGGGATTCATTTTCTCAGTTATTTTTCTGGTTCAAGATTTTTGGTGATTATATGGCATTTAGCTTCAAAATAGGATACATAGCTGAATTTAACAAAATTCTGTGAACATCAAATATGAATCCTGGACAGGATTTTTCTAGTTATAGAATTTTAACAATAATTGTCTTAAAAATGTTCTTAGTCAACACATGTATTTCAGTCACAGTAAATCAGTGAGTATTAAATACTGACTGCATAGCAAGAACGGTCCTGAGGTCTGGGGATACAAAGAAGTTAAAAAGTAGTACCTGCTCTCAAGGAGCTCACAATTATTGCTGTTGTTTATCCTTCATTTTTGAAGAGGACCAATGACATTATGGGTGATGTCTTGGTCTGCAAGATGAAAGTCTGGATGACTAGTGATGGCCTGGGATGTGGTGGAGGACCTTAGTGTCTTTGATGTCTGACCAAGCTCTAAGTGCTCCACAGCCCCTGCTTTGGCCACCTTCATGGACATTAGAACAAATTGTTCTATCTGTTTATTATGCCAGAGGAAGTATTCACATTTTTGAGGTAGACAGCCTCCTAATTCACTGATGGGTTGGAGGGCAGTCAGTTATCCTCAACCTGGGTTAGCCCATTTGCCAAGATGGTGTTTCCAGACTGTGTTTCACATGCTACACTTTCTTGGAGTTGCAGGTAACAACTAAGTGAAAAGCTCACAACGACTGGGGGAGACAACATGCAAACACTTATGTACAAACAAGATGTTTACAGGATAAATTTGAGGTAGTCTCAAAGGAAAAAAGATTAAGAGTAAGGAGTAATAGGAAAGGCTTTTTGCAAAAGATGTGACTTTAGCTGAGAGTTGAAGGAAGCCAGAGAAGTCAAGAGAAGGAGAAGAGAAGGGAGAACGTGTAAGGCATGAGGTATGTGGATGGGTTTGGGGCAGCCAGTAAAAATGCTTGGATTCAGAGATGGAGCGTTGTGTATAAGGAACAGCAAGCAGGCAAGTATCACTGGATAAGAGAGTCTGTGGAGGGGAATAAAGGGTAAGAAGACTGGAGAGGTAAGAAGAGGCCAGGTTATAAAGGGTTTGAAAACTAAATGTAAGATTTTACATCTATGTCAGTTAAGAGGTAATAAAAAGCCTGGATGATGGTTATGGCTGTATGAACAGAGAAAGGAACATATATGAGAAATTTTGTGAAGGTAGAAGTAACATTTGTCAGAAGACTAGATATCTGAGGTGCACCTATGAAACTGAGAGGATAGTGGTAGTCTCTACAGTAATAGAGAACTTCCTAAGAGTGGAGGTTTGGGGGAAGATAAGATTTAATGAGTTCTATTCTGGACATTCTGAGTTTGAGATGTCCAAAAGGCATTTGGTGATGTGAGAATAGAGAGAGATTCAGGCTGGATATATAGATCTGGGAATCATCTACAAAGAGATAAGCAATTGAACCTACGGGAACTGATGAGATCAGTAAGGGAACACATTTCTATGTGCTTCATTGTCTCTTTTAACATCTTATTCCTCTTTAATTGTTGGTGAAATTAACTTGTGAAGGAAAATCTAATGGGGCTCTGCTCCCTTATGTCATTCTTCATTCAGATATCTGCGATGCAGAGTAGCGTTATTTTCTTTGCTATATAAATATATTTCTGAATTTATAAGGACAAGTATATTTTGTTGTTGATATTTCACACACACATGTATGTAATAGCCACCTAGCTGCCCCATCTCTACGTACCTACCCATCATCTACCTACCTATTCATCACCTACCCACCTGTCTACCTATCTACTATGTGGTGCTGTGGATAGAGGTACCAGGTCTGCAGTCTGGAAGGCTCATCTTCCTGAGTCCAAATCTGGCCTCAGACTCATATTAGCTGTGTGACCTTGGGCAAGTCACTTAACCCAATTTATCTCAGTTTTTTCATCTGTAAAAAATGAACTAGAGTAGGAAATCTTAAGCTGCTCTAGTATCTCTGCAAAGAAAACCCCAAATGGGGTCATGAAGAGTTGGGCAAGACTAAAAACAACTCTATGTATGTGTGTATCATATATATATATATATATATATATATATATATATGTATATATATATATATATATATACACATACATACACATATACATGCATACATACATAAATGCGTGTATATACATATATTTGTGTATATATATATACTTATATATTTATGTATATGTATACACACATATACTTCTCCCTTTGGCTTAAATAATGAATAACATTTTTCACTCTTCTTTTACTCTAAGACTAGCCTAAAAGCTCATGAAAATATATTAAATTCATAGCTTATTCAAATCCCTAAATAAAAGTTTATTTCACCTGGAGCTGCGGAACAAAATATATCGTTACTGATTAATACCATTAAATAAGACATTAGACTAACTTAATAAGTTTCTCCATGAATTACATTTATTTCCCTGTTATTATAATTTCTAAGCCAAGTGGGATACTGCCATTTTAATATCAGTGGTTTCAGCGTAATCTGTGATTTTGCAATCCTCCACGTTGCCACCTGGATTTTCCAGTAGACTTCTTCTCTTTGAAGTGGTATAGTGATTGAGTAAGCAATCATTAGTCTTGAAATGACCCTTTCCACAATATCCTCTTTTTATCTCCTTAATCAGGAGAGTTGTGCTCTAAGGACTGGCAGGTTC
This sequence comes from Pseudochirops cupreus, assembly GCA_028627135.1. NCBI lineage: Eukaryota > Metazoa > Chordata > Mammalia > Diprotodontia > Pseudocheiridae > Pseudochirops > Pseudochirops cupreus. The sequence goes on from CM053583.1 coordinate 185,079,591, forward strand.
ACTGGCTAAGCTACATTTATTACAGAGGCACACGCTGAAGAACTGTGTATTTACCAACATCAATTTATTCTTACAACTTGACTACCACATTCTACAAAAAAAAAGAGAAATAAGATCAACTCCCCCTCCCTCTTCCTCTAGAGCTCATTAATATCCACTCTCTTTTCTCATCCAGAACTAATGTTTTTATCACCAACATGGCATGAGCTACTTTGTTTTAGAATCAGAAGAATACAGTTTCTGTTTTTTTTTTTTAGGGGGAGGGGGATAGGGGATGAGGGAATATTCAGTCTTGACTGAAACTAGTGGGGAGGAAATTGATTCCTCCCCACCCCCTGCCCTGAACTTAATAGAAATAGCTTTTGGTAAAATGTATTCTTAATGTGCAAGGGCCAAAGAAAGAAAGTTTTGAGGGGATGGTTCTCAGTGAATTATGTGATTGGATGAAGGCAATATTTTGCTATGACTTTTGGTTTTTAATTGCTTTTATATGGAACATAAGCGAACCAATATAAATAGTGACAATTTCATATAGTGTGCTCATTCTTTAAGATTTGGAAAAAAATCCCAAGTCAATTTCTCTACACATTTTTTTTCTACAGTAATTCAGACAGGTGGCGGTAGAGACCATGGATTTCTTGCAGCATTTTAATTCATATCAAATGCTCAAAATGGAAATCAGTCTTGGATCTCCTTGATTTGGGGTGCTTCTTCTAGCAATGCAGATCTCAACACATGTGCTTGCCCAATCCATGCAACTCTGGTTTATTTCTTTCCATAAATCTTACAAAGTTCTATCCAATGTAACTTAGGCCTTCCTTGCTTTCTGTTGACATTGGGAGGATGGTGGTGGAGCATTCTGCCTACCCACCTGTTATCCTTCACCCTAGAAACATGGCCAGTCCATCTTCTTTTCTCATCACATGCCCTTTTTTCAGTCTTTTTCTTCTTTGAAGTTCCTCGTTGGTAATATATCATGCTCATATCCATCATGCTTCTCTTCATGGCTCTCTCTATGATATGAATTTTCTTTTTTTAAAAAATAGTATTTTTTCCAAATTATATGTCAAGGTAATTTTTAACATTAATTTTTTTTACAAGATTTTGCGTTCCAAATTTTTCTTCCTTCCTTCCTCCCCTTTCCTCTTCCTAAAATGGTAGGCAATTTGATATAGGTTATATATGTGCAATTATGTAAAACATATTTCCATATTAGTCACAATTATGAAAGAAGAAACAGATAAAAAAACTGCGAAAAAGATAAAGTAACTGGAAAAAAAGGATGCTTTCATCTGCATTCAGAGTCCATCAGTTCTTCATCTGGTTGTGGACAATATTTTCCTTCATGAGTCCTTTGTACCTGTCTTGGATCATTGTGTTGCTAAGAAGAGCTGAGTCATTCATAGTTGATTATATGATATGAATTTTCACTTCTTCAGATTCTGTTGTTTCACGTCTCATAGATGGCTTATAGAAAATTATGTCTATTAGAAAATCAATACCATTAGATTAGATACTGAAGGAAGGGAGAGGTGGGACTCAAACCATATGGTATAATGGTAAATGGTTAACGTAGAGCATTGGTAATTATGCTTTGCAAACTTGTAATGTCCTCCTCCAAATCCTCAAATTATGGGGAAGTTTTTAGTTAGCTAATGGTAAGGAAATGTGCCTTGGTTTAAATCTCAGTCAAAGTTGAAAAGAGCTTGCCAGAAGTAAAGAGGAGTAATTTTTATATTACTGTAGGTTATTACTTCACTCCATTAACTATGAAGCATGGAGAGCTATATGCCAAACAAACCACTCAGTTAAAAACCATCACAACAGTAAAACCATGATGAAACTCATTGCATTGCCTTTTCAGTAGATTTTTATTTCAATTTCATGGGTTTTGGTGTCAAAGTATTGGTGAATGATAGCCTAGAGATTCAATGAATTGTGAATTATATAAGCCAAACTGGCATTTTCTCACTAAGACCCGCTGAGTGGTTGTGGTGCTTTTCTTGATATGACAATGTGCACTCAGGGAAACTTGGTGGGAGGTGAATGACAGATTTAGAGATTCCTGGGGTGGTAACAAAAGAGAATACAGAGCAAAGTCCTATTTCTGGATAGGACTTATATACTGATTATTATTCTCAAATAAAAGTCCTACTCATTGTGGACACCCTAGGTCCTTGAGGCCTATATCAACAGAAAGCAAACTCTGAGGTTCTTTGACACTAAGGGCTTCTAACAAAGTCTTGCTAATAGCTTCTTCCCAAATAAGCCTAGCTTAATATGGAAAGGCTCATTACTGTTAGGCTGGCTACTTAGTGATAAATTCTTTGGTCATAAAAGAAAGACTATGACATAGCCTTGAGTGCGGTGATTCTCCCTTTTGCTTTTGCATGACGCAGATAAAGAATGAGAAAAAGGAGTAGAAGGTTCTAAGAATCACAAGTTTTTAGACCCTCTATAAACATGAACACTTCTGATAGTATTATAAATGTGAATTCTTGGTCTAAATGCTTACCAGAGGAAATGAATATGAACCTACCTTTGGAGGCGATGAATCACATTTCTTAACATTCTTTCTGTAAGAAACCCAAATATAACAGCAAGTTGTGGCTAAAGGGAAAGATAACACACAGGTTCTTGGAGAAGCAAATTGAGGAGTTGGCAAAGGTTGTTTGATATTGTGTTCAAAGAAACCCCAAATAACCATTCATGGGACATTTAGTCATTTCTTTTAGTGCTCACAATATAAGTGTTTGTATGAATAGTACAATTGTGCAATGGTAGCTTCTGAAATCAGTATCTGTTTCAGAGGATGTAGAAATAGAGTAATTTTACAAAATCCCCCATTAAGACCTTATAAGTGAAAGTGGCATATGTTTGATACTTGATGACTTCAGTGCTAAGATGAATGAGCACATCCAAAGGCAGTGAAAATTCTTGGAAAATATAGTTTGAAAGTAAGGCTTGAAACCCTTCACAACCTGACCTCAACCTATCTTCCTCATCTTACCTATACATTATTCCCTTTTATGAACTCTTTATTCCAATCAATTGGCTTCTAGCGGTTCCTTATATATGATATTCCATCTCCCACTTCCAAGCCTTTGCATTGGCTGTGTCCCGTGCATGGAACACATGCCTTCTTTACCCCTGTCTCTTAGAATCCATAATTTCTTTTAAAGCTCTGTTCAAACATTACCTCTTACACAAGGCCTTTCTGAATCCCTCCAACTGCTTTATCTCTCTCAATTTCCCTCATATTTTGCATATAATTTGTATCAATATCTGTATCTATATATATTTGTATACATGTTGCATACATGCAAATATATGTGTGCCTGTTGTCTCTTCCTATGAAATATGAGCTCCTTGAGCGTAGGTACTGTATTACTTTTGTCTTTGTTTCTTCAAATACCAGAGTACCTGATACAAACATGCACAGTAAATTCTTATGGAGGGGCACCTAGGTGGTACAGTGGAAAGATTGCTGGGCCTGCAGTCAGGAAGACCTGAGTTCAAATGTGGCCTCAGTTACTAGCTGTGTGACCCTGGGCAAGTCACCTAATGCTATTTGCCTCAGTTTCCTCATCTGTAAAATGAGCTGGAGAAGGAAATGACAAACCACTCCAGTATCTTCACCAAGAAAATACTGAGTGGGTCACAAAGAAGTGGACACAACTGAACCACAATAACAAGCACAAATTCTTATGGATTGCTTTAAATTATGCAAAAGCCTTATGCCTAAAAAGCATGGATAATTTTTTAAATAAAATAACTGTGAAGTATTGAACATGATGGGTATCAAATAACAGCACAAAAAATTAAATAGATTATGTCTTTGTAAATAGGAAATGACTCAGTGCTGCTGCCAGGAATCCATTACTAGTTATATCAAAGACCAAAAGTAATTCAAGTTTATGAGAAAGAATAGAAATTGGGAGAAAAGATAGCATGTAATGAAAATTCTAATGACCTATTTGTTAATTACCTAATTATTGACACAGAAAAGTGGAAAATGGAAATAGGAAAGAATGTCTACTGATTATAAAGCCTTTTTTATAGGATTTTAAAAAATGTAAATCAATTACTATGTAAAGGACACCAAAAGAGTATAAAATACCTTGTTCATCAAACACTGGACGTATTTTCTAAGCAAAGAAATGTGGTAACAACTTCTTCAGGAAGTGTAAACTTATTTTTAAGATCTCATGCAGAAGAATGGTGGGAAAATAAGAGCAGATGGTCCTCAAAACATGGAGAAGCAATGGAAAGACAAATAATTTTAAAGAGTTTAACAACAGACCCAACCAATCAAAATGGTCTAGAGCATTTAAATATGAAACCCAAAGG
>CM053583.1:185084040-185098006 GCA_028627135.1 Pseudochirops cupreus
CAGCAAAGAAATGTGGTAACAACTTCTTCAGGAAGTGTAAACTTATTTTTAAGATCTCATGCAGAAGAATGGTGGGAAAATAAGAGCAGATGGTCCTCAAAACATGGAGAAGCAATGGAAAGACAAATAATTTTAAAGAGTTTAACAACAGACCCAACCAATCAAAATGGTCTAGAGCATTTAAATATGAAACCCAAAGGACTATAGAAAACAGACAGATGGAAAATATCAGCAAAGATTTGTTTTTAGTTTTTTTTTTTAAATAACAAGCTCTTTTCACCATCAAGGACAGTAGAACTATTCTCCTCTAGACTCTGACATCATAGTTCCAGAGATATGGAAATAACCCTAAAAAAATTCCCAAAGATCCTAAAAGTGAGTGGACTAGCTTAAGTATACACCCAGGAAATCTATCATAGAGGTAACACCATTTTAGAGCATTGAGGTATGGAACCTCACTATGTTTCTTTCTTTTTCTTTTCTTTTTTTCTTTTTGAAAGGGCAATTGGGATTAAGTGACTTGCCCAAGATCACATGGCTAGTAAGTGTCAAGTGTCTGAGGCCAGAGTTGAACTCAGCTCCTCCTCACTCTAGGAATAGTGCTCCACTTATTCTGCCACCTAGCCAACCCCTCACTATGTTTCAATGTGGGTGATATACCAAAAGCATGGAAAAATCTTGGGTCTTACTATTAACCAAAAAAAATGAAAATAAATAATGGTGTACACATGCATTTATTTCCAATATGTAATTTACACATATTTTGAGGGCATCTTTGAAAAGAGTCATTTACAGGAAATACGAAGTCTTTTGCAAACAACATTCCACAGCAAACCAGAGATTTTGCATCACATCCCTTGCCATTTAACAATGTACTCCAGTAATCTTCTTGCCATCCACCCTGCCTCTGTTCCCTCTGGACCTCTGGAGACCATGGTCTGGGAAGCTTAAACCGGTCAGCTTTGTAGTCACTCCCCTGGTACTGTGGTGTCTTGATAGGTGAGTTAGTCAGCTCCAACACAGCCCATTATATCTAACCAATTCTAGACTCTAAATCGTGTTTCTCATCTCATCTGACTACCTACCCTGGTTATCTCCTTGTACTTTGCATCCTTTCCTCTCTGCTTCCCACACCTTTACAATGGTAATAGTAACAAAATCATTATTATCATAATTTTTGGAAAAAATGTGTCAATTAATTCCCTTATACATACTCTTGATATCCCTGAGATATAAAGTAAAACACACTTTCTTGACTACCACTTTCTTACATGCTTTAACTCTTCCTAATAACATCTGTATCTCCAGGGTTCATAAAACTGTTTGGTAGATGGTAAACTCTTAACAAATGCTATATAGTCTTTTTTCATTCATTCATTAATTCATCCAATCATTTATTAATCGACTGCCTGAGACACACTAGCCCATCTGTGCTGTTCGACTCTTTTAGAACCATCTGATCTAGTGGGTGCAATGGCACTTCAAAGGTTCTCTTCTAACAAAGTATCTCATGTGTATATGTCAAAATTATACAAGATTCCATGAAAGACAGAACAGAGAGTATCTCATTTGATGAACTAGTATCATTATTACCATTCAAGCATTAAAACAAAGAGATGCATGCTTACTGAAGATAATGTGTGCTTTTGTTTCCGTTGTGAAGCAGGTTTCAGTATAGCACCCAAGTCAAAGAGGTATTCCTTATAGATGCTTCTGCTTGAGTTTAATATTATGTTCAATAAATCCCAGAACAATGCAAAAACTTCTGAATGATATTCACAATCACTCAAAAGAGTTTGGTCTAACTATTCTCTTAGGAAAAACCAAATGGATGAAAAGTGACTATTGTACACATGTGCAACTAAATGTATAACATATAGAGTTTGTCTATCAGTATCAGATGCACTGCAAATGGGCAATGAATTGGGCCAGAATAGAAGGGGGAAAAAGACACCAAATTGTCCTTGAGAGATTGCAGAGTCCTTTTAAGTACCCCAAATTTCTCCTAGAAACATGGGCCCATCTTTAATACTAATAGTTTTCTAATGATGTCTAATGGCTATTTTAGTGAAAAAGGAGGTTGGCTATGTGGTGAAAACAAAAGATAAAGAATGAACCACTATTCACTCCCATAATCTGCTGGTATACTCCATTATTAACTTCATGAGGTCAGGAAAACATGAGGAAGTCCCCAGGCTCTTGAGTCATCTTCTTGCAATGGGTTTATGGGGAGACATGAACAAGAATCTCGCAGGATAAATAAACAATTCAATTAACAAGTATGTATGTATTACAATAATCTAGGAAGAAAGTGAAAAGGGTGGTTATGGTATGAATAGAGAGTGATGGAAGATATAGCACATTAATAATTGAAGAATTCACATATAAAAATGGCATTGAGAGAGAAGAGAAGTCCTATGATAGAATCCTCAAGGTATACCCTTACATCGAGGAGGAAGAACATGGACAATGATCCAACAAAGAAGAGGAGCAGTCAGACAGATAAAGGGAGAAAAAGGAGAGAGCAGTGTGACCTAAAATATGGATGAGAAAAAAATTCTAAAGGAAGGGATAGTCAATGATGTCAAATGGTATGGAGAAGATAAGAAGTATATAGACTGAAACAAATCAGTATAGCTATAAAGAAATCAGGGATGACTTAAAAAGAATAGCTACAGCAAGAAATAAATGAAAGAAGCAAGAAATAAATGAAAGAAGCAAAAAACAAATTCAAGCACTTTAATGATAAACTCTTTCCCCCCATTAAGGGCAGTTGATCCACTTGTATGGGCAATAACTCCTGATCTTGGATTTAAGTTCTCACCCTGCCCTTCCCCTAGCCCCATTTTTTGGGATCATGTATCTCTTTGGTAGACTGGTGAAAACCATGAACTAGTCCTAACAATGATGCATTAAAATGCATAAAATAGAATACACTGGAATTCAAAGGAAATCAATTATAGTGACTCATTTTCAAAATATAAAGGAAATTGTGATATAGTGATATGTCTCCTATTAATATACTAAATAATGGAAGAATACATTTAAAATATATATGAATTAAGTTTTATTTTTGGACATGAGTTTAAAGGCTCTTATTGCTTAGCTGGAATAAGAACAATTAAAATGTGAGGTGGTCTTTGAAAAGGCAACACATGAAAGTGGACATTGATCAATTTTGATTTTTTTTCTTTTAATGTTTATGAATGTTGAAAAATCTCAATTTGCAGAGATTGCTGTAAAAAGAATGAAAACTTCCAAAGCTTGTTTTATAAGGTGTGGATAGTTAACTCCCAAAGAAAGAAGAATTTTCTAAGACTTTTAAACTGCAATTATTTATTTATTCTAAAGCTGATGAGTTCATCTTTATCCAGGTCAACATCTTAAATACATTTTACAGCAGAATGAAAAAATATTGTGAATATATTGTTCATTTTAAAGCCATCATGATAGAAATGACTTTTTGAGAGTTTTGAAGTGCTTCCCATGTGTTTACAGGTATTTCTTTGCATGAAAGTAGCAGAGAGTTTTGTAGTTTAAATCTATCTTTATAGAACAATTCCTCTCGTATTGAAAGTCTGCAAGTATTGGTCAGAAAAAGGGTTAATTTACAAATCTCTATTTTCTTTTTTTGCTTCATTGGTTTTGTTTGTGTAAAAATTTTTGAATTTTATATTATCAAAGTTGCCCATTTTAACCTCTGTGGATACTCTTTACCCCTTGTTAGGTTTCATGAACTCTTTCTCTATCCATAGACCTGAAAGCTGATTTCTTTCTTACTTCTAGGATGTTTATCAAACACTAGGCTACTGTGTTCATTTGCTTTTGTATACTCTATAGCTAATCCATACCACTGATTGACCTCTCTCTATCTTAATCAGATTCAAATTCCTTTGGTTTGGTACTGCTAATTCTTCATTCCTCTGCTTCCTGCCCCCTTCCACCGCTACCATCATTTCCTTAGATAGCCAACACTTTGTTTTCTGGATGAATTTTATTGTTTTTTTCTTGTTGTAAAAAGTAGTGTGTGTGTGTGTGTGTGTGTGTGTGTGTGTGTGTGTGTGTGTGTGTGTGTGTTGGCAGGTAGAGTGCCAAGTATTATATACATTCTATATTCACCTTGGGTGGAATTTCTTTTTCTATCTCTCCCTGTTTTTTTAAAAAAAATATACAGAAATGCTAATGTGGACTTTTCCTCCTAAAAGTATTATTTTTTAGTTGATTCACTAGGGTTCTCTAAGCCATCATGTCATCTTCAAAAAATCATAATTTTGTTTCTTTTTTGCTTATGTATATTTCAATTTCTTTTTCTTACCTTACTGCTATAGCTAACATTTCAAGGACTATATCAGATAATAGCAGTAATTATGGAATTTGTGCTTTGCTCCTGATCTTACTGCAAAGATATCCATTTTAGTCCCGTTGGTTTGCTGACTTTTTGTATTAGATAGAAACTACTTATATTAAGGAAAATTTTATTTCTCTCTATATTCTGTTGTGTATTTTTAAAGAACAAGAATAGATGTTATATCTTGTTAAAGGCTTTTTCTGCATCTATTGATATAATCATATTAATTTTGTTGTTCTTGTTATTAATATGGTCTATTATACCAACAATTTTCCTAATATTGAATGCTACCATCCATTAAATGACCTGCATGGCTTCTAGGCTTGGAGCTGCTTCTTGACTCTATTCCTCCAGAGCCTTTCTCCTCCTGAAGAATTCTTCTTGGAACTTGCGTTTGGGGGAAAGGTGTCATACCAACAATTCCTGATTCTTCAGAATGTACCAAAATTATCAGCTCTCTCCTGACTAATCCTATGGACCCACCTGTCCATGTGAATTCTTCCCATTTGGGGGAAGGGCTGCAAACCAGTCATCCATAATTCCTTTAATATGTCACCATTCCTTGGTTGCTTCCTGACCCCACTCTTCTTTTTCAGTGAATGGACTACTTAATTCCTCTATTATTCTGTTAATCTGGACACTGTAGATTTTTGTAAATATTTCATTTAGGTTGTCAGTTTTATGGAATATAATTGGGTAAAACAGATTCTAATAATTCTATTTATTTCTTTTTTGCTTGTTATAAACTTACTTATTAACTTCTGATACTCATAATTTGTTTTGTGAAATGAAAATAGCTACTATTTAACCTATTTAATTCTTTTAAAAAAACACTTCTTAGTGTCATTTATTAATTCTAGTTCCTTTTGGAGTAGGTGTGTGTGTGTGTGTGTGTGTGTGTGTGTGTGTGTGTACACACATACATGTTTAGGGGTGGGGTTGATTTGTGCTGTACTACTTCCTACTCCACCATCTTGGCTGCTTCTCTGCCTTTTTGCTGAAAAGTATCTTATTTACCTTTTTCTGAAGCAATTCCTTTCCTAGAGGAAATTTAAATAAGACTTTCTTTCCCTCTTTGGAATATAGGAAATTAAAAGGACATCAAAATATGCAGAATAGGATTCTTAAGCAGATAAGGCTTAGCTGCAGCAAAAACTCTAAATTGCAAAGTTGTGGGTTTTTTTCTTCTTTGCTTTTGTAGTCACTGGAGTGAAAGCAAAAAAAAAAAAATTAAAAACTTGACCTGGCTTCAGTTTCATTAAGGATTGAGCACCTTTTTTACTGAATAGATATCAACAGAAACTCAACACAAGCAAATGTTTCTGTTTCTGGCAACATATTTATTCACATAACTAAAAATCCATTGAATGTACTATGAATTTAGATTAAAGATTAATGAAACCTTTTGAAAGACTTTAGTGAAATCATTTTGATCATGAATTTGCATGTTTCATTTCTCTGGTGGTAAAGATACAAATGCTAGTGTTTCCTAGAACAGAGGCATTTTATATGTTCTGTTCCTTATTCTCAGTCAAACAATGACCATTTATTATGCACCTACTGTGTTCCATACATTGGGCTAAGTGCTAAGGATGCAGAAATTACAAAGAAAGTTCCTGCTTTCAAGGAGCTCATGGTCAAATGGAGGAGACAAAATACAATCAACTATATAGAAACTGTATGTCTATATCAATCTCTATATCTGTCTATTATAAATTGGAAATATGTAACAAAAGGAAGGCTCTAGAATTAAGGGATATTGGAAAAAAGGCTTCCTGAGGAAGGTGGGATTTTATCTGAAACCTGAAGGAAGTCAAGGAGACCAGGAAGTATTGATGAGGGAGAGAATTCTGCCCTTGAAGAAGAGCCTGTTAAAATACCCAGAGTTGGGAGATGGAGTGTCTTGTTCAAGGAATAGAAAAGAGGACCATGTCACACACAGCTGCAGAATGTGTGTATGTGAGGTGGACATGGGGTTAGTGCGAGGTCTAAGAATACTGGAGAGTTGTGTGTATTAGGGGACAGATTTTGAATACCAGAGTGTATTTGATCCTAGAGGTGATAGGGAGCCACTAGAATTTATTGAAAAGGGGAGTAAAATGCTTAGACCTGTACTTTGGGAAGATTACTTTGACAGTTGGGATGATAATAATAGCACTTACTTTTCGGGTTTATTGTCAGGATCAAATAAGATAATATCCCTAAAGTGGTTATCATGGTACCCAGCACATAGTAGGTCCTATTTAAATGTTATTATTGTTATTAATATTATCTATTGGAACTATGGCAAGTGAATTCTTTGCATTAATCTTGCCACAATGCCAACAGGCAAATATCGTAGAATCACTTTTTTTTTTAAAAAAAGCAAACACATTTTATTGATCCCTTTTTGTTTTTACAAATAATCCTCTCTGAATAAAACTCTGTCCTTTCTCTTTTAGTTGAATTCTACTTTGCAAGAAAGAGAAGTGATTAAGCAAAAAAAAAAATACAGTCAGACTTCACTAGGCTCCCTTCTTTGCTGCGAGGAGAGAGTTCTCTTATGGTTTCTGAGGCTTTTGGTCTTGTTTGCATCAAGTAGCAGGTGCAAGCTTTTACCTTTCTCACAGAACTGGGGCAAGGTTTTAGGCACCAATATGTCATATGAGTCAATTGGATGCATTTGGGATTTGTGCCAGTATGTCCAGACTTGCAAATGTCAGCAAAGCTTCCTTTAACCAAGTTGGAATCACTTGGTTAAGTTGTTTCGGGGAACGTTCTCTGTGAAGAGTAGCTACTCTGTTAGCATTAGCTTGCTGGCCAACAGCACAGGGCAAATGGATTTAGATGAACTTAACCTTGTTAATCTCTCCCCAAGGTACTGGGCAGATTTCTTCAATTTATTGATCCTATAACCTAGCCTGTGAAACTCCTGTCCAGAGCTCTGGTACTGTCCTGGTGACTGCCACATAAGGTACTTTGAAGTTCTCTAGACCAATGAAAGGGAGAATACACTGCATCTGGGGCAGGTATCTAGAAAAACTGAAGCAAAAAAACCCACAACACTTCAGGAATGCTCAAAATATGGGATATTCAAGGACAGGGTGCTTGAGGCTAGCTCTAACTTCACTGTACCAATCCTATGGTAGCTTAGATATTATGATATTAGAATGCAATGAAACACTCAGGGAACATTCTTTGAGTAATTAGGAGGAAGAGGCTAACTTAGTTAAAGCAAGGGAAGGACAGATCAGAGAAGGGAAAGGTAGTCTGTGGGAATTCAGTCAACCACAGCTTTTCTTTGCCAGCATTGTTCTTCCTCATGATCTGTGGTGAGAAGCTTGAGCATCAGGCCTTTGCGCTTTTGGATATTTTATACTTAGGAGACCAGGAAGACCTGTTAATTCCTCACCCTTAGCTAATTCAATCATTTTTTTCTTCATTGAAAAAAAATTATTTACTTTTAGTTTACAACATTCAGTTCCACAATCCCTTGAGTTCCAAATTTTCTCTCCCTCCCTCTCCTCCCCCTTCCCCACATGGTGGCATGCAACCAAATATAGGATCTGCAAATACCTTCACATTAAACATTAGTCAAGTTGTAAAAAAGGATTAAGACCAATGGAGTGAACAATGAGAAAGAGGAACCAAAACAAAACAGAGAGAGAGAGAGAGAGAGAGAGAGAGAGAGAGAGAGAGAGAACAAGTAGTTTGCTTCAGTCTGCATTCAGACTCTGTAGTTCTTTGTCTGAATGTGGATATCTCTTTCCATCATGAGTCTTTTGGAGTTGTCTTATAACCTTGCATTGCTGAGAGGAGCCCAGTCTATTAAAGTTAGTCATCACACACATGATGTATCTATAATTGTGTACAAATTTCTCCTGTTTCTGCTCTTCTCACTCAACGTCAGTTTATATGAGGCCTTCCAAGTTATTATGAAGTCTGTCTGCTCCTCATTTTTTATAGCACAATAGTATTCCATGACATTCATATACCACAACTTGTTCAGCCATTTCCCAATTGATGGACATCCCCTTGATTTCCAATCCTTTGCCACCACAAAAAGAGCTGCTATGCACATTTTTGTACATATGAATCATTTTCCCACTTCTGTGATCTCTTTGAGATACAACCCTAGAAGAGGTATTGCTGGGTCAAAGGATAAGCACTTATTTATTGCACTTTGGGCATAGTTCCAGATTGCTCTCCAGGATGGTTGAATCAGTTCACAACTCCACCAACAATGCATTAGTGTTCCTTTTTTTCCACATCCTCTCCAGCATTTATAATTTTCCTGTTTTGTCATCTCAGCCAATCTGACCAGTGAGATATAGTACCTCAGAGTTGTTTTGATTTGCATTTCTCTAATCAATAGTGATTTAGAGCATTTTTTGTATGCTTACAGATACCTTTAATTTCTTTCTCTGAAAACTGCCTGTTCACATCCTTTGACCATTTGTCAATTGGGGAATGACTTGTATTCTTATAGATTTGACTAAATTCTCTGTATATTTTTGAAATGAGGCCTTTATCAGAGACACTGGTTGTAAAAATTCTTTCCCAATTTTTCACTTCTTTCTTACTCTTGGTTACATTGGCTTTATTTGCACAGAAACTTTTCAATTTAATGTAATCAAAATTACTCATTTTTAGCTAATTAAATTTTGACAATTTTATTGTTTTCTAGGACAATTAACCTACCTGTAAGGGGGAAAGAGTGGCAGACAGCCTGGAGATAGTACTCTTACTACATAGGGTAAGGAGGGAAGAATAAGAAAAACTGAGATATGTTTCAAAAATAGAATGACATCTGCCTTAGCCTAGAATCTATCTTACACTAAAAGTCTTGTGATTTTTAGTTACTACATGCTGGATTTTAATGAAGGGCTTTGAATCAGTGAAGTGTTTTGAACTAGTGAAGGACTTTGAGGAGGATACCTATACTGACTTCCTGAGCTCAGTACATTCATGCTTTGATTCATCTAGTGTTTTAGCATCATCATTTCTGCTAGAGCTATAGTGAGATTACAAATGTGAAAACCTTTGAAGCAGGAAACTGGGTGGATGACTGATCTCCTGAAAACTTGTAAATTTCTATTTAGCATATATGAGGAATGGGAAAATTAATAGGCATGTGCAACAAACAAAAACCCCCAACAAAAATGGAATTGCTCTTTAGATCTGATTTTGGGAAGAGAAATCCTTCCTTCCTTCCTTCCTTCCTGCCTTCCTTCCTTCTTTCCTTCCTTTCTTCCTTCTTTCCTTCTTTCCTTCTTTCCTTCCTTCCTTCCTTCCTTCCATCCTTCCTTCCTTCCTTCTTTCCTTCCTTCCTTCCTTCCTTCCTTCCTTCCTTCCTTCCTTCCTTCCTTCCCGCCTTTCTTCCCTTTCCATCTTCCTTCCTTCCTTCCTTTCTTCCCTTTCCATCTTCCTTCCTTTCTTCCCTTTCCATCTTCCTTCTCTTCCCTTCCCCTTCCCCTTTCCCCTTTCCAAAGTACTCCATAACAAACAAAATCGAAATTACATTGCCATCTGAAGAGATCAGGATAGAAGTTACTGCAGCTCATCAAAAACTGAAGAAGGAGAATTCTTTAAAATAGCCTTTAATCAACATGCCTCTTTTATAGCTGGAGCTTCAGATGTGCCAAGACATTTTCTCTATGAAGTCAGAACAGCATCAAAGTTTTTAATGATGCATAAAATTCTGGGGCCAGCCACTGGGTTTAAATGTTATGATTGAACAAGGCAGAAAAAGAAATGTCTTTTTGACTCAGGTAATAGTAGCACAAGCATCCTCACAGAGCATGGAAAGGAACCCTTGGGCTAGCGGTATGTGATTTTTTTTCTGGGGTTAGAGTAGTGAGTGGGAGGAAGACATAAGCACCTTTGAAAAGATTTGTCTCCCTCTTTATAAATAGTTTCATTGAATCTCTGAAACTTCTAGAGCAGACTATACAGTGATACATTCCCTTCTCATACTTCTTGGCTATACTGTTGTGGTCTATAAACTTTATTTTAAAAAGTTCCAATAAAACACAACAAAGGACAAACTCTGGGCGTCAGGAGTACAAGGGATAGTAGAAGACAGTTTACTTTCGGGGTAAAAGTTGTTGCAAATCAACACCTGGACCATGACACAAAAATGATGTGACTCAATCATTCTAACACCTCACATGGTTCTTGGTAGGCAATTCGCCATTATGTTTTATTGTTGAAACTTATTTTAACTTTCAGGGAAGCATTGCCACAAATAGAAAATACACTATCCTTCATATTGAAAAGTTGTTGAACTGAAGGCACGAGGTTAAGGGACTTGAAAAATTTGACCAAGTTGCCAATTCTGTTTCATCTTCTCATTTACTCTTGTCTTGAGTGAACTTTATTTTCATCATTCCCCTACTGGTTAACTTTTTGTTCCAACTGACCAGTTGTATGTGATCAAAGTCTTGATGACCCAACAGATGTGATCAATATATGTTGATGATTAAGATATTGGACTATCATGCCTGCATTCTCTGAACTCTATTCTAATTATGTACTTATCTTCATACTTTACTCCTTAAATGCCCTTACTTTTACCTAAACAAAAGTATCAGTTTGGGTCTTGACTTTCTATCAAATGTCTGCATATCTCATTTATCACATCTATTTTTCATGGATTATCTAGAGTCAAAGAACATTCCACTCTATGTAATACTCTTTGTATGGAAACTAGTACTAGCTTTTTGCACAAATGATGTGCTCTGGCTCCTGGGGTCATAGATTGAGAGCCAGAATGGACATCAGAAGCCTTCTATGTCATGTTCCTAATTTTTACAGATGAAGAAACTGAGACGCAGGGAACTTCAATGACTTTCCTGAGGGTCACATAGTCAGCAAGCTGATACTTGCTGTCAGCTTTTGAAGCTGAGTTCTCTGATTCTAGAGTCAGGTTTCTTTCCCCTAGGCCAAATATTTTCTGAAAATGAGACAGCAATACCCATCAACTTTGGAAAACAGATTTGGAATCAGATGACATGGGCTCAGGTTTTGCCTTTGCTCTTGGCAGTATGACCTTGGGCAAGTTACTTGATATCTCTTGACATTGATTCATCATCTTTAAAGAGAAATAGTTGGACTAGGCAGTCTCTCAAATCATTTCCTACTACAATCTATGATGTGATGATATGCCAGAGGTCACAGAGAGTTTGAATCGTAGCCCTCAAAAAGAGGGTTCCTGCTCAAATGATAGGGGTGTCTCTACTGGCTGACTTTCTGGACACTTTTTATTTTGGAAACTTTCTAATACAGGATAGTCACCGTTCCTTAGTGGGAATTATTTGTCACCTTGAAATCATCTCATAAATCAGGGGGAATCACTAAGAACAAGGTTACTTAGTGACCTTTAGTAGCATTATTAAAAAACTCATATTGCCACATGGACTAGGACCGTGAATCTCATCCTTTCCATGGCATAGAAACATACCTCATAGGTCTTGGGGCCCTTTGTATTTGGCTTCACTGCATGATCAAAAATACTGTGTCCATCCTGGCAGTTCTTGAAAGGGTATTGGAATTTGAAAATTGAAAGAAATTGAAAAACTATAGTAAACCAAAAGATGAAGAAGGCCTTTTATTGGCCACAGAATTTTGTGCCTTGGTTATGTAGAATAAGGCATTTCATTCCATTACTTCCCTCTGTCCAACTAATGATCTACAGTCATGGTGGAAGGTGTTCATTGTTTAGCATTCAGGAGCACTACAGTGATAAATTCTCTGTTGGCCTAGTAACAAGATGAGCAAAAAAAAAAAAAGAATGGAGGTATAGAAAGTGGGTCAGTAGCAAATGTCCAGGTTCCTAGTTGGTGCTCTCTATTTGAATGCCTATCTACATTAACACCCACTATTTTGTGGAATCTAGTGACAATCCTCTCTCTTCTGAAGCCTTTGGATCACAAGCCTTTGATGAGTATAGTAAAGTATAAAGGAACCATGGGGTCTGGTTTACCTTTTGGTTGATTTCTGCCTTAGCAAAGCAACCTCTGTCTCAGGAGTTCTCAGATGCAACATTAAGGCTTTAGAAGTAATATACAAAAACTTATGATCAAAGTGGGGAGGGGATAAGCTCTGGTAGGTATCATTTAGGAAATAGAAAATTGGGATAGGGATATTTGGGAAGACCTAAAAGAAGATTATGAAAAGTTTTCTGATCTGCCTTGTTATACTCTATTTGTATCCCTTAATTTTATATAACTATTCTCCCTATGACTCAAAGTCTAGTCACAGATTGAAGATTCAGGAATTTTTCCATATCCATTTGAGCTATGTCCATTACCAGGTACTATGATGAATAGTCAGAACAGTATGGTAATTTAATTGATTACACCCTGGACATCAGAAATTACATGCAGATGTAAGACCTGGCAAATCTTTATAAACAGCTTCCAAAGTAAACATGCTCAGTTTTGATATTTAGAATCCAATAAGCATTTATTAAGTGCCTTCTATGTGCCAGGCACTAGGGATATAAGTATTTCAGGGTTTTGCTTTGTATGTGCACAGATAGTCTTGTGTAGAAATGATGGAACTTAGAGGGCACCCATAAAAGAGATGCCAGACACTAGCTTCTGGGAGAACACGTTCTGCATTCTCCTAGCACAGGTTGGGAAGAGCTTCTTTCCATTGACTGTGTAGCTAGAACATGCTGCATCTTTAAAACAACTACATTCAGAAAATTTTGCTCTCTGTCTTTTCTATAACAATCAAGAGAGTGTTCACCCACAGTATGAGCTCTATGAACTTAGCAGGTATAACCCTGAAAAATGGGCTTGGGGTTTTGGTGTGGTCTGTTTCATTTGTGATTTTCAGTTCTAGGCACATAGTCTAGACCTACACTTAAGCCAGAATGATCTTGGAAGCAGGATTCCAGACCATTCCAAACCATTACAACCATCTAAAAAGAAGCCCTGAGAAGACAGGGGCCAAGTACTGGATCACAAGGGGCATTCTTAGTGGAATTATACTGTGTAGAAATTAAGATAAGTGATGAACTTAATCTTTCTCACCTCTGCAGAAACTGAAATAGTGGTAAAGGCATGGTATTACCCCTCTTCCCCCTTCAGGAGACCAGGCAAGAACTTAACAGAATAGTCTTTCTCCTCTTCCCTGAAAGGAAGGAGTCTGGTGTTCAATGGAATGTTGTTTTTACTCTTCCATTGGGAGGCAAGCAACCAAGTGGGTGATCTGGCATGATGGAGGGCATTTTCTCCCTGTACCACAAAGGCAAGACTAATGGTCATCATTTGAGCCTTTCAGAAGATTCCACAGCCCACACAACAAGGGATCTGTAGGAGAACCAACTTCTTTTTTCTTTTGAGGGGGGAAGGCAAGGCAATTGGGGTTAAGTGACTTTCCCAAGGTCACACAGTTATACTAGTTAGTGTCAAGTGCTTGAGACTGGATTTGAACTGAGGTCCTTCTGACTCCAGGGCTGGTGCTCTATTTATTGTATCACCTAGCTGCCCTGAGAACCAACTTCTTTTTTTTTTTTTAAATTTATTTTATTAAATTTTTTTTGAGTTACATATTTTCTCCCCATCTTTTCCCTGCCCACCACCCCAAAACAGCCATCCCAGTGTTTCCCCCCTCCCCCAGTCTATTCTC
>CM053583.1:185098506-185128418 GCA_028627135.1 Pseudochirops cupreus
TATCAACTTGGCTGGAGTACTAACCCAAACAGGGGTGTTGCTAGAGCCCAAGTGGTCATCTTCTCAGTGTTTCTGCCACAATTCCATAGCTACTTTGGTGTTCTCACAGCACACAAAATCTCCTTTCAAACCCCTTGGCAGATATTCTTTAAATTTGAATATTCTTTACCTTTTTCATATGGATGTCATTATTGCTACTATCTGTTCTGGTCTTAAACTAAGGGCCTTTAGTTGCTGAAGTACTTTCATCATCATCACCACCACCACCACTGCCACCACCACCACCGCCACCACCACCGCCACCACAACCACCACCGTCACCACCGCCATCACTGCTGCCACCACCACCACCACCACCAACAACAACAACTACATTTAAAGAGATGGACTCTGAGGACAGAGTAAAGTTTAGGCTCCAAGTAACGACTAAAATACTTTAAAGCATTTGGATGAAAATAATGAAACAGCATTTACTTTGTGCTGTCCTACTCATCCTAACTCTTCTCCTTTGAGTCATTATCTAATCATTATGATTATACATCAGATCTTTTAAAACCTCAGGGTCTTCCAGAATACTACTGAATTAATTGTAGTTAACCTAAGCACATCTGACGACTTGATAGTGTCATTTGGTGTAAATTAATTTAGATTTTTAAAAATTAAATTATGGTTCTAGGAATTCAATAAAATTTTGTTCATTTAAGCTATTTGGTATCATTTTTAGTTAATGCCTTGGAAATACTCTTCTTGCATCTCTTGAGGTATTGCAAATTTATGTAATCATCTCATCTAAGACTGTGATTTGCTGGCTTTTAAAAATGTCCCCAGTTAATTTTAACTATAGAACTTTTGATCTCACATAAATGAAGGCTATCAGGTGAGAACTGAAGCAAAAATGTTGGTTTCCCAAGCTAGAGGTATACTTTTTATTGTGAAAGGGCTATTTTCAGTCTTATATAGAGTGTTTAATATTTAATACACAATATCTATGCATTTTTCATGGGTAATAGAAGCTTGGTCAGAGGCTTTTTAAAAAATCCAGAATAAACTGAATTTTCCAAGATAGTGAGAAGCTTAGTCTTTTAAATTCAGAATAAGCTGAATTTTCTAAGACACAGAGAAAGCTTATTCTTTAGTAGAGCTTTAGAAAGATTAATGCAATGAATTGGGGAGGGGTAAGAAATGGGAAAGGGAAAGAATCAATCATATTTACACAGAGTATTTCCAAAACCAGTTTGAATTCCATACTGCCTAATATCTGTTAGAGTTGCGTCAATGAAGTCTTAGTTATAAAACATTGTAAGGAAAATAAATTCATATATCAGTCACCACTGAATTAACATGCAATTCAATTCTATCTAGACATCCTCTAAAATCTAGAATTTCAAAGACCTAAACTGGAATGGACTTCAGAGACCCAAATCATGGATCCCACCCAGAACACTGCAAGAAATGATCAGGCAGGGAAGACCTTTAGTGATGAGGAATTTCTTCCCCAATGAGGAAACCTATTCCAAATGTTAGAAAGATTTTCTTTATGTTTACCTAACATTTGCTTCTCTGTAACTTTCACTCATAGGGCTTCATTTTGATTTTGAATATTTTTTTCCTATGGTTTTTAAGAGTTTATTTTTTAATTTAGAAAATTAATTATTAATGTGCTTTGTCTGATCTCTTACCTATTGGAGAAGGATTCTTAATTTGACTCAGTTCTCTATAGATTTTTGGATGTCAACCCTTCATCAGAGATACTTAGTTCAAAGATTTTTCCTAACCTATATTATTTCCATAAATTGATTTTATTTGTGCAAAAGGCTTAAAAATTTTATGTTTGATTGACGTCACCTATTTTGTCTTTTATAATCTTCTCTCTTACAGCTAGTTGTGCATTTTTCACCTATGTTCTTCCTATTTGGTTGTGTCTTTAATTTTTTTGTTGTCTCAGTGGTATAGCTAACATTTCA
Organism: Pseudochirops cupreus; assembly: GCA_028627135.1. Taxonomy (NCBI): domain Eukaryota; kingdom Metazoa; phylum Chordata; class Mammalia; order Diprotodontia; family Pseudocheiridae; genus Pseudochirops; species Pseudochirops cupreus. The sequence continues at coordinate 185,100,471 of CM053583.1, forward strand.
AACCCTGTGTTGATGGGGAGGGGGAAAGCAGAGCAGTTTGGTTTCCCCCTGAAATCAATGGAAAAGCTTCTAGTGCTTATTCATTTCAACAATTCCAATTCTTGGTTTTAAATATATCTCTATATACACCCTTATACACTCTAGCATACCAAGGAAAGGACCATCTATCCTTTGAATTTAGATTTTTTAAAAAATAAAATGAATGTTTTACTTTGTTGAAGGCTATTCTCCCCTTGCATCTATTGGAATAATTATGATTTTTATGTTTTTGCTCTTAGTATTATTTATGTTCCTGATTTTTTTCATATTGAACTATCTTTGAGTTCTTGGTATAAATAATATGGAAATAGGACAATAACTTTAGAGTTGGAAGGTACCTCAGAGGTCACTGAGTCCAACATCCTTAGTTTAAATTTCAGGAAAATGATCCTTAAAGAGGTGAAATGATTTGCCCAGAGTTAAACAGGTAGTAAGTGGTAGAGCAAATGTTTTAATTGAGTTTTTCCTACCCCTCCACCCTCTCCAGGGTCCAATACTCATTTCATGGTACCATGTCTCAATTATGGCTGTATCCTCTTTTCTGTTATATTGTTGCATTTTTGCACGCTATTTTGTCTGATTCAGTAATTAAATGTCTTACTTCTATGTCCATTCTTAGCATTCTCAATGGTTTTCTAAACAAAACATAACTGCAGAATGAGAATTTTGTTTATACATTGCCTGTGGTTAATCCTCTAATTTCTTTTTATTTTCTTATTTCTGTAGCTGGTATGTCTAGTATTGCTACATGGGCGCAGTAATAATAAAAACTAGAATTTACAGTATATCTTGTATTTTTCTTTTACATGTATAATCTCATTTGATCTTCATAACAGTCCTGTGAAGTAGGTTTTAGTATAATCCGCATTTTACAGAAGAGGGAAACTGAGGCTGACAGAGGTTAAATGATGTGCCTAGGGCCATATAGCTCAGGTATTCCTGACAACAAATTCAGTAGTCTATACACTAAGCCAAATAGATGCCTGGTAATGGTGAAAATAAGCATTCTTTCTTTATCCCCGATCTTATTGGAAAGACCTTTAACTTTTCTCCATTGCACATAATGCTTCTTCTTGGATTTAGAGAAATATTATTTACTATATTAAGGAAATTTCTACTTATTAATTTGACTTCTAGAATTTCAATATTTTTTCCTTTATATATCCAGAATTTTGCTTAGTACAATGCTAATTAATGTTATTATTATATTATGATTTCATCAATCAAAGAATGTAGATAAGAAACTTTCCCACATCAGAGCAGATTGGCACATGCTTTGCAAGGTTTTAGAGAACTTCTTTGGGTAATGTAAGGGTATATGTCTTCTTCAGAGTCCTTAAACCACTATGTGTTAGAGGTGGAAATTTTACTCAGATCTTCCTGGTACCCAGGAGTCAGCTTTCATTCCACTATGCAACATGATCTTCGTTGTTGGCATATTGTTGTTATTAGTCTATATTCATTTAACTATGAACATGGTTCCTTACTCTGGTAGAATGTAATGTAGTGAAATTCAGCTGCTATCTACTAAAGTTTCTTTGTAATGCTGCTTGTCAGTGCTGTTGCTTTGAGAAGGTACTATTACTCTCTTAGAGCCACCCAGGTCTTATGTCTCAGAGCTTGTCAACACATTTACATTTTTAACTTTAGTTACTCTCATATCTCTGCCTAGCTGATATACAAAAACACAATTCAAACAGCTGTGGTATTTTTTCCCTTTGATCCTCAACCTTTGAGTGTTTTCAACACTCACCTCTATCTGTATTAGGCTGAATATATTGCTTTAGTCTCTTTCCCATATTAGGCTGCTCCTCTTCGTCTTTCCCCCACCATACAATCAATTCTTCTCACTGTGTCTTTCCGAGACTGAGGATAAATACAAGCACTTCCTTTTACATATTCTTTTAAATCCTAATATCCATCTATAGGTAGGAACCAGATGAACAAATTGTCTTGAGGACTTAATAAATTAGAAAAAAAAATACATACATTGGAGAGGAAGGTCAGAAGAGTTCCTGCTATCCAGGAAAGGCTACATCCCATTTATGCCAGAATTCTACCCTCCCACCCCCATCAGATACTAATGTCAAACTTACCAACTTATAGTTTGAAAGTTTATTCAATTGAATTCAATCTGCCATCTTCCATTTTTAGAAAATCTGTTCAGGAGTCATCTTCCAGGTTTTTGTTGTTGTTGTTCAGTTATTTATGTTATTTCCAGCTCTTCATGATCCCTTTTGGGGTTTTCTTGGCAAAGACACTGGAGTGGTTTGCCATTTCCTTCTTCAGCTCATTTTATAGATGAGGAAACTGAGGCAAACAGGGTTAAGTGACTTGTTTAGTGTCACACAGCTAGTAAGTGTCTGAGGTTAGATTTGAACTCAGGAAGATGAGTTTTCCTAATGTCAGGACCAGCACTCTAGGTACTGTGCCACCAAGCTACATTAATTTCCTGTTTATAATTCTTTAAAGATAAGTGACAGTAGCTTCACATGCCTGGACTGGAGTCAGGAAGTTTCATCTTCCTGAGTTCAAGTCCACCCTCAGACACTTACCAGCTGTGTGACACTAAACAAGTCACTTAACACTGTTTGCCTCATTTTCCTTATTTATAAAATGAGCTGGAGAAGGAAATGGTAAACCACTCCAGTGTCTTTGCCAAGAAAACCCCAAAAGGGATCATGAAGAGCTGGAAAAAACATAAATGACTGAACAACAGCAAACATGTATAGATGAGCAAATCAGATTTCTACATTGGCCATGTCCAAAAATATATCCCTCATTTTGCACTTACTTGACTTCCCAATCAGGAAATGGATAGTATGTTTTATCATTAGTCCTCTGGAATCCTAATTGGTCATTACATACTGATCAGAGTTCTGAAATTGAAATTTTCAGAGACATTTTTCCTTATAGAATTGTCATTGCATATAAATAGTTCTCCTAGTTTTGTTCAATTCACTGCACCATTTCATTTGTCTTCCTAGATTTCTTTGAAACCGTCCTCTTCCTCATTTCTTGGAGCACAATAGTATCCCATTGCATTCATATATTATAACTTATGCAACTGTTCTCCAACTGATAGGTGTTACCTCAGATTCCCATTGTTTGCCCCCTCAAAAAGAGCTATAGTTTCGCACATCTTTTGGTTGGAATTTGTTTTGTTTATAACTAATCCCACCTACAATCTGCCTTTCATTTAATTTTCCCTTCTCCCTTTTAAGTGACTATCCAACTATGAATATGTCTATTCTTCTTTCTTTTGATCAATTCAGATGAATGTGAGGTTCAGTGTCAGCTGCTCCTCTCCCATATCCTCCTCTTTATGTGTGTGAATATGTACTTGCAAATCTCAATCCTGTGAGATAATTTCTTCTAACCTCTCTCTTTTTACCCTCTGCGGTGTATTCTTCCTCCTTTTCTCTTTCCATTTATGCCTTAAGATCATCAAGATACAACAGAAACATTCCCAGGCCTTCTCTCTAATTAGACTCCTTTTATGACCCCTTATGATGACAAAATTCAAAGGGAACAAACGTACCATCTTCTCATATTAGAATGTAAGCAGTTGTCTTTATTTAGTCTTTTATCATTTTTCAATTCGTGCTTACATTTTTATGTTTCTCTTAACTCCTGTGTCTGAAAATCAGAATTTCAACAAATGTCTTATGTTTTCATCAGGAATGCTTAGAAGTCCTTATATTTCATTAAAGGTCCATCCTCCACGAACAACTCACCCCAAAAGGAGCATACTCAATTTTCATAAGATAATCTTGATTGTAAGCCTAGATTTTGCATTCTGAAATGTCATATGACAAGCTCTCCATTCCTTTATAATGGCACCTGCTAACTATTATGTGGTTCTGACTGTGACTCCTCAATACTTCTTCCTAGCTTCTTGTAGTGTTCTTTCTTTGATTTGGGCTCTGAATTTCAGCTGTGATGTTTATGGGGATTTTCATTTTTGGACTTTCTTTCAAGGGGTGAATGGGAGGTTGTTTTTTTTTTTTCAATTTCTAGTTTGTCCTCTGGTTCTAAAAGATCTAGGTAATTTTCTTTTAAGCTTTCTTAAAATATCATATCTAGACTCATTTCAGATATTTTGGGCTTTCTTTAATTTTCTCTCTTCAATATGTTTTCCACTTCACTTGTTTTTGTTAGGAGATGCCTTATTTCTCTCCCCTGGCCAATTTTTTCAGTCTTCCAACATGTTAATATGTATTGTTGTTTCTTGGAGTCATTGGCTTATATTTGCTCAGTTCTAATTTTCAAGGCATTTATTACGTAGGCAAGGTTTTGTACCTCTTGAGGTAAGCTTTTAATTCCCTTTCCAATTTCTTCCATAGCTTTCATTTAATTTCCAAGTGTTGATTCTAGTGATTTCAATTCATTGATAAACCACTTCAATTCATTTAAAAATTCTTGCTTCATCTCTTATAGGAATTCTAGTTTAATTTGTGCCCAAGATATGTTTTTCTTTGGGACTTTATAGATGTCTTAGAGTTATTTTCTTCTTCTAGATTTGTGTCTTTAATTTCCATGTGACTATATCTTTTTATGGTAGAATTTTTAATGGTGGTATTAGGCTCGAGCTCTGCATAATCATGAATGAAATGTTGAGGCTAGTATTATTTCTATTCCTTTATCTGTAATCACGATTGTTCTCCCACTTTTTTTTTTTTTTACTTCAGCTGAGGTAAAATAGGTTCTATTCCAGCTCCTTATTTTACCTCTGCATGTATCTTTCTGTTTCAAGTGTGTTTCTTGTAAACAATATATTGTTAGATTCTGGTTTCTAATCCATTTCTTTCTCTTCTTTTATTCTAGGGGTAAGTTCACGCCATTCATATTCACAGTTATGAATTTTTATTGGACATTTCCCTATATTCAATTCTTTTATACTTTCTCTTTGTTTCCTGATTCCTCTTTTAAGAGTTTGCTTTGCTTTTGTTTAATTTCTCTTTTAATTTTCCTTTACTTTTATCCCTACCTTTTCTTTTAGATCCTTTCCTTCTTGGGTAAAAATGTTCTCTGTTGGGTAAAATATACATCTGCACATGCATGCACATATATGCATATGTGCATGCACATATGTAAAAATGTATTAATTTTTCTTTTGATTAGTTTGGATCATCAAAGCATAACAGAATCACTTTAATAACTTCTATTTAATACGACTCTTTCTGTGATCCCCTGATTATAATAGAGTTCTGAGGGTATAGATGTATCATCTCCTTATGTAAGAATATAAACCATTTAACTATGATTATTCCCTTATGATAACTCACTCCTATTTACCTTTGTTTTTTAAAATTACATTCTTTAATCCATTTTCTAGGTCAGTTTTTTTCTATGAGATATTTTACATTTTCTTTTATTTTTCAGTCTTTTGACATTGTTCTACCATTTCTTGATATCTAATGTACTTATTAGTTTCTATTTGGTTGATTAAGTTCCAGGCTATTTTCTTTGATAAAGTTTTATACCTCTTGTTCCAAGCTGTTAATTTTCTTTTCATATCTGTCTTCCATAGCTCTCACTGATTTTCCCATTTTCTTTTTTTACTCCTCTCATTTGATTTTAAGTTTTGTTTTAGCTGTTAAAAAAATAAAAAAAAAACCCTTTACTCTATTTCTTCCAGGAATTCTGGTTGGACTTGTGTTGAAACTGCATTTATTTTTGTGGCTTTGCTTGTATATATGTTAGTCATATTCTTCTGGGTTTGTATCTCAAGCTTCTCTGTTACCGTCATAGCTCTTTATAGTGGTATCTTTTTTAGTTTGCTCATTTTTCCAGTCTACTTTTTGACTTTGAATGCTATGTTAAGTCTGGGGATATTGACCTGCACAGGGGGAATATCTGGGCTGAGTTTCTTTTCTTTTACATTCTTTTGCTGCTCTCATAGCTTAGCCTGGATACTTTCAAACTTTCAGTACTCCCAAAGTTATGTGATCTGGAGAAAACTCTGTTCATTCCCCTTTTGATCTGAGCTCTGCAAGTTTCTGGCCCAGGTTCAGGTCTGTTAGTTTCTCTCTGGTGGAGAGTTTCAGTAGATTGTTGGTGGAACTAGCCACTATTAGCTCACTTAGAGGCTCTGCAGGTCACAGGTGACTGAACTACTGACTCCCCTTAGTCTGTGATTGTTGCCCTAGTTATTCTAGTGCAGACTTCAATGTGGGCTGGAGACTAGAAGTGAATCTGTATTTTACTTCTGGTATCGTAGCTACACAGCTACTGTTTGCTTCTAAATTTGTTCCTAGCTCCAACACAAGTTGGGTCCACCATGTCCACTCCTTGTGGTGGCTCCTCTGCATTACTCACGGATCCCTTCCTTATACTACCCTGGATTCATGACCCAGAACTAGGTAGTGGGCAACAGAGTTGCCAGATGATACCCATTACTTCTCCCTATGGTAGTTCAAAGATCCCATGTAACCTATTTCTGCCTTGATGTTTCTTGCTTTGTGTCTTGGAGTCCTTGAGCTCCAGAAACCTCTATGCATGGTGTATTCCTGGCCATACCCTGTCTCCAATTTCTGCAGACCTCTCTGTCTCTTAAACTAACTTTGTTGTAAAATCAGCATTCTATCTGTTGTATTTTCTTGATCTCTATGGAAAAATTTTGGTGGAGTTAGGCTATTCTTCTCATTATTCAATATTTTGTCTTCTCTTTTTTTTTTATAGCAGTTCTCTTTGTGGTGACAAACAACTGGAAATTCCAGGGATGCCCATCAATTGGTGAATGACTGAAGAAGTTGTGCTATATGATTGTTATAGAATACTATTGTGTTGTAAGAAATAATGAACTCAATGACTCCTTACTCCACCTCCCAGAAAGTCATCCCTTCTAATAAAGAAACTTTTTCTAAAAGAAAAAAAAAAGAATAAAAAATTCAGCCAAACCAATGAACACATTGCACAAATATGATATACTCAATCTTTCACTAGTATGGATCCCCTCCTTGTTGTGCAACATTCATTTTTTACTCTTTGGTGGTTATTAATGAGTTTTTCCATTTACAGTGTTGTAGTCATTCTACTTATTGTTCTCCTTTCTTTAAGAAAATTACAGTGTTTCCGTGCTTCTCAGTACTCAGTATGTTCATTGTTTCTTTCAGCACCATAATATTCTATTATAGTTATGTCTCCCATCAATTTCTTTTTCCATTTCCTTATAAAGGGATATCTATTTTGTTTCTGGTTCTTTGCTACCACAGAAAGTGCTGCTATATCTTGGTGTCTGTGTATCTTTTTTTTTGTCTATGACCTTTTTATAGTATTACACCTAGAAGTGGAATTTCTGTTTAAAAGGGCATAGACATTTCAGGCAATTTATTTGCCTTGTTCCAAATGTTTCCCCAAATTGCTGTACTGCTTCACAGCTCCAACAATAAAGCTTTAGTGTATTGTCTTTCAATAACTCCTTTGACACTGATTATGTCCATCTTTTGTAATTTTTGTCAATATGCTGAGTGTGAAGAGGTACCTCAGGAAAGTCTTGACTTACATTTATCTTACTACTAGTGATTTGTAGTACTCTTTCATGTGTTTGTTTAAAGTATGCAATTGTTTTGTGATGTACTAGTTCATATACCTTGACCACTTTTTTTTTAAATTGAGGATATTTTTTGGCCATAAACACACATATTTGTATCTGTTAGTTGTCTACAATCTTCGAAATCAAATGCTTATTTGAGAAATGATGCAGAATCCCCTCCCCCCCACCATTCACCACTTCCCTTATTATCCTATATACATTAATTTTGTTTGTGCAGAAGCATTTCAATTTTATGTAATAAAATTATCTGTGCTATCTTTTGTAATTTCCTTTATCCCTTTTTGGTTAAGAATAAATCTTTTACCCATAAGTGTTAAGGGTACACAAACCACTTTTCTAACTTTTTATGGTATGATCTTTAATATTCATGCCACATATCTATCTTGAATTCATTGTGAAATATGGCCCTCAGACACTTGACACAAAAACTAGCCGTGTGACTTTGGGCAAGTCACTTAACTGCAATTGCTCTCCAAAAAGCAGAAAAAAAAAAAGCAAAAAAAAAAAAGAAATATGGCATATGATGTTGATTTAAGCCTAATTTTTGTGAGATTGTTTTCCAGTTTTCCCAGCAGCTTTTATGAAATAGGAAGACATTTCCTAAATAAATTAAGTTTTCAGAATTTTTTGGCACTGAGTTCCAGTCTTTCTCATTTTCCCTTTTCTAGTTGTTACACAATCTACTTTTCTATTTCTTAACCAATACAAAATTATTTTGATGACTGCTTTATAATACATTCTGAGGCCTGAAGTGGTATTTCATTTATACTCTTTCCACTTTAATCATTAGATTTTTAAGTGGGCCTTGAATGATAGGTAGCATTTTACAGCAACATAAAGTGGCAATACTACAAAGAAGAAGGGAAGTCGTACGACAGAATGAAAAACTGCAGAAAACTTGGGGGACAAAGTAAAGTAGTATAGCATAGTAGATAGGGTGTTGGATTGGGAGCTATAGGACCTGTTTGAATCTTGTCTATACCATTTGTAAGTTGAGGCACTTAAACTCTTCTGCCTCCTTTAATGAAAAGTGTTGAATGAGGATCTTGGATCAGATGATCTTATCTATGATATTGGAATCCACTGACTGGACAAAGTCTTCCATAACATACTTCTGGAAAAAAATATAAAAATATGCTCCAAGTCATAATAGTTAAATGGATTAGGAGATATTTAGATGATCTTTTTTTTTTTATTCAGGGATCTTTCTTTTTTTATGCTTTTTTTTGGAAGTGGGAACATAGGGCAATTGGGGTTAAGTGACTTGCTTAAGGTCACTTAGCTAGTAAGTGTTATGTGTCTGAGGCCAGATTTGAACTCAAGTCCTTCTGACTCCAGGGCCAGTGCTCTAGTCACTGTGCCACCTAGTTGCCCTGTGCTTCATCTTTCTTAGAAAACTCTTATGATTCTAGGGAGTTGCAGTTTTTACCCTTTTCTTTCATCTCTCTCTCATCTGCTCAGTTTGTCTAGGTCACAGTTACTAGCTAAATATTGAGGATCATTTTATTCTTTTGAAGTTTAGTTTTCCACTTATTTTTCTTAGTTTGTGTAAGGTTAATGGGATATAAGATCTTCCCTACCCATTAATAGGCCTCACATGGAGCCCTGATGCAGAGCCCCTTAGCCTCTGGGCCACAGGGATCCCCACACCTTTCCAATTAAGTGATGATTTCCAAGCTTCTTAGCACTAAGCTAATCGAGTCTTTGATTGGAAACAGTATATGTATTGTATTGCTTGGAGGGAGAGAGATGGGGGCTGAACATGAAGCAGATGGAGGGAAGAACTTGCCTAGGGGAACGTGTTTGTGGGGAGGCTTGACAGAGAGAACACTTGTTGGGCTTCCTAGATTGGAGATGAGCATCTTGGTATATGTATTGGCAAGCAAAGAAGTACTTAGCACCTTGCTTCACTTATTTAAGTATTTGACACCTTGTTTGATAATATGTATTGGCAAACAAAGAAGTACTTAGCACCTTGTTTCACTTATTTAAGTATTTGACACCTTGTTTGATACCCAGGTGATTTGAAGGTGGGAGGAACTTGATGATGCAACAGGAAGGGTGGGACAGGAAGGAGAATCACTATGTAAAAGGAGAGGCACAAGCTGGGTCTGAGCAGAATAGGAAGGAAGCATGGCTGTGGTGGCCAGCACTTTGTCTGTCTTGAAGTTACTTTGTCAGATCTGTCTGCTGATGATGACATTGCTGTTATTACAGAAGCACTGAGACCTTACTGCTGTTTAGAAACTCTGAAAGAGGATTTTCTTGTCTGTTTACAGAAGTCCTAGAGGAGGATTGTACTGATGTTTTCAGAGGTCCTGGGACTATACTGATGAGTCATGTTGATTTCTCAGACCTTGTTTGTGGGTCTTTGTTGATTTCACAGGCAGAAAGTGAATTGATGATGGTGCCAGCAATGTGTAGGAATGTTGTTTTGGCTCTGTTAAGCTATGTCTTCCCAGAGACAGAAACTATGAAGGACTTGAGGTGGATTGATCACTGTGAGCTTCTATATGGAACAGAACTGGATGAAGAGCTTAGAGCTGCCTGCCTGTAAATCCAGGTGATGTTTGGGTGAATTCAGGCAAGAGCTGGGACCATGGAAGAGGGATCATAGAATTTGGGAACCAGCTTTGAGCCAAAATGAAAGGACATCACTTTGGGTACTTAGTGCTGATTGACAAGATGATGATTTACTGTGGCTTAGGGGTAGGAGAACTTTGTACTTTGTATCCTGTATCCCTTAAGGATGATTGAGTTAAGGATGATTGGAAGCTAGTCTCCAATCAAGAAGAAGACTTTCTGACTGAAAGATTAAGATACTCTGACCTAGGGGTGGGAGATCTTTGTGTTTTCTTCTTGAATGATAGCTTTTGTTGAAAACTATGTGACCACTTTAGTGATAAGTTGTTATGTTATATCATTGTGAATGCTGTACTTTGGTTTCTGTGAATGTTTTGCTTTAGTTTACTGCTGAATAAATAGAGACTTCACTATACTATGTGATCAGAACCTTAGAATTGTTCACGGCAGCAGTCCTCTGGAGAGTTGCTTGTTATTGGCTTTACAGTATCTTAATAGCAATGTCTCAAATAAATACTTTGTTTTTGTCTTGGAGGAGGAAGGTTTATTATATTTTGTGAACAAACCCTGGTAATATTTATGCATATTCCATAGCAGCTGCTATGAGTATAGCATTGGTATTACAGTTGGTATCAGGTTCTGGTGACATTAATTTTCCAGGTAACTTCAATGGGCATTCCATGACCCTTGCTACCTTCTGTCACATATCAGGTTATTCCAATAGCTTATTGAAGAACCCTATTCCTTTGTGAAGCTTTGCCCTCAGCAATGAACAAATGAGTTCTCATTTTCTATCTGAAGAATGCCTTCAGTGTTTAACTCATTTAAAGAATAGAAATTAATTAGTCAATCAAAAAAACATTAAACATTTGTTCTATGCTAACAATAAGATAGACACTGGGAAAACAAAAACAAGAAGAGAAACAATTCCTCCTTTCAAGGAGCTAACAATCTATCAAAGTTGATATTAATTGTGTTTAGTCATTTTCAGTTGTGTCTGACTCTTTGTGACCCTTTTTTGTGGTTTTCTTAGCAAAGATATTGGAGTGGTTTGCCATTTCATTCTCCAGTTCATTTTATAGATGAGGAAACTTAGGCTGACAAGGTTGAGTGACTTGCTCAAGATTGTACAACTAGTAAGTGTCTGAGGCCAGATTTGAACTCAGGTCTTCTTGACTCCAGGCTTGGTGCTCTATCCACTGTGCCACCCTAGCTGACACAAATACATGTGTTAATATCTGCAGAATCAATATAAAGAGGGAAAATCAATATAAAGGAGTTAAATGGAATGTGGTGGTGGTGTTAAGAACATTCATAGTTGAGAAGATCTGAAAGGCTTCATTCAGAAGGTGGCACTTGAATTTCAACTTGAAGGAAGTGAGGGAATCTGCAAGTCATAGTGGAGAAGGGGGTGTACTCCACATTTGGGGAAAATGTAGTACCATGTGTGAGAGAAAAAAACATTTTGGGGGATTATAGATTATGGAAAGGGAGTAATGGAGAGAGACCGGTTGGGATCAGATTGTGCATGGTTTTAAAGTCTAAACAGTTGGGGATGCATCATACAGGTAAAACAAATGCACTGGAATAGATTGTGTGGGACAGTGACTTATATCTGTGCTAGTCTAGGTTAGAACTGATAAAGGCCACAACTTGGGAGATGACTGTGAATGAATAAAAGAAGTAGCATGTGCAATATCTAGAAATGGTAAGATTTGGCAACTTACTGGAAATTTGGGTTGAGGAAGAATGAGGAATTGAGGAAAAACCTCTGAGAGATCAAACTGGGAGATTGGAGAAATTGTGTTTACTTTCATTGAAATAAGAAAGTTTTGAAGAAGGGTGGGATTGGAGGGGAAAACAATGTATTCTGTTTTGGATATATTGGGGTTGAAATGTACCTGGGGCATCTGGTTTGAAATGTTCGAGAGGATACCATCTGACCAAGATAAGAGTGATCAAGTCAGAACAGCCTAGTTCTAACAGAACTTCTGCAGAAAGAATGACAAAAGATCACCAATTTTTAGTAATAATCAAGGAATCCAGGGAGAAACTAAATTTCAGACCTGGAGAGCAGCAATCAGATCATGTCCTAGATAAGTCTTCAAATTAGAGATCAAAAAGTTTTAGCCTAAGTCACAGCCAAGGTCCTTGAAGACCACAGTGTACTATACCCAAAGAATGCATTGGCAGGAACCCAGACCAATACATAGAAGGAACTAAAAAGATCCTCATTTTCTCTCTACAAGTGCACAAAACATTTCTCTGATGCAGATACCCAATTTAGGAAGTAAACATGGGGGAAAAGTGTTAACCATAAAAAAGGCAGTGGTGAGTAAGAAACATTAAGGATCCAGGGCCACCTAAATCACAAAGTTACATAGAAAAAAAAAAAGAATTTGGCAGTATCCGCAAACAAATCTACAAAAGAGAATTAAGTTGGCTTAGATTAGAAGTTTTGGAAAAAATGAACAAGAATTAAAAGTTATATTTGAATTATATATATTATTGTTCTGTTGCAGTTTTTTTTAACTTCTGGTAGGCATAATCTCAATGCGTACTGTTTTTAAGATCAATGTATGTTGCATGTATAGCAGTCATGCTTTCTTTTGACATTATTGGTTTTTTTTTTCCTTCTCTTATTCCAGATTGTCTTTCATGTATGTGATTTTTATTCCCAATCAGCTGTTCTCTCATATTTTTGGAAGGACTTGCTATCACAGATTCACAGTTTTCTAATTCTATCAATTATTTCAGCTGTAAATCATACATTCTACTTTTCTGATTCTTATTTCTCTCTTGAATAATTCAGGGGCATTCTTTGCTGTTCTGTATTCTCTTGGATATCCACAGGACCTATGCCTCATCAGATGTTGATTCAATTTCTTTTGTCATGCAATATTCATTCAAAGATATTAGGACTCATTTTGAAGTCCTGGAGTTCATTTTCTTTTTTATTATTAATATCTTTCCTCTTGGTTTCTGTGCTTGTACTCAAGGTCTTACCCCGTTTTGTTTCTTCTGAGATCATTGGTAATTTTGGTCTTTCATTTCCCTTTATGTTCCCCTAATACTCACTTTTTGACTCCTTCCCTTTGATGTTGGATCCTGTAGGACTGGACCTCAAACCTCTTCCAGCCTCAATCTCTTTCCAAAATTACTTCTAGAAAGACACAACTGGCCCCTGCTCTATACTAGTTCTCTTTTCTTCAACACAGGCACAGAGACAGACAGACAGAGACACACACATACACACACGTGTATGCACACACTTTGCCATAATTCTCTTTGTTCTTTAGTTCTCTGACTGAACTCTGTTGCTTTCCAGAATGCTGTTCTCTGAGACAGAGCTTTCATATATGTGTATATACATATATATATATATATACACATATACATATATATGTGTATATACATATATACATATATACATATATATGTATATATGTGTATATATGTATAATATATATTTATATATATGTATAAGCTGGTGTAGAGAAGATATAGGGAAGAGTGTGCTCTGCAGGTTTGGAAGGGAAAGTGTTTGTACTTCTATTCTTGCTATCTCTTTGAATAAATACCCCTTTGTAAAAACTAATTGATATTAGTTAAGTGGAACTGGAGTACTAGTCACTGTTGAAAAATATTGGGGGAATACACTGGGAATGGGAATTTGAGCTGATAACATTAGTGAAGTGACAAACCCTCAGGAGCACCCCTAGAGCCCAGAGGGGGAGATATTGATTTCCTCACTCTGAGAGGGTAAAGTCAGAGCATAATTGCTACACATGGTTAATAATCTGACAACTTTATATATTTCCTAATAATCAGAGACTTTCAAATGATACAACTTTTAGATACTACCTTATGTGCATCAAATCAACAGAGACTTAAGGGATAAAATTAATTGTGAATAGGGCTATGAGGTTGAAGGTCAGCTATTATGCTACTATTTGAGCAATGGGCTTATGACATATCTTTGGAGAATAACCTGACTCAGTGATGTCAGTAATAGGAGAGTGGACGTTATTCAAACAGAAAAAATATTATTCCTGTGCAAAGATATTAATAGTGATCATACAATAACAATAACAACACAAGCCTGGAAACAACCTGTCTAATGATTGAAGAACATCAGAATTCATTGTAATATATCTGTGAAGTATTACTTCCAATCTTTTCCTATAAAATAAAGCAATATGGAAAGATTGAAATGAAATGATATGCAATGAAGAAATCATAATCAAAACCCTGTTTACATTAATGACAAGAATTCTATTAAAAACAACAGCTCCAATATTTGACAGAGAAACTGAAGTAAGGTAAGGAATTACTAAGAAGTTATTTTTCTTTTTAAAAGGGGGGAGAGAGAGAGAGAGAGAGAGAGAGAGAGAGAGAGAGAGAGAGAGAGAGAGAATGCTTACATATCCTAATCCAACCTTCTCATTAAAGTCTAGAGATGACAGGTAACTTATTTTTTTAGCAAAGCAAATAATTAAGAGTTTGTAATTTTGCATGCAACTTTACGTCTTGTTTTGTTTAAGTGTTTATTTTTGTTAGAAATGTATTTTGGTGCAGTGGTGTTACAGTATGATGTGGTCAAAAAGAAGACTGGATTTGGAGTCAGAGAAATTGAATGTAGTTTCCAGTTCTGCTACTTAATATATTAGGTGAGCCATTTACCTGCTTTGTGACTCAGTTCCCTCAGCTCCAAAGTGAGGGAATTGGATTTGATGGCCTCTATTGTCCCTAAGAAGTTATTTTGCTTTTTAAAAGGGGAGAGAGAGAGAGAGAGAGAGAAGAAGAGGAAGAGAGAGAGGAGATTGAGAGAGAGAAAGAGAGAGAGAGAGAGAGACTTTCAAATGACACAACTTTTAGATACTACCTTATGTGCATCAAATCGACAGAGACTTAAGGGATAAAATTAATTGTGAACAGGGCTATGAGGTTGAAGTTATGATATTATGCTATTACTTGAGCAATGGGCTTATGACATATCTTTGGAGAGTAACCTGACTGAGCTCTCAAACTCTGATTTTCTACGATATTATGATTCTTATTTCAGTATTTCACTGAAATTATGTGGGTACACTCTCTACTTGTGTTGATTGCAGTCATTCATGCTTATTTATCCTAGGTGATTCTTGTCCATTATTTTTCCTCCATATTCCACCCAATGTGCTAGAGGACTTCCCATGGCTCTTTCAATATCATATGGATTCTTGTTCAGTGCTCTTCAGTCTGTCATGATCAGACCACATCCTTACCTAGAATGGATGATGTATTTTCTATTCATGATATAATTTCTAACATACAACTCAGTGTTGGCTATACACTGTAGCCCCTTGACACCCACCCTGAATCTTTCCTTGCCCATTGGGCCACCTATAGTTGTGATTCTTCTGAGATGGTGGTGTTTGTTTATTTACAGACATATAATATCACTCAGAAAATATTGCTGTTAAACAGATGGACTTTGGCAGCAGGCAACAGCTTGGGATCATTGGAAAACCTGCACAATTTCCAGGATGCAATCCAGCTTGATATCTTTCTCATAATTAATTCTGCAAACAGTTTATAGTCCATGTGTAGTGCTTACCAAATTATATGTACTGATGGAGTAACTCAGGAGGTTGCCTGTGCAATAGTATCTCTTGACAAGGACAATAGGCATTCTTTATGTACTTTTCTCCCTTTTAATAGATTACTTGGCTGGTCTCTTTTGAGTGAACATGGATTTCATTGAGAATACTTATTAAATATTCCATTACTTTTGATATTCTTCTTATTTATGATTTTGAAAAAAATTAGAAACCAAGATATTATCATTTCTTCATAAGATCAAAACTTCTCCTCCAACTCTCAAAAAAAATTCCTACAAAATAAGGTCCTGAGTTTTATGGGTACAGTTTCATTTAAGAACTGAAAAAAAGAGAAACCGTGAGAAAATGATAGTGTATTAGGACTGAAAGAACTCAAATGTCTACCTCCTTCCCCACTCCCCCCCAAAAAAAACTAAAGAAAATATACAGAAAGAGCAATGAGAAAGAAAACAAAAGAAATAATCCATAAACTCCAAGTAATCAGAAAACTCCAAGATGATCCTGAAAAATCATGGACTAGAGAAACATCCAGCCAGGCATCACTGGACCCAGACCAGAAGACAAAATCACTTAAGTTCCCAGGTAGGGCAAAATGCAGAGGGCACTCATCAGAAGCATAGCAGAAGGTAGAATAGGCTGCTATACCTTAGTGCTCAGCAGCCAGGCCACTTATCAGCCCCACCCAAGGAACAGTAGGGAGTAGGGCCAGATCAGTCAATCATCTCAGTGACTAGGTTCAGGCACCACAGAACCAATACAACCTAGTGCCTAGATAGCCCATGCCTGTCAAAGAAGAAGAAATTCCTTAGGAAGCAAAGCCCTTAGTTTCTAACAGGAGGCCTACTGTTAGTATGGTCAACAACATATGGATGGGATGAATTAGGCTCATCAGCAAGGGATACAGTTAAATCAGGGTTTGACATGGTACAATAAGAAGGAAATAGAACTTAAACCAAAGTTCAAATTGAGCCACCAGGAAGCAAAGTGAAACAGTAATCCATGCAAAAGGCATGACTTACTCTTAGATATTGCATACAGAAATGATCAGGATCATGCCACACCATTCAAGAGTATGAAAAAAGAGGAGTCTGACCCATCACAAAACCCCAATTCAGAACTGTGGCAAGAGATATGAGTAAACAACAAAAAAGTAAGATCAAATACTAAACTCAGAGGAAGTGAATAATTTCACAACAATTTCAAGAAAGCCTTAGAGATAAGACTGTCCTGGTCTGTAACAGCAATCAAACTTAGCCCTTAACTTAGGGCTAAGTAAGGAGGTGTGAGCTCTGTCTCCTGTTCCTGACCTGGCAGGAGGGGGTTGGCTGAGACAGGAGACCAGTGTGTGCATATAAGAAGAGTTCTAGGGACAGAGAGAGAGAATCTGGAATCTTCCTCATGGTGGCAGGAAGATTCCTTCATGGAAGCAGGATTGTCCCAGCATCTGGGAGCTGGGCTGCTAGAGAATATGGTGAAGGCTGCCTGGAAGGCTGGAAGGGCTGCCTCGAAGGCAACCTGAAGGCTGAGATTCCTTCTGGGTCCTAGGGCCAGCTGAACTGCTGGAGGACTGAAGAAGGAAGATGGGGATAAGCCTCTGGTGATTTGTGGCTTGGTGGATCTTTGAGTTCCTGGCAACAGAAGTGGTGAAGGGTTTGAGATGTGCTGGACCCTGTGAATTTTGGTGTGTGCTAGGGACTGCCCAAAGGATTGGACAAGGACCTGTGATCTGTCTACCTTGGAGGACTGGATGAGCACCTGGGAGCTGTCTACCTCTGAGGATTGGACCAAGAACATGGGAGCTGTCTGCCCCTGAATCCAGGTGACTGGCCTCTCCTTGTAGGCATGATGAAATTGAAGACACTGAGGGGTAGAGAGTTTGTGTAATTTTCTATTGACTGTACTTAATGGTTAATGATATTTAGTAATTGTGAATCTAGATTAGTGACTGATTAAGTTAATGATTGCCACATGAGTGGAAGATTGATTATTGCATTGTGAATTGATTGAATGATTAAGTAAGGAGGGTTTCCCCCTTAGGGAAACCAGATGATTATTCTTTGGTTCTTTGTTCTAAATATTGTGGCCACTATAGTGAAAACTATGTGGCTATTCTAATGTTAAGCTGTTGTGAACACTGTATTGTGATCTTCCATGCTAAGATGTAATGCTATGAATATTATATTGTGATTTGTTGTGAATGTTTGCCTTGATTTGTAATGGAATAAAAAGAGTGTTCACTATACTGTGTAATCTGAACCTTATTCACAAAGCATTCTTTTGGGAATGTGCTTGTGCATGGCATTACACAGTCACACAAATTATGAGTTCTTGAAAAAGAAGTGAAATTAAAGACACAAAATGCAATGTTAAAGGATAACAGGGAGGAAGGAATGATGCAGAAAAATAGAAGGCACAGTTAGATCGTGAGTAAGCCCAGTCAAAGAACTGAACTCATTGAAACTTACAATGGGCCAAAAAGAAATCAATGACTTCATTAGAAAGCAAGAAACATTAAAGCAACACCAAAATATTGAAGAAACACAGAAGAAAATTTAAGTTGTCAGAAACAACTGACCTAGAAAATATATCTCAGAAAGTTAATCTTAGAACCATCAGAATATCTGAAAATTCTGATCAAAGGACTTATTACTGCTTCCAGCCCAGGCACAAGTCTCCTCCTCTGAATATCTGGGCCTGTGATTAGGATTTGGATAGTCAGCAACAGGAGTCACAGTTGAGACCTTTTTCTACATCTTCCACAGGATCATCATGTCTATGTATGGGTCTGCAAACTTGTCTTTCCCAAGTGCATAGCCAAAGGACTTTTTTAGCTTTCGGGTGCCAGAATTCTCTAAATTATGGGCTTTGGTCAGATACTGTCCCCAGAGTTCACAAACCCCTCTGTCTCCCTATGCCATTCTTGGTTGAAAAAAGAAAATACACTGTGGCTCTTTCTTGGATTTGCCCACCAGGACTCAGTCTTGTACATTTTCTAGATCTGTTTTGTTGACTTTCTTGGGGGAAGGAACTCATTGTACTCCTTCCTCTTACTCTGTTATCTTGACTCTGTCCCAACATTTATCAATTAACTCAATTTTCTAAAATGACAAAAGTTACAAAACATTCCTTTTATAAGCAGGAGGCACATTCTCCTACTAATACATAAAGTGTCTGTGGTAGGGAATGGGCACAGACTTAAGTCACAATGAGAATAAGGCACAGATGTAGATGTACATATAACCAAAGGAACTCCCATCTCTCAAATTCAGATCCCTGATAGCCATTCTCTCTCCAGAACTGGATAGCCTCAATGGCTTTTTTTTCTCTCTCAAATTGTCTCCATAAAGTTCATGGGTGGGGTGGTGTCTGGGATAGACTTGGCCACTCTGCTGCTAGACTGGAAGACTTTGCTGCTGGCCTGAACTAGCTCCTTACAGGTCCCAGTGGGCAGTCAATCTATTGGGCTTCCTCAGTCAACGGTTCTGCTGCTAGTTCACGTCACTGCTGTGCTGAACTGGGCTATACTATACTGTATTGTGCAGTATTTCTACTCCACTGGATTTACTCTTCATTTCCTACCTCAGGCTCAAGTAAAGTGCTTAGTTTATCTTGTACTATGCTCTTTCAGGAAGGGTACTACCTTAACCTTGGTCATGTGGCTTGAATTTGAATTTTTTGACCTCCCTGGTAGTAGGCAGAAATTCAGAAAACCATATTCTCTCTGTTCTTTTCTTTGAAAACCTTTCCAGCTTCAGTGTTGGTTCCTCTCAAATAAAGAAATTCACTCTAACTTAGGAAAATTACAGGCTGTGGTCAATTGCCAATTAATTATCAAAGATTTTTGGAATCCAGGGTTCCTCAGCTTTCAAACTCTAAGTTTCTTTGGTTGGTCTTATATAAATTAACCACTGGGAAACATGATACTGAGACAGTTTATTTCCTGGGTCTAGGACCATTATCTTAGTGGCTTACCTGGCTTCTCAAATCACCTCCTCAAAGCCTTCTATTCTATTTGTCCTTGTTCCTCACAAGCTACAAATTTGCCAAAATCTGAAAGGGGCATACCCGAAAAAGCATATGTTGCCATGGCAAGAATCATAGGAGGAAAAGTGGAGCTTTCATGAATATTCCTATGCTCAGGTACCAAATGCCACCATGACAAGAAAGCTGAGAAAACTTTTGAAGATCTGTAGAAAAGACCATTATTGTTAATAATGCAAGTACTATTATTAATAACATCTATATGCTACTTCAAAGAACTGTATCTCAGAAAGACTTGAAAAATCGCATCAATCTTAATGCATAGTAGAAAACCTGAATGTTATATCACCCAGTTAAAGGCAGAAACAAAACTTTGAAAATGATCATGGTGACGATCAATAAGTTGTAGCGTATGGTTGTGGCAGAATATACTGTGCTATAAGAAATTATGAGCTCAATCATTGATCTTAGAAAGGCATGAGAAGACTTGTATGAAATGACAAAAAGTGAAATGAATGGAACCAAGAGGACGTTGTATACAGTGATAGCAGTATGGTTTTAAGAATGACTTTGGTTTACTTAGTCATCGCCTATTATAATTACACAAATTAAAAACAAAGGACATATGAAGTGAGTCACTATTTGTACCCAGAGAAAGAACTCATAAATAGAAGTATGTATAGAATAATTTTACATGTGTATCTATTTGTGTCTAATGGTAGCCATCTCTAGGATGGGTAGAGGAGGGAAGGAAAAAAGGAAATCTGTATAACTGCTGTATGTTTGGAGGGCATAGCTCAAAGCTGTACATGGTAGACTTGCAATTTCATGTGCAATCATCTTTTTTAAAGTTATACTGTTTTGCAGAAATGCTTGTTTTGTTCCCTGAATTGAAAATAAAATAAATTAAAGAATGATCATGATGAAAATTTCTAGTTGCAAATAGTCCAGTACAACAAAAATTCCAGTTGAATCAAACATGAAAGAGAAAGCTTTCATACCATGAATGTGGGTATCAAGAATAGCTACATCAAGGGATGTGACTAATATTTCAGCTTCTCTTCAAAGCCAGAAAACAAGGGGCCAGATAAAATCCATAACTATTGGCTCAAATGCTTCATGTGGTACATGAATTACTAGCACAGCACTTCACCAGCTTATTCTCAGATGTAAGTTTAATCTTATATTTATTGACAGAAGGTTTCACAAAACTACTATCAAAAGATGAGAACGCTAGTGACCCTTCCAAAAATAGGCCAATTATGTGTTCATGAACTCTATACAAAGATTTCACATCTTGCATCACTAAAAGAATCTATAAACACCTCCAAGAAAACAATCTATCGAATGAGAAGCGGAAAGTGACAAAAAGTCTCAGCAGTATAAAGAACTACTTACTAATTTGGCAACGTTGAACAACTTGTCTGAAAGCACCATGGCATTTATACTGCCTTTATGGATGATCACACAACTCAGTTCTGTACTCATGGCTTATTCATGTCCCACAAATATATAAAAGAAATGTAAGTATAGTGAGATTGTTCTCTATTTAAAATGCACCACCAACAAAGTAATGTCAAGAACAATTGCTATAAAACATGACATCTTTCAGGGAGGCAGTTTAGCTCATTATGATTCTGCCTACCCTCACATTCATTATCATAGCTCCTATGTAGAAATGAATGTGACTTCCTGGTTAAAGATGAAGTTGTATCAAAATATTTTTTAATTACTTGATTTACATGGATGGCATCAAATTATATGACTCCATTGAAAAATACATTTGACAGCCTCTTTATCTCAGAGCATCTTTTCCCAATTTTATAAAAACGTTATTTGGGTTTGGTAAGTATAAAATTCTTTGTGTTAATAGGGAGAAAGGGAGATTGAGGGTTTCAAACTTGAATGGAGGACAAATTGAACCAATGGACAAATAGTACTTTCAATATCTTGGTCTTCTCCAGGGAAGACATGGAGAACAAAGCAGTCAAGGAAAAAAGTACAAGTGTATGTCAAGAGACTTGCTAGAATCTCCTAATTCAAAATTCTATTGGAAGAACTCATTTAAAACAATTAACACCCTCTCACACAGGGTGAGTACCAAAAGTAGTACCACATTAAGAGCACACAGTGTCTCAAAGTGTCAAGGAAACTAATAACTACACCACCCCAATGATTTGGGGATCAAGCAGTAAATTTGATTGGATACTTGAAAAGAAAAACAGTTAACAATTATACAATTTTAGACTTAAAGTGCTTTTAGAACTGTAGAATAGACAAAACCAATTTGTAAAGCTTCTAAACATATCTGAACAATAATAACAAAACACAAAACTTATTACCTTAAGCAGATGTAGAAAACTCAACATTTCCTTAGGAAAAAAGGAGAAACACGACAAATAGATATTTTCAGAACACCAAGTTAAAGTTATAGAAATACTTTTGGAATAGATATCATATCACAGAATAATAGTAAAGTATATACCATTTCTGTTTGTTGAATGTAACCCTATGAAATGACAGAAATCCAGAAGTGGTTTCAAAAGATCCTGCATAGGTGAGGTCTACAGTAATAGGATGTGATTTTCTTGATCAATTTATATCATGCAGGGACATGATATAACATGTGTAACAGAACACCAACCTTTGACAATTTAACACCTACTCAATGCCACATACAACATATTCTGGAGGCTAGAGTTATAGAAACTCTGTCATTCATAAACTAACAGATGGATCCCAAAAATACACACTTAAAATATCCTGGAGAATTGTACAAATGAACTGCCCCGAAGCTGTAATTATATCCCAGAAAAAACTGTTCTATTGATCCATAAAAAATTTTGAATATTTTAATAGATGTTGCCATAACCAATACAATCTCCAAGGTAGGGGAATGAGAAACCGTCAAATTCTGGGGCCTTGTGGAAAAATTTAAAATTTGTAAGAACAGAATGAGGCTCATACAATCTGTATTGTCCTGTCTCCTACTGAAGTTCTGAAAATGTTTTCAGTTAGTCAGCAGAAGATACGCTTATACTCCGACACTTTGATCATAAAAATCAGTCATTTCTTACATGAAGTGTTGCTGAGTGCGGGGAGAAGAACCAGGAGAACATTGTACACAGTAACAGCAACACTGTGCGATGACCAACTTTGGTAAACTTAGCTTTTCTCAGCAACACAATGATCCAAGACAATTCCAAGGGACATGATAGAAAATGCTCTCCATACCAGTGAAGGAACTACAGAATCTGAATGAAGATCAAAGCATACTATTTTCACTTTTTTGTTTTTTTCTTTCTAGTGGTTTTCCCCTTTTGTTCTAATTCTTCTTTCACAACATGACTAATGTGGAAACATGTTTAACATGATAGTACATGTATAACCTATATCAGATTGCTTGCTGTCTTGGGGAGGTGGGAGTGAAGGTAAAGAAGGAGAAAAATTTGGAGCTCAGAATCTTACAAGAAATGCTGAAAACAATCTTGACGTGTAATTGGAAAAAAGAAAATACTACTATTTACAATAGTGTTGTTAAAATCAATCATTTTATTTGCCTTTATCCACAGAAAATTAGATATAAAATAATAATAGGATAGGATAGTAACTTGTCTTTGGACCATTTCTATCTGAGTTTTATCAAAAAAAGATGAAATTAGATGAGAAGAACCAGCTCTGCAGCAATAACTCTATGTCTGGTGTGATGTAAAGGTTACAGAGCTGACCTCAGAGTCAGGAAGATCTCAGTTCAAGTCTCTGCTCTGCCACAGCCTGGCAGTGTGTCCCTGGGTGAATCACTTAGCTCCTCAGTTCCTCTGGGCGACTCTCAAAGATCATAAATTTCAGCCCCACTGCTGGTCTTCATTGATCCTCTTTATTCCCCTCCCTCAATGGGAGTCCTTTTCACTAGAAAGATGACAAGTTTAGTCTACCCACAGCTCTTCTTTCTATGGCACATTAAAGAGGTTGTTTAAAACCTAAGAGGTTTGTCCCAACAACCCTGTTAAATGTTTTTGATCCTCCTTTGATAAATGAAGAGCCTCAGTCTCTGAAAGGTTAAGTGACTTTCACATTATCACACTGTAATTAAGTATCTGGATAGTTGGGAATATTTATCTAAATGAAATAAGGCCTGTCTGCATTTGTCAACAAGTGTTTTCTTAGCTCCAGTGAGCAAATTCTTTCCTCTCCATCCTGGGTTGTCACTTGGTTTCCCTTCTTGGTTGCTTATCCCCTGGGCTTTAGAGGGGGTAGATATTGTCTTAGCAGCACAGGTCCTTTGTGCCCCTTGCTCTTCCTTACTCTTTTTTCTTCCTTCTGTGCCAAACAAAGATCTTGGGGGTGGAGGTAGAATTGGGGGGGGGGCTGTGTGGTATGGTGCAGGCTGGATGCTGGAATTGGAATCAATTAAAATCTTGACTCAGCTACTTACTGCTTGTATGCCCACTTAACACCTCTGGGCTCAGTTTCTTAATCTGCAAAACTGGGGTGTTTGGACTAAATGATCTTCATGATTCTTTCTAGCTCTAAATCTGTGATTTCATGAATCTGTGACTGATGTTTAATTTCCTTTCTCAGGAAAGGGAAAGGCCTTGCTGTACTGCCTACTTTCCAACTGTGGTTAGGTTTGTTCTACAGCCATAAGCCTTGCACTATTATTAAGTGTCCTGCTTCGTTAATTCCTAAGTCGTGGCCAAATTTGCTCCCCAGGATTACTTCTCTTCATGGCCTCCTGCATCCCTTCTGGCCTTACTGGAGACTTTCCTGTGATTAACTACTTTCCTATGATGAGAACTCTTGGATCCTGTCCTCTAACAGAGTGTTAGGCAGCCTGGAAAAACTGTTTGCTGCTGTGTTAAATTGGCCACTCTGCCCTTTTATCCCCTTCAATTAAGACCTGAAGTGGAGAAGCAGCAGGTTACCCCTTCCCAGGAAGGGGAAAAGACAGAACGGGGAGACCTCACCTGCCTTCTTACTAATGGTTCTAGTATTTTAAGTCAACTATCTGCTTTTCCCCCATTGCCATTCCAGAAGACCAGCAGGCTCTCTGTGGCCTTGACCAGTTGTGTCAGTAGAGAAATGCAGTGTGGCCTCAGGCAGGGGGTGAGGGTTAGACTCTGAGTGTTGTTCACACAGCATGATTAAATAGTGCCAATTGGAGAATGGATTTGTCCTGGAGTTCGGCTAAATTTCCCTTTCTCTTCCAGGTAGTGTTGGTGATTGCTTCTGAGCTCACAGCAGTGACTGGAGCCCCAGTGCCAAATCTATGTGGCTTTATCTGGAAGTTTAGTGCTATTGGTTTATTCATAGTGAATTGTGCAGTCTGTCTCCCCTAACTATATGTGTTCCCATGGCAGGGCCACTTGCAGTCATAGATTCACAAATAAATGCTTTGAAAATGCAAGGGAGAAGCAGTAGGCATGGAAAATCAATTGGAAATCATGTGTCTTAAAAGGTGCATAAAAATGTGAGCCATTATTATCCCCAAATCTTAAAATATACTCACTGGCTCCATGCTGGGTAAAGATGTAAGCAGGCTTTTGCTGACACCATCCAATGTCATATCTATGCAAAGAAGACTTGCAGATGGGTTGACACCATAGCTTGGTATCCAAGGACTGGTCATACTAGCCTACCAAACAACAAATGCTCTACCAATAGAAAGCCGTGTACTTCAACTTTGTATGGAAGAGGAGATTCTGTAATTTCTAAATCCCGAGGCTCAGCCAAATAAAGACTAATCTAATGAAAAATTAACTTTTTCATGATCGTTTTGACATATTACTGCTTGTGACTAAATAAAAGTGTTACTTTCCACATTAAGAGCATATGTGTGTGTGTGAGGAAGTCTTCTTTTTTAAGGTCCACTGAGTCAGCAGCTCTGCCAACTTAGGGGAAAATAAGGGGATGTCTCATAATCTCAAAACACAAATCCTTCACTGCTGAACCATCTGTGCCAATGGAACCCTTTGGGATGAAATCCGCAGATGCTAGTTCACTAGATACTGGTGGCCCATGGCCACAGTGGGAGCAAAAATATGAGTAGAGGCTCATGGGAAAGGTATAGATGGCATTAAAAAGGCAGCAGCCTATGTTTTAAACTTCACTTTTGTTTATTAAAAATTTTATCAACACTTTCTGTTTTTTAAGAAATATCCTGATTACTTCCCAATGTTCCTTATAGTGTGCTCATATAAACAACCAAAAAGCTTTATGCCAGTTGAGGCCAACAGAGGATTTATTTGACTTCCCAATTCTGTTGTTCACACTTTCATCTGACCCAAGAAGTCCATGGGAAGGCAATTTGATAGAATCAAAGCCCAGAATGACCTGTCCTGCCCTGTCCTGCACTAGTTTTGCTTCTGGCAGGCTGAATGATGATTTGGAGCATGTCACCACCCTTTGCTCCTTCAGTTTCTCCAGGGCCCCACATTTCAGAGGGATCATTTCTAGGTTGCCATGTTAATTCTTTATATCTCTCTAGTAGTTGCTGGATTTTTACACAGAGTTGAAAACTCATGTAGAAGTAAAATGAAGACTTGTAAGTATCTCTAAAGCATCCAAAGAGTGTAAAAAGTCAATTTCATTTTCCTGGTTTACTTTTGTCTATCTGCTTCTAGCTCTCAGTAAGAGAGAACAGGCATGGATTTGGAAGCAGTAGAGCTGGGTTTGACTTGCAACTCTGCTGTTTGCTCCCAGGGTGACTTTGGGCAAGTCAATTAACCTTTGTAGGCTTTGTGGGCTTCAGTGTTCTTACCTGGAATAATAGAGAGGTTGAATTAGATCATCACTAAAGTTCTTCACAAAACTTAAATCCTCTCATCCTATGGAATATAGCTTTTTTTTCCAATTTATTTTCTTTAGTTCTCAACATTCATTTGTGCAAGATCTCCAGTTACCAATTTTTCTCTCCATCTTTCTCCCACCCCCACCCTGAAACAACAAGTCCACTGAACAACCCTTTCCTCAATCTGTTCTCTCTCATATCCTCCCTCATCACCCCCACTCCAACCTTCCAGTAGGGTAAGATGGACTTCTATACCCCAGTGTTTGTATATCTTATTTCCCAGTTGCATGTAAAAAGCAATTTTTTAAAAAATACATTTGTTTTTAAAACTTTGAGTTCCAGATTCCCTCCCCTTTTCTTTCCTTACCCACCCCCAATGAGAAGACAAGCAATTCAATATAGATTGTACATGTGTTTTCTTTTTTTTTTTTTTTTACTGCTACATTCATGTCCCCGGGGTTGCATACAGATAATCAAAACTTTGTTTTAAGAAGAAAATCTGAGATCATTTTGATGCTGATATTAAAAATAACCTACAGAGGAACCCTGCAGCTCCGGGTTTGTCACTGCTTGCTCTACAGTGAATCACTGGCTTCTTAAAATTAGAATAACAATGAGAACACCATTAAAAGAATAAAATGTGGGGTGGCTAGTGGTGCAGTGAATAGAGCACTGGCCCTGGAATCATGTAATGGTAATAGAATTTGGAGATGCCCCTGTATTGGCTTGGTTTTTGGGTTGAGTGTTAAAACAGAGCTTGTGAATCCTACTTGTGGGATGGCCTTGTTGACGTGAAGAGAGAGGGCTGAACTGGGAGGAGCCATGAATTGGGAGAGAGGCCCAAGCCTAGAGAAGGCCAGAAGGACTTTGGGAGAGCAGTATCCAGTATTGTGGAGTCTGAGTTGCTGAGAGAAAGACTGCTGAGAGCCCATTGGAGCTGCCCAGGATTTTTAAGAACTGCCACCA
Source organism: Pseudochirops cupreus (assembly GCA_028627135.1). NCBI lineage: Eukaryota > Metazoa > Chordata > Mammalia > Diprotodontia > Pseudocheiridae > Pseudochirops > Pseudochirops cupreus. The sequence goes on from CM053583.1 coordinate 185,127,991, forward strand.
GGAGCTGCCAAGAACTGAGGAAGCATGGCTGTGATGCCGGTATTTTGTCTGTCTGTTTTGATGTTGTTTTGCCAGATTCACCTGCTGGTGAAGGACAGTGCTGTTGTTGTAGAGGTCCTGGAAACTTGCTGTTGGTTCAGAAGCCCTGAAGGAGGATTTTCCTATTGTATGTTTACAGAAATCCTGGAAGAGGGCCTTGCTGATGTTTTCAGGGTTCTGAGACTGTTCTACAGGCAGAGAGTGACTTGATGAGGACACTGGCTATGGCTTTGTTGAGCCTTGTCTCCCCAGGAACTGAGATTGCTGAGGGCTTGCCTCGAGTGAAGATGAAAGAAGGCCATTTCCTTCGATATTCAATGCAGAGATGATAACCTAACCTTGCTGTAACTTAAGGGTGGATGGCCTTTTGTGCTCTCCTGCCCCTTTTG
>CM053583.1:185128918-185174758 GCA_028627135.1 Pseudochirops cupreus
GGGAAGATCTTCAGATTCCCATAACAACTGCTTTGACTGCATTCCATAAATTTTGGTGCACTGTTTCATTGTCACTCTTGTTAATGAAATTATTGATTGTTTCTATAACTTCTTCAACCTTTTCATTTTTCAGGATTACATTATTTAATTTCCAATCAATTTTTAATCTATCTTTCCATTGATATTTATTCAATGTAATTTTTATTGCATCATGATCTGAGAAGGCTGCATTTAATATTTATGCCTTTCTACATTTGATTGTGAGGTTTTTATGGCCCAATATATGATTAATTTTTGTGTAGGTACCATGGTACCACTCAGAATAAGGTATATTCCTTTCTATCTCCATTCAATTTTCTCCAGAGGTCTATTCACTTCCTTAACTTCTTTCTTGCTTATTTTGTGGTTAGACTTATCTACTTCTGAGAGGGGAAAGTTGAGGTCCCACACTACAATTTTACAATTTCCTCCTTCAGAACTTCTTTAGAAATTCAGATGCTATATTTATATATATATTCAGTATGGACATTACTTATCTATGGTACCTTTTAGCAAGATAAAATTTCCCTATCTCTTTTAATTAGGTTTATTTATTTATTTATTTTTGAGATCATGATTGCTACCTCTGCTATTTTTTTTTTTACTTCAGCAGAAGCATAATAGATTCTTCTCTAGTCGCTTACTTTATTCTGTTTATGTTTCTGTCCTTCAAATGTGTTTCTTGTGAACAACACATTTTGGTATTCTGATTTTTTAATCCACTCTGCCATCTACTTCTTTTCATCTCATTCACATTCATAGTTACGACTATTACCTGTATATTTTGCTCCATCCTATCTTTTCAGAATGGTAATGAAATTTGAAGATCCCTTTGTATTGGAAAGCTGACAGGTACTTAGCACCTACTTTCAGATTAAGCCTCTGTTAAAGAAACAGAAAGTATGAACCCCAGTTGCTGACATAACAGGAAGGAGCTGAACAGGGAGGAGAAATACTGTATATAAGGGAAAAGCCCAGCTGGGAAAGTCTAAATTTCCTGGGAACTTGTGGTGGTGGTGGAGCTTCTTCTGAGGGCCAGCCAAGGTGTTGAGGACTTCCAAGGGTCAGTCAAGCTGCTGAAGACCTCCAAGGGCCAGCCAGAGTTGCCAGAGGAAGCACAACTGTGGTGTTGGTACTTTGTCTGTTTGTGGCTTTGTTAAGCCTTGATTTCCCAGGAATAGAGACTGTGAAGGATTTAAGGTGGACTGGATACTGTGAGCTTCAGTGTGGAACAGGAACTGCACGGAGAGCTGGACAAGGAGCTGGGAGCTGTCTGCCTTTAAACCCAGGTGGCAGTTTGTTGAATTCAGGTAGGAGATGGGACTGTGAAAGGGAAACCATGAAACCTGAAAGCCTGCCCTGAGTCAAGATGTAAAGACCTCTCTGTGAATAGTGAGTAGTGAATGACCCTGATGTGAGGTTTTGCTTTGGGACTCACTTGGGGAAGAGTTGTGTGATTTGGCCAGATGAGACTCTGGGTAGCCATTGAGCACCACTTCCCCCCACCCCCAGCTTTGAAAACCCAGATGTTGTTGCTTCCCTCTCTGGTAACTAACTAGGTACGGATGTAATGGTCAGACAGGTGGAAGCCCTGTCTGCTGAATTGTATTATTTTCTGTTGAGTAGTGATTGATGGAATTGTAATTTATTTGTGATTGTACCTTGTGATTGAATTAGAGACTTTGTGATTGACTAAATGAATACACTACCCAGGGGTGGAGTACTTTGACTTTTGTATTTTGTGTCCCTTAAGGAGGCAATGATGATTGAATGATTGAGTAAGGAAGCAAACCTCTTCAGGATGATTGAATGATTGAGTTACTAAATGATTGAGTGACTGAATGTACTTTGTTCAAAACTATGTAACCACTCTGGTGAAAACTATGTGGCCATTTTAGTGATAAGTTGTAACATTGTGAATGCTGTATTTTGATTTTCTGTGATAAGTTGTAACATTCCAGATGTTATACCTTGATTTTCTGTGAATGTTTTGCTCTTTGTCATTGAATAAATAGAGAGCTCACTATACTATGTAATCAGAACCTTGAAAGCTGATCACAGCAGCAGTCCTCAGGAAAGCTTAGCTATACACTTTCCCCTATTTGTCCTTTTGTCTGTCTGTCTGTCTCTCCACTCTGCTTCTCCTTACCAGTTTTTTTCCTTATAATTCCTTCCTCAATTTGCTGTCCCTTCAATCAGTCTCCCCCATCTTTTCTTATCTCCCTCCCCTCCTACCTCCCTATACGGTAAGAGAGATTTTTGTAGCCAACTGAATATTTGTGCATGTTGTTCCCTCTTCCAGCCAATTCTGACAAGAGTAAGACTCAAGTAACATCCTTCCCTCTCATCTTTCCCTCCACTCTGAGGTCTTTCATACCTCTTCACGTAAGATAATTTATCTCATTTAACTCTCTCTTCCTTCTTTTTCCAGTGTACTTTTCTTTCTTATCCCTTAATTTCATTTTTTATATCATTCAATCAAAGTAAACTTATTCCTGTATACTCTGTTTATGTATACTCCTTTTAAAAACCCTAATAGTGATACAGTTCTTAAGAGTTAAACATTATCTTCCCCTGTAGGCATATAAATAGTTTAACCTTATTGAATAGCTTGTCTCAAACCTCTTTCCAGGTTAGGAACTCTGGGATTCTTATTAAAGAGTCAAGGAGCACTTTGGAATGCTTAAAAAATATCGTTTTAAAATTAGAAGATGCTGAAGGCACTTAGATGTAATGCATATGCTCCTCTCTCACCCAGTCAGAACCTGTTGATATTGCAAGTGGGACAGATGTGTTCATTGCTCACTAGAAGTTTTTTTTTCTTTACATTAAATTATATACAGCTTTTATTCTAACCACTAACTAGTTAGCATGTCCTTTCCAGACAACCAGAATATGAGTATTTAAAATTTTTAAACATTTCAATTTCCTTATTTTTTATACTTTTCTTGAGTCTTTTAATTAGAAATCAACTTTTCCATTCAGTTGTGGTCTTTTTATCAGGAATGCGTGAAATTTCTCTATTTTATTGAATATCCTTTTTTTTTTTTCTCCTGAAGGATTATGCTCAGGTTCACTGGGTAGGTTATTCTTGGTTGTAATCCTAGCTCTGCTTTCTGGATTATCATATTCTAAAGCTCTCCATTCCTTTTATGTAGAAGCTTCTAAATTCTGTATAATCCTGATTATGGCTTCATGATATTCAAATGGTTTCTTTCTGGTTGCTTGTAGTAGTTTCTCTTTGATGTGGGAGTTCTAAAACTTGGCTATAACATTCCTGAGAGTTTTCATTTTGGGATATCTTTTAGGAAGTGATTGGTAAATTCTTTCCATTTCTATTTTGTCTTGTGGTTCTAGAATATCAAGTCAGTTTTCCTTGAAAATTTCTTGAAATATGATGTATGGATTCCTTTTTTTTAATTTTGGCTTTTGTTGTTGTTTTAAAATTATTTCTCCTGGATCTATTTTCCTGGTCAGTTGTTTTTCCAATGAAATATTTCACTTTTCCTTCTATTTTTTCACTCTTTTGATTTTGTTTGATTGATTCTTGATATCTTATGCATTCATTAGCTCCTACTTGACCAATTCTAATTTTTAAGGAATTATTTTCCTCAGTTGGTTTTTGTACATCTTTTCCTATTTGATCCATTCTATTTTTAAGGAGTTGTTTTCTTTAGTGACTTTTTGTACATTTTCCCCTATTTTGTTGTGTTTCCTTCATCAGGCTGTTGCTTTTCTCATGATTCTTTTGCATAACTATCATTCCCATCAATTTTCCTTCAACCTCTCTTATTTGATTTTTAAAATATTTTTGATTTCTTCCAGGAGTTTTTTTGGAGGGGAGACTAATTTACATTTTATTTTGAGGCTTCACATGTAGACATTTTGACATTGTCTTCTGAGTTTGTTTTGATCTTACCTGTCACCATAGTAAATTTTTACAGTCAGGTTCTTTTTTCTTATTTTTGTTTTTGCCCATTTTCCCAACCTACTTCATGTCTTTTAAAGTTTATATCTGCTTCTGGGTTATGGGGGACATTGTCTCAAACTTCTTGTAGTGAAGGCCAGGGCCACTGGACCTGGCCAGTCATTTGCTGTGCTGGGGGATAGAGGCATCACAAATGGCCTTCTGTGAGGCTGCAGAGCTTCTAAGCCTTGTTCAATGCTCTGTGCTGGGGCTAGGGGCCTGTTGCTCTCTTGTCTGGACACTGACTGTACAGGAGTTTACTCCCCTTTGATCTGAGTAAAACAGACCCAGGGAACTAGGGAATGAAGTTTTGTACCAGTGTAATAGTAATGCAATATTCACAATACCCACAGTGGTTATGAATGTGCTGGTATAGTTGTGGATCACAAAATGTAGCAGACTCTCCACTTGGAAGGTGGAACCAAAGCCTTTATTCAAATACCAAAAGACCAAGTCCCAGAACCAGAAAGCCGAGTCCCAGAATCAGAAAGCCAAAGCCATTACAGTAGCCATGAAGTTGGTACACATGGTTAATGCAGTGAACACCCACATTCCCAAGTCTTCACAACAGAACAGGCTCCCTCAAGCAGGGATCCTCCTCTCTCACTCATGGTAGCTTCTCAGCCTGGTTCTTAGAAATTTTTAGCAGAATTTCCCAAACGAAGGGTCTCAGCAGAAGAAAGGTCTCAGCTGAAGCTCCAGCCTCCAGATGCTTACCCCAGGAAATTCTGCCATTCCCAGCTGGGGCTTTTCCTTATGTATGCCTTAGCTCCTCCCTATTCAGCCACTTCCTGTTACATCAGCAACTTCCTCTTAAGGTGTTAACTACTTCTGTGTTAATTAAATAGTTTAAACAAAGTGTTAACTTGAAACAAGGTGCTAAGTGTCTGCTTACTTGCCAATACAAAGGGGCATGGAAGATCTTCAGATTCCATTAACATTATAACCAGGAATAGGAATGGTCATGGATTCAGCAGGTACATGGCAGAGATGTCACAGCAAAATGCCCACATTAAAGAAGTTGCTGTGCTTTATGAGCAAAACAGAATTGCAGTAGTTTAATAAAAATGTGAGAAGTGAACATTTAGAGTTATTTCTACTCCAAATATTCATGTGGACTGTTTATTCCTGTTACATAGTAGAGCCTTCTGAGCTTGTATGGATCTGATCAGCCACAGTCAGACACACTGTACCTGGACCCCAACATCATGATGCCATTTTGGCACTCTTTGAGATTGAATGACAACAACCAACAACAGCCTCAAGACCTCCCAACACAGTCCAATTCCAGCCTCAGCAAAGTCAATAGAGCAACCTTTGGAAGGAAATAATTCTCAGCTAACAGACCCATAAGATGAATAGTTTATAGTTATGAAGGAAGAAGTAGATATCTTTTGAATTACACTTTCATCTGAGTGAGATAAAAGAAAAATTGGACACAACCACACGCACAACTACACAAAAATTGGTTTCAGCATATAAATATGTTAAACAATAGAGTTTAAGGAAGGGGACAGGGAGAAAGGAGTGGCAGAGATGGGTGTGAGAGGGAGAACAGAATAGGTAAGGGAGTAGTCATCAATAAAACCCATTCAATGATTAGGAGGATGAATGGAAGGAGAATTGAAAGGAAAGTAAGAAAGTAAAAACCTGAGTTCTTCAGGTGAGACAAGATAAGATATAAGAGTTGCATCAAAGAGAACATTATATTATACATTTAAGATCACAAGTGTCACACAAATTGCCTGTCTTGTACCAGTGTGTGTGTGTGTGTGTGTGTGTGTAAGGAAAGGGGTGGGAGAAAAGAAAGGAAAGTTACAAGATGACAGAATAGAAAGAAGTATGTATTTAACTATTATAACCTGAATGTGAATAGGATCAACTCATTGATAAAACAGAGGGAGATAAGAGAATAATTTAGAAAACCACTTAATAATCCATTGCTTACAAGAAATACAGAGATTGAAATACAAAGATTCACACACTGTTACAATAAGGATCTGGAGCAAAATCTATTATGCTTAAGCTTAAAATGAACTGGAAAAAGCAGGTGTAGTAATAACGATTTCAAATAAGGCTGCAATAAATATTGATGTGATTAAAAAGAGATAAACAGGGACATTACATTATGTTTAAATGCAGCATAGATAATTAATACTTAATGCACAGGCACAAAACAGCATGCCATCTAAGTACTTAAAGAAAAAGTTAATCCAATTGGAGAAAGATATAATAAAACTATAAAAATGGGGGATATTAAAGATTTAGGCAAAGAAAACTGAAAGACAAAAAAGAAACAAGTTAAAGACATGAATAGACCTCTGGAAAAATCAGATGATAGATCTCTAGTGATTAGAACAGAACAGAGTGTAGAAAAGATTTTATACATTTCTCTTCTCTACATGGCATCCTTACAAAAATCAACCACATCTGGGGACATAACCTCTTCAAAAATGTAGAAACACACTATTTATTGAAAATAATTGTATTTAATATTGTATTCAATAAATATTACCAACACCAAGAATGAAAATGTAACTTGAGATTAAATAACTTACTTCTAAAGTATTGTTGTGGCAAAGTACAAATTGAAGAAACTATAGAAATTTGTTAAAAATTAGATGAAATGTCACAACAAACCAAAATTTTTGGAGGCAACTAAAACAGTTATGGGGGGAAATGGTTATCTCTCAAAGTTTCCAATAACAAAAGAGAGAAAGAGCAAATAAACAAATCGATTACACATTCTATATTTAAAAAATAAAACCCAACAAATAAAAAATAGTGAAAATAGAAAAATACCACAACAATTAAGGAAGAGACTAATAGAGTTAAAAATTGATTGACCACTGGATTAATGAAATAACTAGGAGTTTAAAAACTAGTAAAAGAGAAAATAATTAGCCTGATTAAAAATCAATTTGTTTCCACAAAAAAGGAAAAAGGAGAGTGCACAAAATTAAAGTGTTAATAAAAAGAATCATTAGAAATCATTTTGCCAAATTAATAGTCTAAGAAAACTGATAGAGGAAAATGATGAATTCTTGAAAAAAATATGAAATGTCCAGAATAACACAAGAAGAAATAGACTAATTAGTCAAAATAAGAAAAACAAATTTAACAGTTTATAAATGAATTCCCCAAAGAGAACAACAACAACAGCAAACAACATCAACAACACAAAACCTGGAAGAAATGGATTTAAAAGTGAATTTTATCAAACATTTAAAGAACAATTAATTGCAATACTACATAAACTATTTTTGATATAAAGAAAAGAAACCACCTTTCAAACTTCTTTCTTTCATACAAATATGATCTTTATATCCAACCCAGGAAAAGATAATTCAGAGAAAGAAAACTATAAACCAATATGTCTAGTGAAAATTGATGCAAAAAATTTGAATAAAATACAAGTTAGTAGGCTATGCCATGCTAAAATGAATATACATTATGATCAGCTTGGGTTTATACCAGTAGTGCCTAGTTAGTTCAATATAAAGAAAAGTAGAAATTTTATAAGCCATATCACTAATATACATAATAAAACCATGTAATTATATTTTGTTTTTATTCAAAATTTTATTAATATTCTTCTGAATTTATGAAGTACAACATTCCCATAACATAATGAAATAGAAAAAAAGATATTACATATTATATTGCAAATCTTTTATGCACAACTTGCAATTCCTTTAAAATATGTAATAAAGTTACATACATTTCCCCCTTTTTTCCCCTCTTTCCACCCACCCTAGAGATGGCTACAATTAGATACAAATGTGTGTGTGTGTGTGTGTGTGTATGAAATCATTCTATACCTACTTCTATTCATCAGTTCTTTCTCATCTTCCTTTGTAAATAATTTGGACATTTGTAATAGTCAAAATGACTTAGTTTCTTGAAGTTGTTCTTAAAACAATATTGCTGTTATTTGGTTCTGCTCATTTCACTCTTCATGATTTTGTGCAAGTCTCCATGTTTTTCTAAGATCACTGAGCTCATCATTTCTTATAGCACAGTAATATCGCATCACAACTTGTTTAGCCATTCCCCAATTGATGGGCATCTCTGCAATTTCCAATTCTTTTGTCAACACAGAGAGTTCCCATCAATATTTTAGAAAATGTAGATTCTTTTCCTTTTTTTCCCCAATCATCTTTGGAAACAGATCTAGTAGTAGTATTTCTGGATCAAAGGGTATAGATATTTTACTTTGAATAATGAAGATCAATATTTGCAAAGGCAGACTCTTCCTTGTTTTATCCTCTTATAAAATTGTGTGATTTGATTGGCAATATGTGTCAATGTAGGTTAGTATGCAAGACCCCATAATGTGTATGAATGTATATCCATGCATATATGTGCTCAGATGTTCCATTCCTACAACTTACATAATGGAAAGTCATATTGTATAAATTTCAGGTGGAATTAAATAGTCACAGTGATTGTTGTAATTGTGCAAACTGAACCAACTATAGTTTACGTTTGCAAGCACATATGGATTTGTGCATTTGTGTCTTTTAAAATAGTCAAGTCAAAAAACTACATGTCACGATAAGGGAGGAATAATTTATCTTACGTTAGATACAATGTTCCTTTTTTAGTGTGGCCATACCTAGAAAGAAAATTTCTGCTCTTGTTTGTGCTATTTCTCATTACAGATACATAAGAGCTCTCTGTTCAGAAGAAAGGTGAACAATGCCTGAAATCAATTTGTAAATTTTCCCTGAGGCTTTGGATGTAGCAGTTTTGACTTCATTGTCTTCTGAGTTTGTGTTTTGATCTTCCCTGTGACCATAGTAATTTCCTATAGTCAGGATCTTTTCCTGCTTTTTGCTCATTTTTCCAGTCTATTTCTTGACTTTTAACTCTATGCTAAAGTGAGACTATTTCCTGAGTGGAGAGGCCATTTTCCCAAACTTTAGGGGAGTGTGTGTGTGTGTGTGTGTGTGTGTGTGTGTGTAGCTTTTTTCCTGAAATAATTCTGGGGACTTTTAAGTTTTCAGTTCTTCCAAGGTGGTACGATCTAGGGAGAGGTATATTTACTACTCTCTTGGTCTATGGCCTGGTCTGTGTGCAACTACAAGCACTATTTTCCACCTTGGAACTGTGACCAGGGTCCCAGGTCCTCTGTGGCTGCAAGCTCTGGTACGCTAGTGCCCCTCCTTTCCCTGGTGAGACCCAGGACTGAGACCCAGATTGAAATAAGGCTAATATAATAGAGTTTTGCCCTCAGTGCCATCAAAGGGACCCATCAAATCTCCTAACCAGTTGTCTGATCCCCTTACCATCTGTGGACTGAGAACTCTGGAAACTGACACTGCTGCTACTGATTCAGTCCCCTGAATCCCCGAGGCCTGCTGCTGGCTTTCTGGGCAGCAGCCTGTGCTGGACTGTGCTCCACTCTCATTCTGGGACATCAGACCTTTCCTGCTGACCTTCTAAGTTGTCTTGGGCTGGAAAAAACATCCTTTTGTAGGTTTTGCCCTTCCAGAATTTGTCATGAGGTATTATTTAAAGGTTTTTGGGGGAGTTTTAGGGAAAGCTCAGGGGAGTCCCTTTCATCCATCATCTTAGCTCTGCCTACTCTCTCAAAGGAAAAATCTAAGCTACCCTTAGGCATTATTAATCAATAATAGAGAAGTGAAAATTAAAGCCACATTTCATACCTATCAAAGGAAGAAGGAAAATGGAGGAGCTAAAGGAAAACCAAGGTGATTAGGTAAGGCAGCGGATAAAGTGTATTCCTGGAGTCAGGAAGAATCATCTTTGTGAGTTCAAATCTAGCCTCAGACACTTACTAGCTGTGTGACTCTGGGCAAGTCACTTAACCCTTGTTGCTTCAGTTTCCTCATCAGTAAAATGAGTTGGAGAAGGAAATGTCAAACTACTCCAGTATCTTCACCAAAAAAACTCCAAATGGAGTCACAAAGAATCAGACATAAGTGAAAATGACTGAACAACAGCAAAACTAGGAAAGTGGCATATTAAGTCACTATTGGTAGAATTAATGACTTGTAAAGCAATTTGGGACTATGCCCTAAAATTTAGCAAACTCTGTCTACTCTTTGATCCCATGGTAGCAATACTAAGTCTCTACTTCAAAGAGATCTAAAATAGAAGTAATTAACCAATATGTGCAAAAATATCTATAGGAGTTCTTTTTGTGTGTGGTGGCAAAGAACTAGAAACTATGTGGAATACTCATAAGTAGGGAGTGTCTCCACAAATCATGGTATATGAATATAATGGAAATGATTATGTTATAAGATAGGGTACAAGGGACAATTTCAGAGAAAACTGAGAAGGCTTAAATGAATTAATGCAGAATGAATTGAGGAGAACTAGGAGAATAATTTATCTAATAATAATATTATTAATATAATAATATAATAATAATGTAACATATCATAAAGATAATGTAAAATAATGTAATAGTATCATAAAGATAAACCATCTTCAAAGCAATAACAACTCTGATTGATGTAAGAAACAACCATGAATCAGGAGGACTAGCTGATAGAAAGGTAATAGAAACACGATGCAGAACAACAATGCATTTTTATAATGGACAATGTAATTTTTTTTTTGCTTGACAGTGCATATTTGCTATAAAAGTTTTGTTTTTCTTATTTTTCCCCAATGAGATGAGGGAGGGAAAATAAATTCTTGTTACCAATTTTTTTTTTCAAGTTATCTTGGGAAAAATGTTAAGTAGCTTTTATAAGAGCATATTTATTGGGGAGATACAGAAATATCAGAAGTATAAAGATATCCCTTGAGTCAGGAGTCCACTCTTCCTTCCACCATCTCAGTTTTTGGGGAGAGTGGGGTCAAGCTTAAAGCAGTTGTTAGGAAGTACTTGTCACAATAAGTTCATTTCCTAATGCAGTTGAGCCGCTGTATGAGTTACCCCTTAGATATAGGACATAGAAACTTGACTTCTGGTTTAAGTCACTGCTAGGCTGAATTAATGATGTATTTTCTCAGGGTTATCTCCTTTCCAGTCTAGGTTGCTGCACATCTGATGCCCTTCTGGCCTTTTAAGATTTCATTATGGCCTGTACCAAAGGAAAGGAGACCCAAATTGAAGGCAATCCCATTCCAGGTATAGACTTGTCTAGTTGGTGACCATACACTTACAAGTTGGATTGATGAGGCTTCCTCACTGACCTTCCTTACATCTTTGGAGCCTTTTGTATGTACCTTCCTTCAATCCTGGCTCAGCATCCAGCCAAAAGGTCTCTTTTCACCTCACAGTCAGAAGACAACAACGTTCACAGAATAACTGCGCAAGACCAATAGATATTCTAGGGGTATTCCCTGTAAATGCTCTTAGACCTAAGTCCTTATTGACAAATTCCCTGCTAATATTAATTTTATAGGCTTTGAGACAAGTCAGAAGAGACTAGGCAGGACTTACAGAAATTGCATTTCCACTGTGGTCCGAGCAATGCACAATCTTGATTATGACAGCATTTTAACTGTCTACTGCAATGTCACAAATAGTGGAAAGCATCCCTATGTATTTCCTTTTTTTGAAAAAAATTGTGGTATTAAATTCACAGACTTCATCAGAAAGGGAAAATGATTTGACCCTTGCATTCCTAAGAGTTGAACTAAATCTTTGGAGGCACACTTCAAAGCTCTGTAAATAATATGAGTAACAGTCCCGACACTTTGGAGGCAGTGATGGTGGGGAGTGGGGGGAAATTCCCTCTCTGAAGAACACCCAAGTATTTAAAGGAAATGGGCTGTTTTAAATATCTCACTGTTTTTCTTCTTCAGGCTCCATGCTGAGGTCCATATTTTCCTTTGCAATGCTTATGCTGCCAAAGCCCTTTTCTCAGAGGTAGGCTGACAGTATACTGAATTGACTAGTAGGTTCAGCAGAACAAGTTTATTTGTTGTGTGGCCTGTGTGGGTTTGAGGATTCTTTTATGAAGCAAAAGGCTCCACAAGTTTGGAATATCAATGGCACTTTAAAGACTAGAATCGAGAATTAATAACCATGATTTTTTTTTCAGGTCCCAGAAAAGAAGAAAAAAGGAGGGAGAGAGAAAGAGAGACAAAGACAGAGAGACAGAGACAGAGAAAGAGGCAGAGGGAGACAGAAAAAGACACAGATGTTTGAAGATAAGAAATGGAATTTCTTCAAGGACACTAATTGCAAAGTAGGCACCCTGGGTTTTCATAAATGTTCTTTTGTCTTTCAGGAATGAACAGACTACCATGGATTTTGTAATATGCTCTTCGTGGTTTTAAGACTTGAATTTTTAACTCAGACAGGGGTGAGACTGAATAAAAATATAAACACACACACATATATAATGTTATTCACACATATATTACACACACACTCACACACACTAATGTTTTCCCAGCTGAGCCTTGGGAAAAAAAGAATAACTGAAAGCAGCATAGCTTATTTATTTCTGGTGAGTTAAGCATCACATTTATTTTAAGCATCTTTTGTGGTTTTTTTTTTTGCCTATCATTCCTAAATTCCTTGTCTTTTTACTAGATTGTAAGCTATGTGAGAACAGGGACTGAATCATATAGCTTTATTTCTTTCAGCACCTTTCAGAATGTGCTACACATAATAGTAACTAAAAGATTGTTATTTGAATTTCTCTTGTCTATCTTTTCAGAAAAAATGGAGGGTTGGACATGGGATGTGATTATTTTCTCAAACCTCCAGCTGGAGCTCAACATATGCATGTAATGCAATGCTTTGTCCTTCAGTTCAATCCAGGATTCATTAAGCCAGAAGTTGTTGACTATAAAGACTAAAATGATATAATTCCTTCTCTCAAGGAGTTTATATTCTGCCAGAATATATGTACATAAAGTAATGAAAAGGGAGAGGGTACTACCAACCACAAAAGACTTCACAGAGAAGGTGGCATCTGAACTAAGCCTTGAAGGAAGATAAGACTTCTGAAAGGCAGAGGAAAGGAGGAGGTGTGTTTCTCCTATTACTGGGATGGTCAACATGTTTAACATGGGCAGCTGTTACGATGAATGGTTCAAATGGAAGATATTGGAGAACATGCTTCAAGGCAGTCATGATGACATGTAGCAGAAGTGTCTATTCCCGAATTTGAAACAAATGCAGACTTTCTGTCACTTATTCAGGTCTGTTATACATGTGATGAAGAGACAGGTACTGGTTGACTAGATAGCCCAAAGTGAGGCTCATTCAAAAGACATTAGCCAAGTGATCTTGCTTCCTGGCTGTATTCTGTTGATAATGTTCTTGTATTAAAGCATGATGAGCTCTATGCTCTTTTCTCTTTATCTTTCCAAAGAGAACAATTTGACTCATGGTTCCACTTTTTTCCAGGTTGTTTTTGTGCTCTTGTCTTCAATTATCCATATACAGTGTGGTTCTTTTGTGTGCTTCCTTGACTCATTCTTGAGAAGGTCCACCAGAAGTAAATTTTAGTTTGGGGGAATTTTCTACCCATTCCCCAATTGCTCTCACTTTGCCTGTCAACCTCCAAGTCTATTTGCTTCTCTGACACTCTTTTCCAGTGTCCCAAAGTTATTTCATCTTCATAACCCTTTAAACACTTGGATCATTCTGAGTTTGTGTGCTCTTTCGAGGTATACTTCTACTCTTTCTTCCATCCAGTCATGACTCAAAGCTATTCACTCACAACTCAAATTCCACTTTGTTCTGCTCTCTTAGAAGTTGGGCAAAGTGCATAGAACATTTAATTTTTTTACAAGTCTTATTCATATGTAATATCAGGACTTTCTACTCTCAGATACCACACATATTTAAAAATAAGTCCTTTAGAATTTTTCATCAACTCATCTTGTTCAGCTCAGATGCCTGTCATTCCTTTACTAGTTCTAATATTGTTATCAGCTCACAGACTTTTAGAGGAAGTATTTTTGCACCAGTTATGGTACCAATATTCCTTTCTAATTACTAAATAATTTTGACTGGCTAATTGATAATCAGTTGGGGGGGGGGCAGGAATCACAGCAGACAGGGGCTTGTAAGCCGCAGAACTACAGAAACACCCCAAACCCTCAGCTGCTCATCAAAGAGCTAGTTTTGGGAGTCCAGGGGATCTGTTCTGGCAAAGATACTGGATCCTGAGAAGAACCCAAAAGTTGATCAATAAGGAAGGTGCAAGTCAGTGCCACATGTCCTGACACCATCCAGGCCTGGTGGGAAGCTAGAGAAGCAATAGGATGACCTTCTTCACCTAGCCAAGCATCAGACTGATTGAAGAAAACAGCTACCCACCTCCTGTTAGAGAAATTATGGATTTGGAGTCTGGATTGAGACTTGGTATTTTTTGAGATATGGTCAATGTGTGAATTTGTTTTGCTTACTATACATATTTGTAATAACAGGTTTTTTTGGTTTCTCTTGCTTTCTCAATGGATAGTGGGGGAAAGATTTAAGGGAGAAAATGTTGATCTGAAAATAAAATAAAATTTAGTTTAAAATGTAAACAAAAATCAGACTTGGTAAATGAGCTGAATGAAATACTCACCCCAGACACAAATGAATAATAGGGATACCGCTGGGCCTCTGGAGTATACTGTGGATGGAGTAAATTCCCATGGAGATTGGGACAAGCTCCAGCTATGAAAGGTATCTGTTTGTCGTAGTGAGTGTTTTAGCTTCCATCATCTACTGACTAAATAAATTAACGTGACATATGGCTGAAAAAGAAACATTAACAGTACATCAGGATTTTTTTTTTTTGGTTAGTACTCTGAGTAGTGGTCACGTAGGGAAGGCTTCAGGGCTTTTTCTTGTTGGGAATATTAAATATATTAAATCTAGGTTAATGAGAAAAACTAACCAAGTAATGTATTGGTATTACTTAAGCATAATGATTTTGAAATAAGACATGGTAGATTTCCTAAAGCCAGTGTATCATAAATGGAGCATCTAACTAATGAAGGAAAATCTAGCAGAATCCTTTCTTCCAACTTACAAATTGAGTTTCTATGAACCAGACAATGGCTTACTTTGACTGAGGGAACACTTATGGGTGTACATAGTGACTAAGAAATGATTGAGCTGAGAAGAAAAGACTCTTGGGAAGACTAAAAACTTAATTTTTATTTCATTCGAGGTCACAGACTTTTGCTCTTTCTCTCATGAAAACATCAGTTACATAGAAACAGGATACAGTAAAATTTAGTAGCTGGGGCAAAAGGACTTAGAGAGAGAATAATGTGCCAGGGCTGATTCTAGTCTAAAAGACACGCTTATCCTTTTTGTACTGAAATTTCTCATGTATACTGTAGTAAGCTACATGACTCAGAGAAAGGCTGACATTGCATAATTATTTAGAAAGACACTAAATAAGAAGGAGGAGGGGGAGCCTATAGCAAATTTTGCCATGAAATTTAAAGTCCTGTATTACTTTCAGAGAAAGATCTCCAAGGATGTGAAGCATCTAAGCATGTAAATTTATTCAAGCCTGTTTTTGAGTTTTAAGTTTGTGCCCACAATCTACTTGCATAATTAATTATTTTAAAAATTAATTTGTAGTCCTTCTGCAACAGACTATTTACTTGGGATGATGAAGCATTGATATGAGCAGAGGTTTAACCACAGAGCTTTCAAACTCTCTAGATCATCCTGAAATGTTATTTAATCACTGGCACTCAAAATTAATGCTCCATCTGACCTATTCTGTGCTGATATATAGCACATGCTAGATCCTTTCTTACTGGGGCCCCAATTGCACCAATTTCAGCTGGAAGGAACTGCTAGTAGGATTTCAAATTGTTGTGACAGAGATTTGGTGCAAGTCTACAATACCTAAAATGGAAACACTTATATTGGAGATACCAGGGACCTTGTTCTGTAAGATAGGAGGCCTAGAGCATATGTAGATATTCTGAATTGGCCTATTACATAGTTGGAAGTAGCCTCTTCCCATTGACTTTGTAACTGGAACTGGTTGAATCTTTCAAGACAGGAAAGCTGGGCAAAATGGAAGTTTTGAGTTTTTCATCAACTTATCCTGTTCAGCTCAGATGCCTGCCATTTCATTACTAGTTCTAATATTGTTATCAGCTCACAGACTTTTGGAGGAAGTATTTTTGCACCCGTTATGGTACCAATATTCCTTTCTAATTACTGCCTAGTGGGGATAAATAATCTGAGAATAATAGCTTTAAAGGAATCAAAAGAAAGAAGCTTCTATTCTAAGCTAAAGCCCAATGCCCTAACTGAAATAACACTGTAGTGTCGGCTAAATCAGCACTTATGACCTACCAGATGACAAGCATGCAGCACCACCCAGTCAGACCAATGTCACCAGACCAGCTCAATAGTGACACAACTCATCTGTCACCAATCCCAAATGTAGTGAACTTAGTGAGCACTTTCTGTATATTTAAAACCTGCAAGTCTGTAATTTTACACAGCCTAGCCATGTTTATTGGTGACTCATTGCTGTTATAAATTAAGTTTGTGCCCCCCTCTTTCTCATACAGACTCTGTGTATTTGTGGGATAATGTCCCAGCCTTTTCTCATTTTATTGGGAATCTTCTCAGAATCTAGTAACTGCAGTTACTGTTTTTGCTGAATCATTTGAGTAACTGCTTTACACATGGAAACTCATGAGATAGTTCTAGGAGGATAGTTACCAATAGCATGCTCCCTACCATGCACCCTATACTCTAGAGTTGGTAAGGTCTTGGTACCCATTCTTTTGGGGATCTAAATGCCAGTATTAGTGGCAACTGGATGACTGGTCTGAGATGGGGTGCTACATAAGTCACTAATATAAAAGTGAAATACTCCAAAGCCAACCACACTTCCCTGGGGAAATCTACTGGAGACCTCCTACGACATTGACAATGTGTCATTAACAGCCACTTTGATTTTAGCATTCGATCCAATTCTTGGTCCCACTATTTTTATTATTGTTTAGTCCATATTTCACTATCTTCTCTACAAAAATAGTATGTGGGAAGAAGAGGCAAGATGACAGATTAGAGGGAACAACCCAGAAAATCTCTCTCAATATTCCCTCCAAACAATTATAAAATAATGCCTCAAGTCAAATTTTGCAATGGCACAGCCAACAAAAGATCACTGCGAGAAATTTTTCTGGCCAAAGAAAACTTACATGGTCTACAGGACTGAAGTGGAGGTCTGTCTGTGGCATGCACACTTGCATATGTACACACACATATGTGCACATGTACACAGTGGCAACAATAGCAGCAATTGCAGCAGCAGCAACTTTGGGAGTTCTCAGCCCAGAGATGGTAAGGGTGTGGGGGGACAACTGGTCAGGAAGAGATTACAGGGGACCCATTGCTGGTACTGGGGACAGATGGCCTTGATTGGCAATTATTGTTGATACACAGTTCTGGGTTGCCATTCTAGTATGAAGAAGAACATTTGTGGTTGATCATAAAGGAGAAGAGGCTTAGTCATAGTTCCAGGACCAAGATGAACACCAGCTCCTGAAGTTGCAGGAGAATAGGGACCCATCCTGGTAAAGACCAGAGTACGGACCAGCAAAATAAATGACCACTGATCCTACCACATTGGAAACACTAAAAACTTGCAGGCCTTCAGAACTATCTCCAAAAATAGCAACGCAAAAAAGCCTGAAACCTGGGATAGTGTCTCCAGACCCCCAGGCAAATAGTTATAGTCAAGAAATAGACTAAAAAATGAGCAAACAATAACAAAAAAGATCTTGACCATAAAATGTTACTACAAGGGAAAGGAAGATCAAGACACAAATTCAGAATAAGACAGTAATGTGAAAACAACTATAATCAAAGGCTCAAAGACAAATGCTACTTGGACCTAAGCCAAACAAGAATTCTTGGAGGGGTTAAAGAAGGAGATGAGAATATAGAGGAAAAATTGTGAAAAGAAATGAGAGTGATGCAAGAGAATTTACAACTTGGTAAAAGAGGCACAAAAATGTTGAAGAAAGTAACACTGTAAAAAACAGAAAGAGGCAAAAACATTCATTGAGGAAAAGAACTCTTTTAAAAGCAGAATAGTCTAAATGGAAAAGGAGGAATATAAATTCACTAAACAAAAGAACTCCTTAAAAATTAGAATTGGACAAGGAGAAGCTAATGACTCCACAAGACATCAAGAAACAAATCAAAGGAACGAAAAAATAAAATAAAATGTGAAATATCTCATTGGAAAAATGCTGACACAGAAAACATATTCAAAAGAGATAATTTAAGAAGTATTTAATTTCCTGAAATCCATGATAAAAAAAGTGTAGTCATATTTCCAGAAATCACCAAAGAAAACTACTCTGATATCTTAGATCCAGAGGGTGAAATAGAAATGGACAGAATCCATCAATCATCTTTCAAAAGAAATTCCAAAATGAAAGCTCCCAGTAATATCATAGTAAAATTCCAGAGCTCCAGATCAAAGAGAAGATATTGCAAGCAGCCAGAAAGAATTCAAATATCATGGAACCACAGTCAGGACAACACAAGAATTACTGGCTTCCACCATAAAAGCGTGAAAAGCTTGAAATATATTCCAGAGGGCAAAGGACCTTAGAACCAAGAATACCTACCCAGCAAAACTGTAATCCTTCAGGGGAAAAATGGATATTAAATGAAACAGAGGACTTTAAAGCATTCCTAATGAAAAGATCAAAATCTGAATATGAGATTTAAGATTCAAACACAAGAATCAAGAGAAGTATAAAAAAGATAAGTTGGAAGAGAAATAATAAGGGATTCAGTAAAGTTAAACTGTTTACATTTCTAAATGGGAAAATGATACATGTAACCCCTAATAACTGTCATTATGAGGGCAGTTAAAATGTTTACATAGACAGTGGATATAAATTGGTTATGTTGCAATAATCTCCCCTCCCCCACTGAAAAAGAAGGGATAAGAAAGAAGGATGCACAGGGAGAAGGGAGGAAAGGGATAGGTAGAGTGGGGAAAATTTTCTTGGATTAAAGAGGCTTGTAAGTAAGAGTTTTTACAATTGAGGGGAAAATGATGGGGATGGTGGTCTACGCTTGAAACTCATTTTGATCAGAATTGATTCAAAGAGAGAAGAATTTGCACACACGCTCAGTTATGTGTAGAAATATGTCTTACCCAATAGGAAACAGAGATGGAAAGAGATAATAGAAAGGATTATAAAAGGGAGGTTAGATTAAAGGAAGTAGTGGTTAGAAGCAAAAGAGATTTTTGAGAAGGGGCAGGATTAAAAGACAGACAGAGAAAGAAGAATAAATGGAAGAAAATGGGATGGAGGAAAATATAGCTAATTATAATGACTATAAATGCCAATGAGATGAGCTCACACATAAACAGAAGCAAATAGAAGAATGGATTAAAAAGCCAGGTTCCAACAATATGTTGTTTACAAGAAACACAACTGTAACTGGAAGGCACACACAGAATTAAAATACTGGACTGGAACAGAATCTAATACGCTTCAGCTGAAGTAAAAGAGGCAATTATGATCTCAAAGCAAAAGTAAAAAAAAAAGCTAACTGAAAGAAATAATCATGGAAAATCCATTATGCTAAGAGGTACCATGTACAATGAAGAAATATCAAAACTATTTACAGCAAGTTTCTCTGATAAAGAACTCATCTCTAAAATATATAGAGAATTGAATGAAATTTATAAAAGAGCCATTTTCAATTGATAAATGGCCAAAGGATATTAATAAACAGTTTTCAGAAGAAGAAATCAAAGCTATCTATAGTGTTGCAAAATAACCAAAATCACTGTTAATTAGAGAAATGTCAATTAAAACAACTCTGAGGTACCAGCTCATACCTATGAGAAATGACAAATGGTGGAGGAGAGGAGGGAAAATAGCAGCAAATTGGTTCAACTGTTCTAGAGAACAATTTAGAACTATGCCTAAAGGGCTATAAAATTGTGTATACCTTTGATCTAGCAATACCACTACTAGGTCTGTATCCCAAAGAGATCAAAGGAAAAGTAAAACAACCTATATGTATAAAAATATTTATATTAGCTCCTTTTGTAGTGGCAAAGAATTAGAAATTAAGAGAATGCTTGTTAATTGTGGAATGACTGAACACGTTGTGGCATATGGTTGTGATGTAGTACTTTTGCATTATAAGAAATAATGAGTGGAGTAGTTTCAGAAAAGCCTGGCAAGACCTATATGAACTGATGCAAAGATGAGTGAGAAGAATCTAGAGATCATTTTGCACAGTAACAGCAATGTTGTAACGATGATCAGTTGAGAAAGACTTGGCTACTCTGATCAATACAATGATCTAAGACAATTCCAAAGCACTCATGATGAACAAAATGCTAGAGGGAGAACTGATGAACACTGAGTGCAAAATGAAGAACAATTTTCTCACTTTACTTTTTTTTAAATATGGCTAATGTGGAAATGTTTTGCATGACTTCACATGTATTATTGATATGATATCCCTTGCTTTCTCAGTGGGTAGGGGGAAAATGGGAGCAAAAGAGACTTGGAACTCAAAATTTAAAAAGAAAGAATGTTCAACATAACTAATTAATAATTTTAAAAAGAATATCATATGATAATTGCTGAAAGTTTTGCTTAAGTATAAACAAAATTAAGTTTTCTAAAATTCTTTTCAGGTCTAATAGAGGAATAGAGGCAGGACTAATGCTATTATCCAGTTGGTAAAGGTTGATGAGTTTGAGGTAGAACTTCAGAATTGTTTAAATTTGTATTTCTCTAATGATTGGTGATTTATAGCATTTCATATGGTTATTAGTAGCTTAGATTTTTTCCTCTGAAAACTGCCTATTCATAACCTTTGATTATCAGTTGGGGAATGACATTTATTCTCAGAAAATTGAAATAGTTCCTTATCAATCTGTTATCAAAGAAAATTGATGCAAAGGCATTCACCCCACTTACCTGCTTCCCTTTCAATTTTAGAAGATATAGGTTCTGTTTATGCAAAACCTTTTTAATTTTAGGTAATCAAAACTTCCCATTTTACCTTCTATGAGCCTCTTTATCTCTTGCTTGATCTTAGATTCTTCTTTTATCCATAGTGCATCTGGATCTTGTCTTGGTATAGAGTGTAGCCTAATTTCTTCCACTGTGCTTTCTAGTTTTCCCAGCAGCTTTTGTTGAATAGTGAGTTCCTGCCCAGATCCTGCTGGGATCTGTACTCATTGGTTTCTGTATATTATGTACTTAATCTGTTGATCAACTTCTCTATTTCTTACCCATTACTAAATTGTTTTGATGAATATGGCTTTGCAGTATAGGTAGATTTCTGGTACTGCTGGGCCCCCTTACTTCTCCCTTCAAAAAAGTTTCTTGATATTCTTGATCTTTTGTTCCTCCAGATGAATTTTATTATTTTTTCCTCTAGCTCTGTAAAGTAATCATTTGCTATTTTGAATGGTACAATTCAGATTTTTATTTTTATGTTAACATTTTTTTTAAATTACTCATTTTCTAGGTTTTTAAAGCTGATCGTTCAATAACTTTACTCTTTCTTTTCCTGCTAAAAGTATTTAAAGATATTCATTTTCCCCCAAGTATTGATTTAGCCACATCAAAATTGGAGTATATTATCTTCTTGTTGCCATTATTTTTAAAGAAATTATTTATTATTTCTATGATTTATTCTTTGATTCACCCATCTTAAGGATTGAATTATTTAGTCTCCAGTAAATTTTTAATATTTGCTCAAGGGAGTCTTTGTTGAATATTTTTATTATGCTATAATTTGTCAAGAGATTTATTTAATAATTTTGCTTTTCTGTGAAGTTTTTATGCCCTAACGTATAGTCATTTTTGTGTGTGTGATATCCTATGTATCTAAAATATGTATACTCCTCTCTGTTCCAATTCAATAATCTCCAGACATCTGTCATATCCAACTTTTCTGACATTCTGTTTAGGTTCTTCATTTCTTTTTTGTTTAGATTTATCTAGGTTTTAAGAGAGATCAATTTAAGCCCTTACTATACTTTTATTGTCTAGTTCTCCCTCTGGCTTATTTATCTTTAAAGATTTAGATAATATTTCTTTTGATGCATATGTATTTAATATTGGTATTAATTTCTTGTCTATGGCACTTTTCAGCAAAGTGTAATTTCCTCATTGATCTCTAGGTCTATTTTTGCTGTTGCTTTGAGATAATGATTGCTACTCTTACTTTTTTCTTAAACTTCATTTGAAACATAATAGATTTTGCTCCAGTCCCTTATTTTAACTTGGTATGTATCTTTTTGCTTTATCTGTGTTTCTTGTAAACAACATATTAGAATTCTAGATTCTAATCTATTCTACCACCCTTTTCAATTTAATGGTTTAGTTCATCTAATTTATGTTCACATTTATGATTATTAATTTTGTTTTCCCCTAAATCTTATTTGCTTATACTTTTCCTTTTCTTATTTCCATCCTTATTTCAAAGTTTGTTTTGTCAAAACTAATGCAACAAAAATCCCAGAAAACTGGGGGAAAATTTTTATAGCAAGTTTCTCTGATAAAGACCTCATTTTTCAAATATATAGAGAACTGAGTCAGACATAAGAATATGAGGCATTCCCCAATTAATAAATGGTCAAGAGGTAAGAACAAGCAGTTTTCAGACAATGAAATCAAAGCTATCTATAGTCATAAAAATGCTCTAAATCACTACTGATAGGAGAAATACAAATTAAAATAACTTGGAGGTTCCCCCTCATAGCTATTTGATTGGGTAATATTACAGAGAAATAAAATGACAAGTGTTGGAAGAGATGTGGGGAAAATGGAATGTTAATGCATTGTTGGTGGAGTTGTGAACTGATCCAACAATTCTGGAGAGCAATTTGGAACTATGTCCAAAGGGTTATAAAACTGTGCACACCCTTTTGTCCAGCAATAACATTACTAAGTCTATTGCTCAAAGAGATTTTTTGAAAAGGGAGGAAGAGGAGGACATATCTGTACAAAAAATTTTATAGTAGCTCTTTTTGTGGTGGTCAAGAATTGGAAATTGATAAACAAGTTGTGATATATGTTTATATTGGAATATTATTGTGCTGTAAGAAATGATGAGTAGGACAATTTCAGAAAAACCTGGAAAGACTGATTCAGAGTGAAGTGAAGTGAACATAATGAGGAGAACATTGTACATAGTAACTGTTATATTATATGATGAACTGTGAATGACTTAGCTATTTTCAGCAATACAATGATTCAAGAAAATCCCAAAGGACTCATTATAAAAAATGTGATCTACTTCCAGAGAAAGAACTGATAACATCTAAATACAGACCCAAGCGTCCTATTTTCACTTTCATTCACTTTCTTCTTGGTTATAGTTTTCTTTCACAAAATGACTAATATGTGTTTTACATGATGACACATGTTTAACCTATATCAGATTCTTTACCATCTTAGGGAGGGGGGAGGGTAGAGAGGATTGGAAAGAATATGAAACTCAGAACTTAAAAAAAAAACCTGAAGTTAAAATTGTTTTCACATGTAATTGGGGAAAAATAAAAGATTGTTAAAAAAAAATTGGTTTGCCTAACACAAATTACTCTCTTAATTAATCTTATTTCTTATTACCCCTTCTCACCCTTTCTTCCTTCTCTCCTGTTTCTCTATTGAGTGTTATAATATTTCTACACACGGCCCTCCCTCACTTAAATCCAGTTCACTTGCATGTCACGGCATCACCTCTGTGATGTCATGGTCCTCTTTGAGAATGAAGGACAAACAGCCAAGTGAGAAGAAAGATTTCCTTCCCTTGCTCTCCCTCTTATCTTTTGATACTGAGGTTTCTCTTGTCCTGGCATGTTCATTTCTGTTTTGTGTTGTTTGTTCTCAGTTTCAGGTGATGGTGAAGATCCTCACTAGATCACGATTTTAAGCCATAGTGTCCTTGGAGCCAGGATTCCATGTGGCATGTTGCAGCCAGTCAGCCTGGCAGAGAAGCAAGTTGCCTCCATGTTAAGGTGATTTGGGAATGTGCAGTTTAAGCCCCCTTACAAAAGCTTCTACTCAGGCTTGGAATGTTTGGAAGTCATCTATTTCATTAAATATACATTATCCCCCTATAGAGTTACACTCAGTTTTTATATTTAAGTTGCTCTTGGATGTAAGCCCAGATCTTTTGCCTCCTGGAATATCACATTCTAAATTCTCTGACTATTATAGTGTTGCTAAATCTTATGTGGTCTTGACTTTGCTTTCTAAGTATTTGAATTCTTTCTGTCTTAATATTTTCAGTATATGTAATTATATAATATAGAAATAATATATTTAAATAATCAATACATTAAATAATAATAGATAATATAATATATGTATGTATATAGTATCTATGCATATATAAGATTTCACCTGCAAAAGATCTGGAAATTACTCTTTTATGATTTCTTTGAAATATGAGGTCTAGGCTTATTTTCGGTCACAAATTTCAGATAGTACAATGATTCTTAAATTATCTCTCCTTAATGTTTTCAGGTCAGTTTTTTTGGCCATGAGATACTTTACATTTTTGTTAATTTTTTTTTAGTCTTTTGACTTTGTTTTCACATTTCTTGTTATCTCATGCAATCTTTAAACTCTATTTCATCTATTGGCTTTTTCTGAGTGTATTTTTCCTTGGATAAGATTTTATAATTGTGATTCAAACCTGCTAATTCTCTTTCTAAATATTCCTTCCATGGCTCTATTTTCTATCTTCATTTTCTTCACCTGTACCCAAGAGCAACCAGGAAGGAAAGGTATATTCTTTCCTTTCTCCTCCTCTCACAATGAGGACAGACTTAGATGGAAAGAGACTATCATGGGGAAAAAGGCAGCTTCAGTGAGCATTGGAAAGAAATGCCAGTTTTTCTATCAAGAAAGAAACAGATTCTGGGAGTCTAGCTGAGCAGGTTGTCAATAGAAAAAATAGTGTTCCCAGAAGGAAGTGTGAAGCTCAGCAAAGAGAGAAAGGAATTCTAGTACTAGGGTTTGCCACACATGATCCCTAGTATACTTGTGTCCCACTATCATCGTCCTAGAAATTTGAGCCCTTTCTCCCCAAGTTTTGTGGTACAATGTGTCATAGACTTTTTGGGGAAAATTCGTACTAATTGTCCCTCCTCTAATGAGAAGCAAACTAGTGGGGGGCGGTGGGGGTTGAGCTAAAGTAGGAGGAAGGGTAATTCTTTTGTGGAGTGAAACTTCAGTTTTGAGTGCAAATTGAGCAAATGACTGAAAGGGGGTGTTACATTTGTATGCTTGGAATGTAACAATGTGCTTGTCACAGGTTAGGTGTCTAATAAGTGTTTATTGTACTGAAATGAATTTCCCAAAAGAAGAAAATAAACAACTGACCTTTATGTAGCACTTTCAGGTTTACAAAGCATTCTTTTAATTATGTGACAGCAGGGCTAAGGAAGGATCAATCCACTTTTATGCATCCTCAAGACACAAAAGGTTTCTATGTCCTTTGGTAAGGGGCTGAAACCCTGACCCACTTCCTCATGTAATGGCCTCTATTACACCTATATTGTTGGGTTATTTTAATAAATACTAATGGAGAAAAATCTCTTTGAACAGCTCTGTTCAGATAGGAAGAATAGACTGATCACCAAGATTTGGAAGCAAAATTTTATTCCTCACAACTCAGGAGGGTAGAAGGTAGGTGAAGGGGTCTGTTTCCAGAAAGTGCTCTCAAGGTGGACATTTTTGCCATTTTTGTTTTTTGTCCAAAGGGAATACAACCAATTGTGTCAGCTGAGCACGGTTTCTTGAATAAATGAAAGGTATTCATACCTCATAACAAGATCACAGAGTGCAGATGCCCCTTATTTACACATTAAAGCCTCATCACCTGTGACTATATTGTTATGAAGTTGTAGGAAATTTTCATAATCCTTATTTTTTCTTTCAGATTTTATTCTAAGCACCTTGTGATCACATTCATTGAGATGCCTCCCTTACTCGAAGACCAAAACAAAATAATTTCTGCCTTCAAGGAACTTGAGATACATGAGTTATATATAAAGATAAACATAACATAAGGTGGTTAGTGTCAAATAGGGCTCATGGCATGGTTGAACACAGTTTTCTTAGAAATGTATTTTATGGTACCATGGAAAGAACACTGGCACTGTAATCAGAAAGTCTGAGTCCAAATCCAGCCATTCTCTGTGTTACTGTGGGCCCTACCTGGGCTTCAGGTTACTTCATTTGTAAAATGGAGACATTGAAGGGGGTCTCTCTGTTTATACACATATCTGGAGAGACAGAGTTAGCTCTATTTTCTAACTTCATAAGCTAAGAAATAAAGCCATGTTCATGCTTGAAATGTAAAATAGTGTTGAGAAAGCATGGTGAGGTATAACCCTGGTTTTTGGCATTGAAGATTCTCTAGATAATCTCCTCAATTTTGCATTTCACTTTGTGGAACAACAGAAAATTTACTGGATTTGGTGTCAGAGGACCTTGGAGTAAATCTTGACTTGGTCATTGACTTCTTGTGTGGCGCTGGGGAAATGAAATAATTTCTCTGAATCTATGTTTCCCCATGTGTAATGTGAGGGGCAGGACAAAAATAGCCTCTAATGCTTATCCCCTCCATCTATGACCCTATAAATATCTAGGTTATTCTAAGCAAAAATAGCATTTTTTATCTCAGATATTGCTTTGGTTCTCCATTTTTATTTCCCTGGGCATAAATATCAAGACAGCCGGATGGCATAGTGAATAGAATGCTGGCCTGGAGTCTACCTGCTGTGATTTGTGTTTTGCTCTAATTCAGATACATGGGTTTCCTTGATATTTGCTATCTGTGTCCTCTGAAGAAATGAAAGGGATATAGATATATAGATATAGATATAGATATAGAACTTGGGATTCTCCATACCCCTAAAATGACAAAGTGGTCAATAGTTAGATGGAATCCAAACATGTTCCCTAAACTAACAATATTTAAAGAAGCACGTAGATATATTTCTACCCCAGTGTCTCTGCCCCCCACCCCCCACAGTGCAGAATAGCCTCCAGTCCCTCCTGGTAGGAATTAAAGTCTTCTTTGGATAAAACTAGGGAGAGAAGAAGACTAGAGAGAGTTCTTTTCTCTGTTTTTCAATA
Source organism: Pseudochirops cupreus (assembly GCA_028627135.1). Lineage (NCBI taxonomy): Eukaryota > Metazoa > Chordata > Mammalia > Diprotodontia > Pseudocheiridae > Pseudochirops > Pseudochirops cupreus. Next base: position 185,156,007 of record CM053583.1, read on the forward strand.
TGCTTGGAGGCAAAGGAGAGAAAATAGATTTCTGTTCATTAAAAAAAATATAATTGTGTGGAGGGGTGATACAGATATGAAATGTTATGTGCACTTTCAGATGAGATCATTGTATTATTAGTTTTACTTAACTGTTTTACCTTTTTACAAGAAACCTCATGAATTGGGAACAATCTGAAAACCTATGTAATGTAAAATCAATAAAACTGAAAGTGACCAAAAAAGGAAAGAAAATAGGTCAGAAAAGATAATCCAAGAATCATTATACTCCCTGAAAAAATTGATTTTAAAAAAGCCCAAACCAATACATGTTATTTCAAGAAATCATAATTTAAAGCTGTTCTGATCTGTTAGAACCAGAGGGCAAAGTAAAGATAAAAAAGAATTCACCAATCACTTCCTGAAGGAAACCCCCAAAATAAGTCTGGGACAGAATAGCCAAAAATCAAAGCTCTCACATCAAAGAAAAAATACTATAAGCATCCAGAAGGGAATGGTCCAAATACCGAAGAAATACAGTTAGTATGACGTAAGATCTGGAAACTTCTATTATAAATGAGAAGAGATCCTGGAATTCCATATTCCCAAAGGCAAACGATCTGTGTCTACAGGCAAAAGTTACTTGCCCTACAAAGTTGAATATCATCCTACAGGAGGGAAAATAGACCTTTAACAGATTCCTAGGATTCAAGTATTCCTAACGAAAAAGAGAGAGTTGAAGAGGAACTTTGAGATACAAAGATGACTTCAAAGAAACCTAGATAGAGAAATTAATTTGAATAATTAGGAGATAATATGATAATGCAATGCTAACATTCTAAAAAAAAAAGGAGAGAAAACAAATGTCTCTTCAGAATCTTAATATCTTCAACAAGAATTGAAGGAGCTAAACAAGAGAAATGGAAGAATTGGTGGTGGGAAGAAGGGAAGGAGTATATATGTGGATTAGTTCTATTTTAAGAGGAGAAAGTAGAGTAAAAAGAATACATTATTGTGATCGCAGAAAGATGCTCTTTCTCACAACTGGAGACTGTAAGAAGAAAAGTATACAAATGAAAGAAGGTACAGGGAGAGTAATCCTGTGCAGGATGGGGATGGGGGCAGAGGGAAAATGAGGGGATACTACTTAAATATAAACATTTATGGAATATCAGAGTAGAATGCCATGAAAATAAGAGTTGTGACTGTGAAATAATTAGACTGGTTATCGGGGGCAAGGGGTAGAGTGTGCATATCCTAATTACCAGATAACTGTATTTCTACATATGTGAGAAAATGATTAGTAAAACTAGTTTAAGAATATTTCTCTGTTTGTTACTTATTAAAATGAAAAAATGCTATGAGGGAGAAAGTGAGGCAGCCATAAGAGAGAAATGAATGAAAGCTTACAACATTAAGCTCCTTCCTCTCCTCTAATTCCTCCTCTGAGGTGTAAGGTATATAGATACATATAGATTTCAAGATGAATGTTGAATGTGTATAGATTTTATTTCAAGAAATTCAAACCAGGTTTTCTAGTCAATTTAGGGACTACACTTTTAGTCCAATTCAGCAAACATTTATTAAGCATTGACTGTATAGAAGGCACTATGTTAAGCCTTGAGGAGGTATAGAATTTAGTTAAGGTATAATCCCTGCCTTCTTGAATATTGCAATCTACTTATTGTGAAGATACATTCACAGTTATTAGAGTACGCAATATTATATGATAAATCATCATAGGAGTGCAAAACAAAACCCTCTTTATGTCAGATCTGAAGGGAAAGAGGTACTTAGTTAGATCAAGGATATCTTCATGGAGGAGGGAGAGCTCAGAAGCACCAATACAAGGACATCTCAAACTCTCTGAAGAATTTTGGAATTGTTTGTGTGACATGGGAGACACTGGCAAAGGACTGCCCGGCATGGTGTGCCCATGTCAGAGAAGGCACTATACTCAATGAGGGATTGTAGTAGTTCAAAAGAAATGTAAGATGAACAAATTTAGAGACATCTCCACACCAAATATTCATATGAACTATTTGTGCCTGACCTGGGGTAGGGCCTTCAGAGCTCTTATTGGTCTGATCGGTCATGGTTAGACACACTATACTTTGACCACCAACATAGTCATATCATTTTGGTCCTCTTCAAGAATGAAGGACAACAACCAACCAATCTTCACAGAGGAAGGAGAAATTGAATTATGCCTTAAGGTTCTGTAATTATCTTTCAGACCATCTTGAACAGTGAGAGGAAAAAAAAAACTACATAGATCACATCTCACCTTTTGGGCAGGACACTTGAATTAAAAATCTATACCTGGAGATATCTATTTTGCCTGCCTACCTCAGTTGTGGTTACAAACTTGACTTTGGTGTGTGTTGACCAAAGACCCAGTTACCACACTGAAATAAAGACAAACTTAGAAGTTTCCACCTGAAAAAGCTTCTGAACTTGTCTTGAGTTGAGCCTGATGGTGCTGCTAATGGTCACATTTCCCCCCTTTTTTCTCAGTTGCAGCCTGTTAGATCTAAGGAATTGCTGTATTTATTTATCATTCAGGGCTCACCATGTTCTTCCTGCTAAATGCTCAGCAAAATACAGAATGGCAGTAAAGGAGCACATCATAAAAAACATAAAAGCTTCTAGAATAACTTTGAGTGACCAAGGGAAACAGAGTAAGACACATTCATGTTGTTCAATAGTATGAATGTTTGTCTTTCAATTGGCACTCAGCCCAGCCCCCACATTGCCCCTGGGAGCATTTCTCTGCTTAGATACTCCTCCATTGACAATGGAACATGCCATAGTAATAGCAGAAGGATTAAAAGACAATGCATTTCTTTATGGATTTTAGAAACTGATCTTCATTTGTGGAAGGGCAAGGCCAAAAGATTCATAAATTGTCCCTTTTAGCCAATTAAATAAATCTTCCACTCGAAGTGTAAGGCTTAATCATATACCTTAGTTTCTCCAAAAACTAAAATATAGTGAGTTGCTTAGTGTTAAACAGCACAAAGGTACAACATCAGAACATTAGACTGGGAACCAGGAAACTTGGTTCTACTTCTAGCCATGCCACTACTATGACCTTAGAACAATTAAACTTTTCTGGGCTGGATTTTTCTCATCTATAAAATATGAGAATTGGGCAGAGTGGGTTCCATTCTCCATCATTCTGTGAACTGTATCTATGACTTTATTTTTTCCAATAGCAATAAGACTTTGTGCTATGGCTCTGTGTGCTCATGGTGAAGAAACGATTGATGAAAAGTTATCAGTGGTCATGTTTTCCTGGAAAAAGCTGCCTATGAATAAAATTCTGTAAATCTGATTGGTTTCTAATTCAATTATATAATAATTATACCTTTAGAAGTATTTTATTTTTGTTATGGGTACATCTTCAGTTTCCTCTAGTTCAGGGGTGGGGATCAGAACCTGCAACCTCAAGGCCACATGTGGCCCTCTTGGTCCTCAAGTGTGACCCTTTGACCTTTTGTTGTTGAGTTGTTTCAGTTGTGTCTGACTCTTCATGATCCTATTTGGTATTTTAATGACCAAGATAGTGGAGTGGCTTGCTATTTCCTTTGCCAGCTCATTCCATAGATGAGGAAATTGAGTCAAACAGGATTAAGTGACTTATCCACAGTTAACACAGCTAATACATGTTTGAGACTGGAGTTTTGAGCTCAGATCCTCCTAACTCTAGGGCCAATGCTCTATTCATTGTACCATCTAGCTCAATGGTTCTCAACCTTTCTAATGCCCCCACCCTTTAATAGTTGTATGTGGGCGTGTCTGCATGTGGGTGGATCCACCTGGAGACAGATAGAGGAAGTTCCTAAGACCATGGGAAATATGTGTTTTCTGATGGTCTTAGGTGACCCCTGTGACAGGGTTGTTTGACCCCAAAGGGGTCGTGACCCACAGTTTGAGAACTGCTGATCCTAGCTGCTCTATCCTTTGATGAACCCCCAGTTAAATGTTTCCTCCTACAATTTTAGATGTCTTCCAATTCATCACCCTCTGAAGTCTAACTCCCTAATCATAGTTAGCCCTGTGTTCCAAAGGCTATTCCAATGAATTTTACTAAATTTGAAAGATTTTACCTACAAGAATAGTGATCAATTCTGATATCCAAGTGTAACATGCCTTTTTAAAAAGATGACTCTAGTACAAAAGGAAAGCATCCAGAGTTTTCCTAAGTATTTTTTATTGTTGTTTTATTTTTGAGGACTAACATTGGGAAGACGTATCAAAGACTATGAAAGTCAAGATAAGAGATTTGAAAAGGCAAAACTGGGGGCAAAGAAGAGAAGAAACAAACTTATAATGTGCCCAGTTGGGTCTTTGAAGATATCTCATATAGTTAAGAAATAGCCTAGCATGTTTAATTACCTGAAGTACTTTAGGAAAGCTAGTTATAGGTTCTCCCTTTATCACTACCTGCTTACTATCTCAACACTGCTTGAGATTAAGAAAAAGTTAAATCAAAGCTCTGAAGGAAAGAAACAAAAGGAGAATCACTGGTTTAGAAGAGTAATCAGTAAACTATACTCAAGTAACAGAATTCCTGAGAATGAGAATTGAGTAAATATCATACCACAAAAATGACAAATATTAGAACAGAATAAAAATGTTTTTTTGATAGATGAAAACTTAAATGTCTGATATGAAAAATCAAATTACCTGGAAAACAGGTTAAGGGAATATAATTTAAGAATTATTGGACTCTCTGAAAACGATAATTAAATTTTGGATGTTATATTCTAGGAAATCATAAATGAAGTCTGTTGGCTCCTCATTTCTTATAACACAATAGTATTTCATTACATTCATATAGCACTTGTTTGGCCATTCCCCAATTGAAGGGCATCACCTTGATTTCCAATTCTTTGCCACCACAAATAGAGCTGCTACAAATAGGAGAGACTTATATAAACTGATGCTGAGTGAAGAGAGCAGAACCAGGAGCACTTTGTACACAGTTACAGACACATCATATGTGTGATGACTAACGGATAGACTGGACCCCTCTCAGCAATACAAGATTCTAAGACAACTCCAAAAGACTCATGATGGAAAGGGCTTTCCACATCCAGGGAAAGAACTATGGTTTTCAGACTGATGCGAACCATTTGTTCTCTCTCATTAATGTTTTGTTTTGTTTCGTCCCTTCTTTCTCATTGTTCACTCTATTGTTTATATCCCTTCTTTACAACATGACTAATGTTCAATGTGAAGGTATTTGGAGATCCTATATTTGATTGCATGCCTCCATGGTGGGGAGGTGGGAGGAAAGGAAAAGGGAGAAAATTTGAAACTCAAGGGGTTGTGGAACTGAATGTTGTAAACTAAAAGTAAACAAATAAATTTAAAGTTAAAAAAGAGAGTAATAACCTCTATTTTTACCTACTTCAGGGTCTGTCATGAAGATCTAAATAAACAATAGATGAAAAAGTGCCTTGACAATCACAAGGTGCTATGTAATGTTGAATGTTTTCATTGGTTGAGAAATTGTCACATTCATCTAGATGCTTTCAAATAAAGGACTATTTCTCCACTGTGAAAAGAAAAGAAATAAAATCATAAATGAAATCTGTTCAGATCCACCCATTGATAAACATCTGAAAAACAAAACAAAGAAAGGGGAACATCAGAGCTAGAATCTAGAACTTCCACATCAAAGAAAAAATGCTGTAAACAGTTAGAAAGGAGGTCACATATCAAGGAGCCTTAGCCAATATCACCTGAGACCTGGCAGCTTCTACTATGTGAGAAGAAATCTTGGAATAAGTATTCCCAAAGCAAAAGATATACACTTTCAAACAAGCGTAACATAGCCCAGCAAAACTGAGTATAATTCTACAGAGGAGAAAATTGACCTTTAATGGAAGAGAGGACTTTAAAGTACTACTGATGAAAAGAAAAGAGCTAAGAACTTTGAAATAAAAACACAAGAACTGAGAGAAACTTAGCATTTGAAAAAGACTGTGTGATGATAAAATGCTAGCATTTTAACAAGAAGAGAGGAAACAAGCAACCCTTCAAGACATCAGTACCTTCAACAGATATTGAAAAAAATTTAATAAGGTAGAGAACAATGATAAGGAACCTGGAATGGATTGGTTCTGTTCAAATGATCTGAAGGGGAGGAAGAAAAAAAAAAGAAGGCTTAAAAGGAGGATGGCACTGATACAGAAAGGATGCAAAGGGAGGTGGAATTTGCTAAATCTCATCATTGGGCTGCAAAACAAGAAGAGTACACATGGGGCGGCTAGGTGGTGCAGTGAATAGATCACTGGCCCTGGAGTCAGAAGGGCCTGAATTCAAAGCTGGACTCAGACATTTAACACAAAAAACTAGCCTCGTGACCTTGGGCAAGTCACTTAACCTTAATTGCCCTCCAAAATGGAAAAAAAAAAAAGACTACACATATAGAGAAAGTTGTGAGGGGAATAGACAGACGAACTATACTCTTTTCTGAACTAGAAGAAGGGTTGAAAACATACAATGTTTGGTGTAGAAATATATCAAACTTAATAGGGAAATAAGCAAGGAAAGGACAGGGAATGGAGCAGGGATTAGGAGGGAATATGCTACTCAGAAGGGAATCGATCACATGAGTAAAACAAAAGTGAATCAAGATTTAAAAGGTGGGGGGGCAGAGAAAACAAGGCAAAGAACCAATATTTAAAAGGGGTGCCCATCAGTTCTGAAATGACTGATCAAATTATGGGATATGAATGTAATTAGAATGCTATTTTACCATAAGAAATAATAAAAGAAATTATTTTGGATGATCCTGGGAATTATGGAGTGATGTAAATGGAAGTGAATAGCGTTATAAGAACAATTTTCATGAGGTAAATGATGTTGTAAAGAAAAACAACTTTGAAAGACTTAAGAACTCAGAGGACCAGTTAAGAAACATATAACCCACAGCCCACAAGAGAGGCAACAGAGTTAAGGCAAAGAGACCAAGCTTTTTTAGACATGGCATCTGTGTGGATTTGTTTTGCCCAACTTTATTATTACTAGTTTTTTTCTCTCTCTGAAATTGGGGGATATGAGGGAATAGTGGTGTAAAAAAGGAGGATTATTAAGACTTTTTGAAAGTGCTCAAAAGAGAATATAAAATCAGAGGAAAGCACAGACAAGCAGGACAATTTTGAAAGTAATATGTGAAATTTATTATTATTTTTTTAAAAAGCAACTGGTATGAAATAGATTCATGCTTCCCACATATATGTATCCATCTATATCTATATTTGCCCTTGCATCTACTCCTTTATTTTTCTTTATTTTTGGAGGCAATTAGGGTTAAGTGTCTTGTTCAGGGTCACACAGCTAGTAAGTGTCCGAGTTGGATTTGAATTCAGATCCTCTGGACTCCAAAGACCTGTGCTCTATCCACTGCACCATCCAGCTGCCACACTATCTTCTCTATTAGCAGAATAGGTAAATAGTTTTCACTGATGACTGCACTGTTTTGATGAGGTTATGACATACACCTTGATATCTTGATAAATCTTTATCAAGATAGTTAGTGACAATATTTTTGGATCAGTAGAGACAATCCATTAATTATAATTGACAGACAAAAAAACAATGCAGCAATGTGTTGTAGGGACTAAAGAGTGAAGCTAAGTGTCAAAAAGTTCTGGGTTTAAGCCCTACCTCTTCACTATGCTAGCTATGTGGCCAAGGGCAAGTCACTTAATATTTAAGCATCCAAGACATTGGGGTACAGAAGGAGAATATTAAAACTATAATTTGTATTTAAAATAATAAAGAAATCAAGCCTTACTAATATTTAATATTAATTATACTGGCACCCTCTCTTGACATGTTAGATATTCATAGGTGTTACGTTAACTGAGTTGTCATGTTACACAAAGTATCTGGTGGAAAGAATATGATTTCCACAGTAGAATGGTCTTTTTCTGTGTTCTGTGACATGTACTGGTTATGTTATGTGTGCCTGGTATGGTGGATTTACAAATTATATTATCTAGTTTTAATTTAGCTAAAGCTCATCAAATGGGCAAGTGATTTAAAAATATTTCTGCAAATAAACTACAGATTGATAATTTTAATGATTCAAGCAAAAGTGAACCAGAAAACAGCAGAGTTGAGATTTTCGCTCCCAACATGTGCTCTTTGTCAACCAAAGAACAAAGTAAATATTGACAGTCTGTTGATATTTGGCAACAAGACATACTCAGTTTGAAATTATAAAGATTATTTGAAGTATGGCTTTCTATACACTACTGTTATTAAGTAACCTTACCCCAAGTTTATGGTGTGTCTTTGATATATCAGATAAAATACCAGCATCATGATTGGAAAGATATTTAAAAATGAAACTTTTATTGACAAAATCTATGTGTATGCCACCTACAAAAATTCTCATCTCTGTTCTCCTAAACAACTTGGAAATAGGATTGCTACTTTAAAATCTTCCAAATGAAGAGCATCAGTAGATTTCAGACATATTTATCAAAAATGTAGAAATGTAATAACTTTATTAGCATCAGGGAAAGCTGAAATTTACTAGGTCAATTACACCAAAGTCTTTTCATAAATCATGGATAAAACCAGAAAGTGTCAATCATGATTTAGAAAGTGCAGCCAATGAAGCACTTATATTTTGATCAAAGGATTTTTGTGAGGAAAATTTTTAAGATATGACAGCCATTAAGATGAAGAATTGAAATATACTAAACTTGAAACCAGACCTTAGAATCACTGTGTCACAAAGGGTCATAACAAAATTATGAAAGAGAATGAAATATATGTAACAATATTTTCTAACTAAAGTTTTATTAATGATTTTATAATGCAATAGTTATATTATCAATAGCAAAAAAAGTTGTTTAAATTTTTTTGTCTTTATCTCATTTTTTAAAGCTTCTATCTGTCCATCTTTCATAGTGTACATAAAGTTAATTCAGTGGTATGTTTATATAATCTCTAAATAAATGTACATTTATTACTCATTCATTATTGAATTTTTTCCCGATTGATAGGATTGAATGGTCAAAAACTTTGGAGATCACTGAAGTATGTTAATTTTAAAAGAAATTTCATTTATAGAAGAAGATTTTCACACCGGAAATTTCTTACATTCATGTTATTACAGGTCAGGACCAAAGTAAAACACACACACATACACACACACACACGTGACAATTGTTTGGAGTTTTTCCTATTCCTTCTAATGTCTTATATTTATTTGTTAATATCAGGTAACATCGTAAACATGAAAGTCTTTTAAATTTTCTTCTCAGCATTTTATAATCAGTCATTTTACTGTGTTATCTACTATTCCTTAGACATCTGTGATTGTTTATCACTGTCCTTTCCCTTCCCCCCCACACCCCCCTTCCCCCGCCCTTCACTCTCCACCCCCCAGTTTAAGGCTTCAAATAGCACCTCTTGGCACATAACTCAGGTGCATAGTATGCCATTAATAATGAACTGCACAGCAATACTTCAGAGACCCCTGGATTCTGATGGGCCTCAACTGGGACTGAAGTTGCTGGAGTTGAAAGCAGAATTTTGATTTAACTAAGAGCTTTTGCTCAGCATGGCTTGAGGTACTGAAACTCAGTAAGGACTTTTTCACTCTCAGTTACCCTGGAATAATAGGAGAAAGGAGGAATGAATAAGGAAGAAAGTTAAAAAGAAAAGGGTGAATAGAGGAGAAGGAAGAACAGGAAGGAAGAGAAGGAGACAAAGAAGAAAGGGTTGGAGAGCAGGAAAAAGAAAATGTCATCTAGAGTGAAGTATTATCTCAGGCAGAAGTATAAACTTTAGAAAGGCAGATAGAAAACCCACCAAGAGAATTCTTACTATGCGAACAAAAATACAAAAAGATGACCTGAAATGTGTGCCTGCCTCTCCCTCCCTCCCTTTCTCTCTCTCTCTCTCTCTCTCTCTCTCTCTCTCTCTCTCTCTCTCTCTCTCTCTCTTTCTCTCTCTGTCCATCCATCTGTCCATCTCTATCTCTATCTATCTATTATTTATTAATTTCCTACTACATATCAGGCATTATGCTAAGCATTGGGTATAAAAACTCAGAAATAAAAGTTCTCAAGAGAGACAATATTCACACATTTAAGGATATATCACACACAGAGAGGATAAATACATAATAATTGGCAGTAGAGAATTTGGAGGCATCTGGGGAGGCCTCATGTATAAAATGATGCTGGAGCTTCCATCTGTACTTTTTAGTCCACCTCAGTACCTTTGGGGAGATTGTAGCTACTCAGGAAGCATGAGTCAGTGTTTGCTGTTGAAATCAGAGCTGGAGAGGCCATGATGGCCTAGGGCTCATCCTCCTCATGCAGCACTTTCTCTTGGCTACCTTTTCTGAGATTCAAAAGGGCGAACATTTCTTCCTAGGGATCTTCTCTTCCTGGGTTATATCAATTTCTGTCTCATGAAATGCTAATTGCTCTGGTCTTTAGCATAGTACAAATTTATTCAAATCACAGTTTTCCCAGGAGATGAAAGGACACCTCCCTTTCATAAGCTTTTGGGAGGAAGTACTGTCCTACCCAGGATCTTACTATGCTTTGGGGGAGGAGCACCCCTAATAAACCTTAGTGGGGGGCAGATGCCATAAGTAACAGGGTTTTCTTTTAAAAATAGTCATTTGTCTTCTCATCTATTAATGCCAAATTAAACTTTTCTTTCTTCTACATATAGAAGATATTATTCCTTGGTATCTGTGCTGCTTTTGATACAAGTAAAGTGCTCTAGGTTCCTCTGGCACTATCTTTTACCCATGACACTCCCAAATGAAGGGAAAGTGAACACCCATGCACAGAAGTAGCCAGTGAGGTGTCTTTTTCTAACATATCTTGCTCCCAGCAACAAATTGACCAACAATTTCACTCTTTGTGTTAATACACTTGTTTCTCCACTTGATAGCTAATAAATTCTTCAGTGTAAAAAAAAAAGTTTGGTTAAGAGGTCATCTGAGAGTGAATATTAGTCACTGACTTTCAATATTTCTATCGATATTGTGTGGCTCAAAACAGAAGTATTCAGAATTCTCCAATTATTACCCAAATCAGAATACTTAGCTTGGCTGGGGAAATGAAGGCTCTTGATAATTCTTGAGAAAAAAATCATACCCTGAAGTTATAAAGATGAGCAGCTGAGATAGCCTTTACAATGACTATCTGAGTGCAGCAGGTTATAAAAATATTCTCCAACCTCTCCTAGCATTTCTTTTATTTTACTACCTGAATCAGACAGACAGGGACATAACCTTATAAATGGAACTTGACTGATTCTGGTAGATCTCCAAGGATGGTTTTGCTACTCAGATGTTAATGCCAATAACGTGTTTTGTAAAGTGCTAAATATGACCATATTTGGTAGAGAACATTGCATCATCATCATAACGGTGGTTATTATAGCACCTGAGGCACCTGTAGCCTCAAACTAATGCAATGTTTTTTCCTCTCCCCTCCCATCCCCAGGGAAGGCTGCACCACATACAAGGTACTCTATGTGTCTACAATCATTCAAAACCATAGCTTAACAGTGCACAGCCACACATTTGTTTTTCACTAGTTATCTAGAGGACACAATTAGTTGACAGCAAAGACATTTATGAAATATTATGTAATAAGAGAAACAATAAACCATTTCCTTCATAAACTCAGAGTATATTTCCCTATAAATTCCTATGCAAGAGTAGAAATATATAGCAACATGATCTGGGGAATAGAGTAGACCCATAGGTAAACCTCTTGTGCCTAGGACATGTGTAGAAGAGCAATCTATGCCTTCTACACTGAAGGAATATTAATGTATTCCAGTAATGGAATCATGTTGTTCCTGTGGGGTTTAATTCCCAATGGGCTTGTAGACATATGAGTCATGTGGTTTCTTCTCAGCCAGTCATTGCCCTTTTCATGAAAGTTAAATTAGAACCTCATGATAAGTTGATTTGTCTCGAAAGGCTGATAATTGTCATTGGTTCTCAAGTTTTTGTGGTTTTCTCTCATTTCTGTCAGATTTGACTGTGCTGGCCATGAAGCTGTGGGACTCCTCTCTGCTTCCAGCTCCTGGTTTCAGCTGGACTTCTCAGGTCATCTTCTACCTCTTATGCCGTCATACTTTCTGCTTAAAGTCCCTTGAGCTTTTTTGTTGCAGCACTTTTTGAAAAGTGGATCCCCAAGATACTCAGTCATCAGACTAGGGAAAACTTTGAGTGTTTTTCTCTAATATACCTTTCTTTTTCTCTGAGCCTTGGCTAGAAATGATATTTCCTCTCTATGAGATTTGTCTCCCTAGAGGTCAAATTCTTTGGAACAGAGCATCCCAAGTTAGCTAGTACATACAGGCTTATATGTTCTTAAATATGAACTTCTTCATTACTAAGGCCACGTCTCTCAGAAGATTAGCTTTTAATTCCTTGTGGCTCTCTCCTTCGTTTCTGATTTTTGGGTTGCACTTGGTTATTATCAGTTAGAGGCTTTCCTTCTAGCAAACTGCCAAGGACTCTCTGAGTCTGTGTTTGTCAATCCCATAGTCTTTTGGTCTCCTCTGTAAATGGTTGGGAGGGGGAAAAGACACAGGAACAAAACTAAGCACAAGGAACAAGGTGATTATATTACTTCGACAGTGATCTTCTGTGATGCATTCCTGCCTTTAATATGTATTTGTGTTCTACAATTGTACAGTCTTCCCAGATTGATTTTTTGACGAGATAAAGAGGCATTCTGTGCTTCATTTCTTATTTAGTCTTAATTATTGAATGGGTTTTGCTTCAATAAAATAGACCTGTTAGAGACCTTAGCTGGAAAAGGCCAAGGTCACTCACTGCATGCTAGGCCATCTCCAGTTGACCTGATTTATATCTGGCCACTGGACCCAGATGATTTGGGAGGAGAAAGTGAGGCTGGTGACTGCACAGCTCTCCCTCACTTAAATCCAATTCACTTGCATGCCATGGCATCCCTTCCCTGAGGTCACAGTCACGATTGGGAATGAAGGAGAAACAGCAACAGCAAGTGTTCTACAAGGAGCTACCCTAGGAAAATAATAATAAATACAATTTATATTTCTATGGCATTTTTCTCATGATGATGCCTTTGAATAGCCTCAAGTATTATTATCCACATTTAAAAGATGAGGAAATTAAAATGGATAGAAATGAAGGGAGTTGCCTATATGGCTGATAAGAATCAGAGCCAGGTTCTCAGACAGATGCTACCATAGTTCCAATGACAAAATCCTCCTCGTTCCTTCTTCAGAGGTCTCAGATCTCTCTCTTGGCCTGGGTAGGATTGCTATGAGGAGGAGGTATTCGTTAAGACAAGGGGCTAAGTGGTTTCTGCAGATTGGGGGAAGAGGGGAGCAGTATTCTAATAGTGGTGGGGGTGGGGAGGGTTTCAAGAAAGGTAGGAGATCAGTGAGTTTCATTTAGCACTGTACCCATTGGTTCTTATGTCCATGGGTTGGTTAGATAAGTATATTAACCATTTTGTGTGGAACATTCAGGGATCAGTAAGAAAAGTTTGCTCCTGGAAGCTACAATAAATGAAACTAAAAGATCAAAGATTGTTTTGGTAGCCAGGTTTTGAAAATAAAAGAGTGTCATCACTAATCTGGAATTTGACTGGCAACTGGTGTTTAACTGAGACAGGCCTGGAGTTATGCGCCTGTTCCATCTGGTGCCAGTTGGAATCCCAATAGCAGCATTTTGTACCAGCTGTAGTCTGTTAATGATGTATTCAGGGAAACAAGGGAAAAGAGTATCACTGTAGTCTAAATAGAAGGAGACAAAAGCATGAGCAAATACCTCTACATCAGCAAAAGGGAGCAGCAGAGAGATCTTGGCAGAGTTCCTAAAAATATAGAAGGAGATATTACCATGGGCAAGACTCTGTCATGAGACCTATGTACATTTCTAGTGTACTTAACCTTCTCCCTGCCTTCTTCCTTGGGTCATGCTTAGTAAAGTAGCCTCAGAAAGCATATTAAAAGGGTTAGATCATCAAAGCTGTCATTCAAGATTGAGTTAAGTATAAGATTTACATAGTATCTAGCAGATAAGAAGAATGAAAGACTGAAGTCTACAATTTCTTATATGGTCTACAAACCAGATATCATATTATCAGTAACTATTATTCAAGGCCTTGATTTTTTTTTTCCTCCTTAAAGCAGACTGGTTCCAAAAACTTCTGATTTTAATGTAAGGTATAACATGTAACATAAAAATTACAGGTAAATTTGGATCTGCATTCTAAGCAACCAACCAATTTCTTGAGCACTTACTATGTGCTTAACAGGGCATTGTGGAGGTTACAAAACTGGCAGTGTCTTTGCTTCATGGGAGTCTCCTAGTGTAATGTGATAGATGAAGCCCAAGCTGAAGAAAAAGACAGTTTATAACTATAATTTTATCATATACATACACAGGGAAAACCTGTGTACTGAGGTATGAAGATATCTTATACCCCCTGTAGAGGGAGACTAAAATTTATATAGGGCACTGGAATCAGTACTAAGTGGTTATTCTGTTTCTTGCTACCCAATTCTAGATCCCACATTCAAGGTTAATTGGAAAGGGTGGCATTCCAGAGTGAAGAGCAATCATAGGCTCTAGACTGTGTACTAAGTAGAGAGTGAGTTGAGAACCAAATTGCTGGTATGTGGTTCTCATCTCAGGATCAGAAAAATGTCTCCATTTGAAGCTCCATGTCAGTTCAAAGGCTGCAGTGTTTTTTTGTTTTTTGTTTTTATCATTTTTTATTTAGATGATCCTGGCTGTAGGAGACAAGAAGTCATAGGAATTCTGATGGTCTAGAAAGAGAGAAGGGTACAATATATAGGGGGTTTCTAAACAGTGACATTCAGGTTACTATTACAGGAGAGGCCCTCTAATGGGTACATGGGCACCCCAATTTCCATTTGCAATTTTTTTGGGGGGCAGACCAATTTGCTTACATTAAAAGGGTAGATGATCGTAGGTTACTATTGGGGGATTGTAATCATGACGAGCATATTGTTGGAATAGCCACCATGGGCTCTTAGGACCTGACAAGTCATTTTTGAAAAACTAAGGTCTATGTTGACTATTAGCAGTGAAACCAAATGGAAACCTTTGAGGATGAAGGAGAGTGGAGCAATTTGCTACACCGACTCCCCTTAAAATGAGCCTATGCGGCCAATAGGGAAAGCAGACAAGACTTGTCAGCTTACAGAGAGCGGATTACTTGTGGTCATTTCTGCTCATCTTCATTGATTACCAGGTAGCCTAGATGCTCTACCTGTTGGGCTAGTTCAACAGACTAACCTGCAAAGACCTGGTTTCCCAGTAATATCTCCATGCCTGGTTTACTCTTCGTACAACAGAGACATAAACAACTGAAATTGTGTAGCCATTAATCTAATAAGTGAATATCTTGGGGCATGTGGATTTTGGCAGCCCCTCCTACCAGGCTAAACTACAAATTTTGTGATTGGTACATGACAGAATATTGACTGCCTTGGTGCACAGGATCTTTATCCACACTGATTCTTAGGCATGGCTAGGGGTCTGGGGAGATCAGGACTAAACCATCAAAATCTCTCTCCTTTGGGGTCAGGATAAACAGAGAAATGTTGACAGTGACCTCCAGTCAGTACAGTTTTATGAGGCATATCACGTAACAGATGCTATATACCCTCTGTTGAACTGAACAACCAGAATGATACCCTCAAAAAGAATGGTAGAAATTAGAGGGGGATCTATTGCCAAGTGAACCTGGGAAACTGTGGGAAGATGACTTTATTATTTTTAATAGTGACTTTATTATTTGTTATTTATTAATGTTGCTTAACCCTAGCTTTGTGTGACTAGAAAATTGTCTAATCCAAAAGCTTACTGTAGAGGTCAGGCTGACCTCAGAGACATCCCAGGTGCACTGGATGACTGAAGGAATGCTTAGATCCCACCTGGTGCTTTCCTGATTTCATCCAAAGCTTGGCTTTTGAGTTCCACTCAAAGTTTTTGTTTTAGATCCCCCAAATTAGATTGACTTACCTATTCATATACATCTTTGACTTCCCTTCTTAGAAGTCCTACCTACATGAGGCCACTGAGGCAAATGTCCTTACAACATTGTCTGAACTTTATATAATATAATTTCACAACTCCTGCACTCAGGAGGGAGCCTTCTTCTGGTGCTCTTCTCTACTAAATGAACAAATAAATTTCTTTCTAAAATTATTGTAGATTTTGGGATTCAATCTCACTACTGACAGGGCATGCTGTTATGTTGCTGTAGGCATGAAACTTTAAGATTCTCTAAATTCTTCCTAAAGATACTCCTCATGCCTTCCTCTGATAGGCCATTTTTCCTTTATCATTAATGATTTTTGGCCTGCCCCTGAATGGCAAATTGATTATATCAGCCCTCTTATCCCAACTAAGGGAAATATATTTGCTTTTATTGCAGTTGGTACCTATTGAAGACATAGCACTGCAGTGCCATTTAAATCTTCTACCCTGTAAGCAACCATCAAAACTTTTGCAAAATATAGCCTTCCTTTTGGCCCTTCTTGTAATTTCTGGAGGTAACTCCACTCAGGGCAACCATTTAACTTTGAGGCAGATTCAATATTTGTCCCAGCACCATCCCACATATATTGGGTTTTCCATTTCCCACATCACTCTTAAGTGCCTGCCATTTTTGAACCCTGGAATCAACCTTTGTCATCATGTCCTTGACCATCAGGATTGGTTTCCTCTCTTCCCGATATTCATTCCTTCCTCCCAAGTGATGCCTTTGACAAATCTGCACCATCCTAGGAAAGAAAGAGCTCTCTGGTCTAGTGGTTTCTTGGATGTGACCTAACAATAACAATCATGTAACAATGATGTACTACTTTTAGACATAAAAGTAGTTGAGCCTCTCCATCCTTTATCAGTATTTACTGACACCATGAGTTTTCTGCTCTCAAAGGTGATTTCATACACCCCAAAATTGGCTCAGGTTTTTTTTTTCCTAAGATGATTTGGACAGCTACTTCAAGAAGAAGAGAGAGAAAGAGGAGCAGGAGCAGGAGAACGATAATGAAAAACAAGGCATTAAATTGTTTAGAGGTCCCTTGTTTATTTTATTTTATTTATTAGACAGCTCAAGGAGGGGGGTGGTTAAAATGATTTCTGCAAACCTGTGATCAATTTGAATTTATCCTTTAGTCTATTCATTAAAAATTCTGTGTCCCAGAATGTGACTCTCCTCACTCTTCACACTCACTCTCCTCCCCTGAAGAAGGAGCAGCCCCTCAGTGGGAGCCTTTAAAATAAGATTTATTGTTATCCATTGAAGGGGTTCCCAGTGAGGTAAACTGTTGGGCTGGGGAACATTGATTGATTGATAGGGTATATGAATTTTGGTATCAGCTCAGGCTCTGTGCCAGGTTGCTAGAGTTTAATAAAATGACCTTGATCCATAAAAATCAGCATGACAAGGATGTCAAAAGTGTTACCTTCTGTGTTGTGCCCCTGATGTCCCTAGTGTTGTTCGTGTTTGCTGTTACTACTTTACCTTGGGGTCTTCATTGTGAGCTGGACCTGAAATACCTCCTCCATGTGAACTCTACTCCTTCAGTTCAGGAGAAGGCCTATGATGTCTGAAAGATGGGTTCTTTCTTCAGACTTTCTGCTTTTGTTTTTTATATACATGTATTAACCTCCTCTAGTGATGTCTCTGTCAAGCTTCTAGTATCTAATTCTCACTAAGGAAAAAAAATGGAAGAACTGGGTATAACTGATTGGAACCCTGTATGGTAGTGGTTACTCTATCTTTGGATCTGTGACAGAGGAGAGAAAATCTAGATTTTGGGAGAATGGATTTCAAAGGTTTCTGAAAGCCAGCCTGTGAAGGATGCTCCCTCCAGAATTAAATTCTGAAGATAAAAAAGACAAAAACATTTCTCTGAGGAGAGAAAAGGAAAGCTGTCTAAAAAAGACAGATGTGAATGTACTAGGAAGCACTGAGATTTCAGTGTAAGCCTGCTCCTTTCAGACTTTGGCAAATCTATACAAGGTCTAGAGAGATCAGGAGATAGAAAGGTGAGCCCTTTTGATATGAGTTTAAAGAAAAGCTTTGAGTAGACTTATTTGCACTGGTAAAAGATATGATACATTGACTTCATTTGCCTTTAAAAAGTCATCAGAGACAATGTAAATTGCCTCTGTACTTTTTCTCCAGCTATTTATTTGTATAGATGAACTGGCAAACATTAGAGTCTCAAAAGAAAACAAAAAAACCTTTGGGGACTTGAACCCCCTTACTAGGCAAATAATCATTAACAGGTCTAGTGAGAGAAAAATATGGAAATGTACTGGTTGGTAACTAGGGTGAGGCATTTTACTGAAGATACCTACTCTTAAATCAAGAAGAGTGAAAGGAAAGGTTCTCTTACCTCCAATCTAGAAGATGGAAAACCCCAGGGCCAAAGCCTTAAGGGACCAGAACTGAAAGGTGATCTGACAATCCTAGATTAAGGTCCTATACTCTTTCTGAAAGAGTTCAACAGTAAGACAGTCATGGATAGCAACAGAAGCTAAAGCTGGATTTAGGGTATACTACAGATGCTTGTTGAGGTGAACTTCATGGGGGCTTTTCAAAGGGAGCAAGGACTTTCAGTCTTTGGAATGCCAAGAGTAATGAGTTGTCTTTGCTATGTATGTTAAATGTGTGCCTGACTACACTTGTGTATCAGCAAGCACCCTAGCATACCTAGGG
>CM053583.1:185175258-185194506 GCA_028627135.1 Pseudochirops cupreus
GTTACCTAGTCAGTTACCAGAGAGGGAAGCACCAACATCTGGGTTTCTCAAAGCCGGGGGGCTCCACGGCTGCCCAAAGTCTCGTCTGGCCAAATCACACAACTCTTCTCAAAGTGAGCCCCAAACCAAAACCTCACATCAGGGCGTATATATAGCCTTCTCCTGGCTTGGAGAATGTCACAGCCCTCTAGACCCACTGCCCAATCACAAAGCTACAAGGCACGGGCATTCCTGGAAAACAAGCCTGGAAAACAAGCCTGGCGCCACAGGCTCCACGTGACCACATTCAGCCTATTAGGGAACAGAGTATACTTTCAAATATCCAAGGGTCCTCAGAGTCACATAGCCACTTTAGCAAAGGGCCTAGGGGCAGGGAAGATCTTCAGATTCCCATAACAACTTGTAGTCTAAATTTGAGCTGATTCTTCCTAACCACAGTGTCTACATTTGTGGCAGTGCACTCTGAGTTTATGGAGGGAGTGTTTTGTAACAACTGGTTTTTCCATGCCATCTGAATAAATACCTTTGCTAAAAATTAAATCCACTGGTTGATTACTAATGGTGAGGATTTATGAGCTCTAGTTTTACAACAGTGATGCTATAAGGTGTGCCCTCAAAGTCCAAGGTAGCAGCTACCATGGTGGGACCCAACCCAATGATGTGAGTGCAAAGTGGGGGAGTAGCCTGGACAGGATGTAACACAGGAAAGATATTTGTAGAAGACAAAAAGCAAGGATAGGTAAGTACAGGCAAATGTAGTATAAGAGTTTGTAATAAGAATTGTGTAAAGAATAATACATCTCAGATTGAGCTTGAACTAATAATGAAAACTAAAGATTAAAAAAAAATTAAATGATGCATAAAGGGAAAGAGGATGAAGAAAAGGTTAGAGAATTTCTGGAGGAGGTATATGAGATGATGAAAACTGAATACAGAGAAGAAAACCCCGTTCAACCTTTCATTTCTAGAGCAGGGATAATAATGTATAGACTAGAAAGGACATAAAAAATATTTTATACAGAGCTGTTGGCACAGATTAAGTAATAAGATGATAAGAGCAAACTTAGCCATCCTTAATGTTCGAGTTATCTGACTCAGATGAACTACGTTCTGGGGTGCTGAAAGAGTCAGTACTTGTGATTGCTGAGCCAAGTGATATTTGAAAGATTGTGGACAATTGGAAAAGTACTGAATGGTTGGCAAAAGACACATGTTCTATTTTCAAACAAGGGAAGAGGCTAGAGTCTATGAACAATTGTTGTTCAGTCATGTCTGACTCTTCATGAGCCCACGTAGGGTTTTCTTGGCTGGAGTGGTTCTCCATTTCCTTCTCCAGTTTATTTTACAGATGAGGAAACTGAAGCAAAGAGGGTTAAATGACTTGTCCAGAGTCACACAGCTAGTAAGAGTCTAAAGCCAGATTCAAACTCATGAAGAAATATCTTCCTGATTCCTAGGAATTTTTATTCTACCCACTGTGCTGCCTGGCTGCCCATAGAACAATGAATTTTTCTTCAATTGTTCATATCATTCAGCATTTTTATTAATAATTTAGATAATGATCTCAATGGCATGTACATCAATTGTGCAGTTGATACAATACTAGGAAGGAGAGCTACCACATTAGATGTTAGAGCAATGATTCAAAAGATCTTGATAGGCTAGAGCACTGGGCTGAATCTAATGAGATGAAATTTAATATAGGGGCAGTACTCAAGTCAAATTCTTGTAAAATCTTACACCTAGATCCAACCATTTTTCTGCTCCCTCTACACCCCCTTCCCCCACCAATTTCACAAGTGTAAGATGGGGATGCATGGTTAGAAAGCCATTTACATGAACAAAATATCTGAGGGCAGAAAGATCCCTAGTCAATAGCATGAGATGACTGCCAAGAAAATTAATGCAACACTAGAAGCAATGAATGGAATTTGCAAAGAGGCTAATTTAGTCTAATTACGGGAAAAAATAAAAAAAAACCAAAAAACTTGTTAAGAATTAGAGTTGTCCGGAAGTGGAATGTTGTTTGCACATTGTAAAAAATACATCTTGTAAGTGGAGTACCATACTAATTACTCATGTTATGGGATAAAACTGTCAATAAAAGAGAAGGAAAATTTGAAATAGATCTCCGGGAGATGGAAAATATATGTATAAGAACTGAAAAGCATTTACAAAGCATAATATAGACATGCAAAAATGTGTAATACAGTATGAAGGAAACTTCAAAGTATTGAGCAAATGCAAAGTAAACGAGGTAGAGCGGCAGTGGATTTAATCAAATAAGGCTTTTGGAAAGAAAGAAATGTGGGTCTGGATTTTGAAAATGGAGAGGGATGTTAATTATGACCTCCCCAAGTCAATTTGGGGGCTGGTTTAGAAAATTTTTTTTATGGATTCATCTGTTATGATGGATTCTGGTGGCCCAATTCTACTTCTCCTTTGATTCACCAAGGGTCATTTCAAATCCAATTCTGATCCTCTAAGCTGTCATTTCTCTTTATCTTTCTGCCATTTCTCAGTTTTGTGCAATATGTTAGAAGTATATACATATTCTCAATCCTGTTTTATGTGATATTTGATAAAAATGTAAACCAGTTCATAACTTTGAAAATCACTAACTGGACCAGTTAGCCACCCATTTAACAGTAACATTTGTCATCACATTTGCCCACTTTATCAACAATACTGAATTAAATCTAATTCACATTATTTTATTTACTTCTTTCCCAGTGATTCAGCATTTGCCCTTATACCATGTATGCTCACTATCCCAACTCCTTTCCCTCACATTCTCATGAATTGATAAGCAAATCAGCTTAACTTTTTCAACTATGTGAAAACACACTGTTTCTTAGAAAGCCTATAATCCCTAGTTGTGGGCAACCTTGGCCATAGTTCATATCATTACTTCCTGTCCCCTTGTCCGTATCAGATCCATTACTTTAAAGTTCCTATCTTACTCTTTCCCCTGCTGTTCTGCCTACCCCTCTAGGCACCTATTCTATTGTTTTTGTGTTTTTTTCCTTCCCTTTTTTAAAAAAAACTACATCAACATGTAATTATGGAATGAAACAAGCATTTCCATAACATATTGCAATGAAAAGATAATTGTACATGAAATGGCAAATCTACTATGCACAACTTGCTATTGCTTTCGAACGTACAACAAAATTATGTAAATTTCTTTTTTCTTCTTTTTTTTTCTAGACTTTCACAACCACATTCTAAGATAGTTACCATTAGACACAAATAGGTAGATATCTGTGTGTATACACACACACACACACACACAGAGAAACAGAGATATATACATATATACATATATGCATATATATAAAATTATTCAATGCATAACTTCTATTTATCAGTCATTTCTCTGGATGCAGATAGTGTCTTTCTTCATATATCCTTTATGGTTAATTTGGGTATTTATAAAAGTCAAAATAACTTATTCACTCAAAGTCATCCTTAAAACTATATTTCTGTTATCGTATACAATATTCTCTTAGTTCTGCTCATTTCACTCTTCATTATTTCATGCAAGTCTTTCAATGTTTTTCTAAGATAATTGAGTTCATCATTTCTTATAGCACAGTAGCATTCTATCACAATCATAAACCATAACTTGGTTAGCCATTCCCCAGTTGATGGGTATCCCTACAATTTCCAGTTCTTTGCCACCACAAAGAAAGCTGCTATAAATATTTTCAAAACATATAGTTTCTTTTCCTTTGTCCTTAATTATCTTTGGAAATAGACCAAGTAGTGGTGTTGCTGGGTCAGAGAGTATCTATAATCAACTTAATAACTCTTTGGGCATAATTCCAAATTGCTCTCCAAAATGGTTAGATTGGTTTACAATTCCACTAATAATGAATGTGTCCCAATTTTATTTGAAATTTTATCTATTATTAAAACAAAAACTGTTCTTTATATTACACTTCTGTTCTCTATTCAGACATTACTTAACAAATGTAAAATACTTTTTAAACCTTGAAGCATTATGTAAGTGCTATTATTATTATTACCATTACTTTATGTAATTTTTGGACTTATGTTTGTATATGTTGCTTTCTTCCTATAGAATATTTTATTTTATCTTTTTATTTCCAACACCTAACAAAGCCTGACACATTAGGGCACTTAATTAACATTAGTTAAATTGAATTCTCTTCTATATATTGAGTTCATATTCTTTCACAGGTAATATAGTAACTGATAGGATCCATATTTGGAAATATACTGTGACTTTATTCCAGTATGCCTTACTCTTAAATGTTTGCCAACTAATTCTATGTTCATTTTTTCTATTCTTATACATTTTTATATATCTTGTATCTGTCTCTAAGTCTTTATGTCACTGTATTTACAAAGGACAGTACCCTCTACATATACATTCTGCCCAATATTCTTGGTGACCAGGCATTTTAACTCCTTAATTGTATTTTGGGCTTCTTCACATCCACCAAGGTAGATGAAATTTGGAAAGTTACTCCAGGTTTATTTGCCTGAAGATGATTTACTTGAGGTAAGAGTCCAAAGTCATCCTGATTGAACTACTGGGCTAGGCAACAGGGGTGAGCATGCATCTGCATCTCTATTTCAACAAATTCATTCTCCCAATGAAGTCAAAGGAACCTCCAGGTGCAGTGAATATTCTACTTGTCTTTATTAGGTATTAGCAGTCTGCTAGAAAGAGGTCTACAGGAGAAATCAATGAAGAGTTATGAAATAATGCATATAGATTGGCTAAAGGGAAATAGCTCAGCATTGCTATAGCCTCATAATTACAATTTTTCTGGGTAAAATTAAGTGGAAGTTGTCAAAATAACAGACACAGTGGTTTTGAACCTATTGAGGTTATAGAAGTTCAGTCCTTCCATTGATTGCAAAATGGAAGAATAATTAATAAGTCCATAGTAATAATTAAAATGTACATTTACATAGATTTTAAAGATTTATTAAGGTATTTTCAGAAGCCCATGAGATTGGTAAAGAAAGTATTACTTAGATAATAATAGCTAACACAAAACAATTTAGGATTTGTAAAGCACTTTACAATTATCTCATTTTGTCCTCACAACAACTCTGGGTGGTAGGTGTTTTTTTACAGAGGGGGAAACTGAGGCAAGTAGAGGTTAATTAACTTGTCTTGAGTCATACTTCTAGTAATTGTCTTAGGTAGGATTTGAACTTGGGTTTTCCTGAATCCAGGTCCTGCACTCTATCCACCGTGCCACCTATCTGTCCCACAGCAAGCACTACCACTTCTGTGAAACCTATCCTAACGCCCTAGCTGTTGGTGTCCTCTACTAGCACTTCCCTTTAAAGCCATGTTGTATCCATTTTGGATTGTACGTGTTGTATCTCTTGATAGAATGCAATCTCCTTGAGATTTTGATGCTTAGCTACCCAGTATTTATCACAGTGAATGGTACATGCCAAGTACATGTCAATAAATGCTTATTCCCATTTTGCAGATGAAGAATCTCAAGCTCAGAGGAATTAAATGATTTTTCTGTGTTCACATAGCTGCTAGTGTTTATGTATGTTTATAGCCTGATCTTTCTCTTTCCAAGTTCTGCTCTCTTTCTGCTATATCCTATTGCTTAGGCTACTCTACAAAGAAGGAAAAAAATAGGTTTTTTTTCTTTGTTTTGCTTTATTTGTTTTCCTCCCCAGAGATATGAAGATTTGGCTGGGATTTGGCAGCTGCATGCCTTTCTCCTGTAGTGATTCACAATGTAAACTCTATAGCCCTATGTCCTTTTTACTAAACTAGCTGGTTCTCATGTGGCAGAAAGCATACTTGGCTAGGAGTTAGAAGAGCTGAATTCTATCCTGCTTATACCAACTACTCAATGTATGACACTTATATTCTCTGTACCTCAGTTTACTCATTTGTAAAAAATAAAGAAAATGCAATAAATGGCCTCATGACTTCTCCCAAATGAATCTATCAAAAGGCTATCAATCTATCAATCAGTCAGTCAGTCAAAAAACCTTTTAAAAGCAACCTGCTATATGCAAGGTACCAGGAATCAATGACAAACATGAAGTAGCCTCTTCCCTCAATGAACTTCCCTCAATAACTGTGAGTTCCTTTTCTCTAGTTGTGCTAATGAGCTGAATTTATGGTCATAAACTATCTCTATTCTCTCTTATCCCCATCTTATAAACACCAACAGATAAGGGTCAGTATAATGATGGTTTTTGGTCAATAAGTAGCTGGCCCCTAAGAGAACTGAATTTTGGCCTTATGAACATCTCCTTAAGAAACTGGGTTAATTTGTGGGAAGATGGTCAGATTTAGAACCTAGAAGAAGCAATATTCTCCACAATACCCTCAGTAAAGCTCTAAAATGAATTCACTGTCAGAACTCTTGATTTTAGCTTCACCTGCTTCATACAAACTTTTCATAGTTTATTTCTATGCCACAGATCCTATGATAGAAAAGTTTAATATTTCCAGTACCACAAATCGTACAAATAAATTATCCTTGTAAAAATACTTCAAATGAAAATAGTTCATTTTTAAAACTAGTGTGACTTGGTGGAAAGAGAGGTAGACTAGGAATCTGAAGACCTATGTTCTAATCTTAATTCTATCAGTAGACTTGGGGAATTCATCTTTCAGTCATTTCTTAAGATCCCTTCCTGCACTAAATGTCTTATTCTGAATCTGTGATTATGCAAATTATGATCTAAAAGACTACATTTGCCAAAAGCTCAAGGGTTTTGACAGTTGATTCTCAGTTGTTTAGCACTTAATTAGTTGGTTTGTGTATTGAGAAGACCATTTAATTCACTTTCTCTTTCCTGAACCATTTATTTTCATTAAATACCTCCTCATTAACCTTATTAGGAAGAGCTATGATCTTCCATTGTTCCATTCATATATTTGTTAAATATACCTATACATTTATTTATTTAGTCCTCCAGTAACATGAAACAAAAAAACCTGCCAGCATTTTATAAAGGGCAAACACACCCAAATATCAAAGGCCGTATTTTGGCTCCCAAATTCATCCATCCATTCATCTAGCCACTATAATGCAACTATCATGTCATTCATAACATATTTCAAAACAAGCTAGAAATATTTAGGAGATTTCAATTTAATAGTTCTGAAGTGATGAAGTGATGAAATGATGAAGGCAAAAGACTCCACCTAAACGTATGTGGTTTATCTTGCCTGGAAATATAATATTCTTGCTTTTAATTTTGCATTGATTAGATGATCCTTCACTTACCAAAATATACCATAGTAGCTTGGCATATGATTTTGTCTTAATAAGTGGGACAGTTTATCTATGCTAACTTTGACAATATCTTTTCACCTAACAAGACAGAATGGTGTTAGTCCAGGCCCAGGGCTACAATAAGTCTTATGTGTTAAAATATTGATTGTGACACATGAGCCTAGATAATGAATCCTTGCCATAGTTCATGTGAGTTCCAAATCTTACATCTAAAATATTCAAATATTATGGATTCCTTAAATACTTCAAAGCTTTTAAAAAATGCCTCCCTGGTGCTTATTTTCAAGCAATGGTCTATTCCTTGTTCAAATTTATATCAAATGAATGTGTTATTGGTAGGACTTAGGTGGGACTCTAAGAAGAATAATTATGCCTAAGAAGACTAGACTCCACTCCTGCATGTGGAATGTCAGAAAAGGATATTTTGACTCCTAGTGTCCTTGGTGGAGATGAGTTGGTGCTGAATTAGCAAAAAGTATGATTTTGGTGTCATTTGTTTCCAGTATTTCCTGAAAAATTGATTTATTCTACATTATTAATGAACTTTGCAGGAGCTCTACTTGTCAGGGTCTACTCTGCAGGGGTCAATCATGAGAGGAAACCTGACGTTAGTGGATCCAGCTTAAGTGATTTTGTCACGCTAAAGATTCAATATATCAGAACAAATGTCAGCTCTTTCCAATATGTTAATTCCTCTGAGCCTATTTGCATAAACTACAGTCAATGAAATGCAAGTTCCCCCTCCAAGATAATTAATGGAGATTTATAAAGGATTTTTAATTTACCCTCCTTTTTCTTTTTCTTCCCCACTCTCCCAACATAAATTCTTGATGTAGTAGGAGATGGAGCAGAGACAGACAGGAAAGTGGCTGGCCATTCTTACCATTTTATATATGTAAGCACGAAAGAATGAGTAATGCTTGGGAATTCATTTTATTAATTTTTAAATGAATCTGCTTATTTTTAATGGGTAATAACTACCTAGGAAAGTATACACACACAGCTTTGGTGAGTTCTTATTGTTCAAAGCTGGGTTAGAAGTAGATTGTTTACTCTTTTTAAAATTACCTTGTTCATCATCATTTTATTTTATCATTTTATTTATTTTAATTTAAAAATCATTTCCAGCTTTCCCTCATTGAGCCTTATTTTTTTAAATAACAAAGAGAAAGAGTTAAATAAAAAAATCTTAATTATTGGGATTTCATCTGAAAATGGACCCAATGCCCTGTCTGGATAGCCTCCCACCTTTTGACTGTGAGGAGGGAATTATGTTTCATTACCCTTTCTCTAGCACCATTATTATTATTTTTCATTCTCTCAGAGTTTTACTTCCTTTTAGAAATGATTGCATTATTATTGTTTTGTCTTTGTATATAGTATTTATTTGATCCTTTAGGACTATTTTCAGGTTCAGGTGCCTCTTCTTCCATATGAGACAGAGATGGAAATTTACTGTTCTCAGTTTGTGACCAAAATTAAATTGTACCAGATGTTTATAGTTTTTAAAAATTCAAAGTACTTTTACTTTCGCTCAGCCTTGACAAGTAAATTTTCACTCCTTTAAAAAGATAGTAATTAGTTTTTCAAGGATGAAACATTATTCTTTTCACTGATCCTACAAGTCAAATTTACTTTTTTGTTTTAAAGGGTTTTAAAGTTTCTTTTTCATTCTTGTTTTGTTAATCTCTATTTATTGTATTAAATTAATGTAATATATTTGCTTTCTTTATTTTATTGCACAAATTCAATGTAAATTTCTTCATATGAAAATTTCTTAGCATTTATATCTATTTGGATATACATACTATTAAATTTTATAATACAAACAGAATTTCATTACTAACACACTGCTATTGAGTGATGCATGGATATTGTCTTAAATTATATAACACAAAGTAAGGTATGGTTTGATTAAGGGGGGTTGGGGATTGGGGAAGAAGGTAATGAGACATCACTAGCTGGCTTGATCTTGCTTGCTACCTAAAGTCAGTTCATTTGCTGTGACACAAAGTATCTGGGACAAGTTCTCACAGAGTTATTCTTGAAGTAAAGCTCTCAATATACAGCAGCCACTTACATGGCAGCGTAACGTCTCACAAGCCCTCTCATTTTTGTAGTTGTTTAGTTGTTTTCAGTCATGTCTGGCTACTCATGATCTCTTTTCGGGGTTTTCTTGGAAAAGACACTAGAATGGTTTGCCATTTCCTTCTCCAGCTCATTTTACTGATAAGGAACTGAGGCAAACAGAGTTAAGTGACTTCCCCAGGGTCACACAGCTAGCATCTGAGGACAGATTTGAACTCAGGAAGACGAGGCTTTCTGATGTTAGGCCTGACATTCTATCCAGTGCACTACTTATACATTAGTAGTGCACTGGATAGACAGACACACACACTATATATATGTATATGTATATATATTGTGTTTATATGTTATGTATATACCTACATATATACACACAAGTCCTAGAAATATCATCATAAAATATCAAAGTTTCAGAACAACTAAAAAACACTGCAAACAACCAAAAATCTTTCAAGTACTGAAGAGTCAGTAACGATTACAGAAGACTTATAAGCTGCCACTCTAAGAACAAGGAAACTTGGAATATAATATTCTGAAAAGCAAAAGGCAAAGTCTCAGAATGGAGAGCAACCTATCTGGCTATTATACAGTGATACCCCTATAGTGATATAGGGGTAAAAAAAAAGGATTTTCAGTAAATTAAAGGATTTGAAAGTATTACTGATGAAAAGAACTGAGGCACACTTTGAAATGGAAATATTTGAAAGAAGAGAAAAATAGATACAGAATCTGATCAATAGAAGGGACTATGAGAAGATAGATTGTTTACAATCTAATTTGGAGAGAAGAACCATATCCTCTTAGCACCCTAATGCCTTAAAGAAACAGAAAAATTTAAATAAGATGGGTAAAAGGCCTGAGGGAGTGATTTTGATGTATTTTTATGTTTAGGAGAAGGAAATGGTAAGGATGAGGTTAATACTTCACAGAAGAAAAGGAAGAAGCCAAGGAAACATAATCTTACATGGTAGAAGCACATGAATTGAAGAGTATACAAAAACAGAAGAAAGAGTGGGAGGAATAATCATCTTATGAAACTCATTTTAGTTTGAAACAGATAAAAGAAAGTTAAATAAGCTTACATAAACACACAGAAGCAGACAGAGTTTAGTACAGAAGTATAAACTCAAATGCAAATAGATGGAGATTGGGAGAGGGGCATTTAAACAGAATAGCAATAGGTGATAATAGTCATAATTAAAACAAACTCCTTACATAGGAGGGATGTATGTATGTGTGAAGGGGGCAATGAAAGAGTAAAAACATTTGATGAGAGATAGGCAAGGAGGTAAAATGACAGGCAAAGATCAGAAAAATATCACATAATTTAGAGATGACAAATGATAGGCAAATTCTTCTTTTACCACATTAGTTTTCTTATAAAGAAGGGTGAGAGACAAAGAATAAAATGTGTAAGCAGATAGGATAGAATGAAGTTCACAATTAGCAAGCATAACTGTGAATGTGAGTGGGAAGAACTTACCCATAAAATG
This sequence comes from Pseudochirops cupreus, assembly GCA_028627135.1. Lineage (NCBI taxonomy): Eukaryota > Metazoa > Chordata > Mammalia > Diprotodontia > Pseudocheiridae > Pseudochirops > Pseudochirops cupreus. The sequence goes on from CM053583.1 coordinate 185,186,105, forward strand.
AAAGAGGTCAGCAAAAAGAATTAAAAAGCAGACTCTAACAATAAGTTGTTTACACAAAACACATTTGAAAAATGACTCATGCAGTTTTAATGAAGGACCAAGGCAGAATCTATTATATTTATGGTGAAGTCAAACAAGTAGGAGTGGTAACCATGATTTCAGACAAAGCTACAGTAAAAATAAAAACCTTAAAAAAGAGATAATCAGAGAAGCTACATTATATTTAAAGTCACCATAGATAATGAATCTATAATAATATTTACCATATTGTAAAGCCATGCATGAGGAGCTTTCCAGAAGAATGCTGCTGTGAACAGCTTTCAAGGTTCTGATTACATAGTATAGTGAACACTCTATTCAATAACAAATCAGAGCAAAACAGTCACAGAAAATCAAGATACAGAATTCACAATATTACAACTTATCACAGAAAATTAAAATACAACATTCACAACAACTTATCACTAAAATGGCCACATAGTTTTCACCACAATATTCACATAGTTTTGAACAAAGTACGATTATCTAGTCAATCAATCACTTAGTAACGTAAGGGTCACAAAATACAAAAGTCAAAGTTCTCTACTCAAGGGACACACTAAGTTGCAAATCAGTCACTACTATTCAGTCATCATTCACTATTCAATCATCAGAAAACACACGGGCCATCCCATAAATCACAATCTTCTCAGTCAGTACATAGTATCCAAGTAAAGTCTTCTTTCAGGTTCACTCGGGATAGGCTCTCAGATTCCCTGGATCCCCTTCCATGGTCCCAGCTCCTACTTGGATTCACCAAACTGTCACCTAGATTCAAAGGCAAATAGCTCTCAGTTCCTTGTCCAGCTCTCCATGCAGTTCCTGTTTCACACTGAAGCTCACAGTGTCCAGTCCACCTTAAATCTTTGACAGTCTCTGTTCCTGAGAAGTGAAGGCTTAACAAAGGCACAAACAAACAAAATACTGGCACCAAAGTCATGCTTCTTCAGTCTTCTGCAGCTCTGGCTGGTCCTTGGAAATCCTCAGCAGCTGGCTGGCCCTCAGACTCAGCAGCTCCTCAGCAGCTCCAGCTGGCCATTGGAAGTCTTCAGCAGCATAAGCTCCATTCAAAAAATCAAAACTACTTTATCCAGCCTCCACATGAATTGCTCCAAGAAATTCTGACTTTCCCAGCAATGGTTTTTCCTTATATAAAGTATTGCTTCTCCCTATTCATCCCTTTCCTCTCATGTCAGCAACAGGGGTTTCCTGTTCAGCCCCTTCCCGTTATGTCAGCAACAGGGATTCATACCTTCTGTTTCTTTAACAGAGGCTTAATTTGCAACTAGGTGCTAAGTACCTCTTAGCAATACAAAGGGATCTTCAAATTTCATTACTATTACACATATAAGTAACATATACTACAGAATATACATGCTTAAATGAAAAATTATCAAAGTACATAGAGAAAAAAAAACCTAAAACTGGAATAGTAAAGAACCTCAGAATAACCTTTTCAGACTTAGACACACCTAACAAAACTGCAAATAAGAAAAAAAAATTAAGGACATGAAGAGCATTTTAGAAAAAATAAGAGATGATAGATATCTGATAATTATTGAATAGAAATAGAAAGGAGATTATATATTTCCTCATATGTGTAAGGTACCTTTAAAAAACTGGTCATGTATTTTTTTAAATGTGAAAAAATGCAGAAAAGGAAAAAAATAATTAATGCCTCCTTTACTATCCACAATAAAATAAAAATTCATTAAATAAATACACCTGAAGAACCAATTAATTAAATAAATAATTAAAATTAGTGAACATCCCTTAAGAATTCACATGTCAAAGAACAAATCAGAGAAATAATAGGTTACAGAAAATGACAGCAATTAAAAAACAATTATGGGAGATAATTAAAGTAATACTTAAGAGAAAATTTATTTCTACACTCTTATCAATGAAAGGGAGAAATAATAAATCATTAAACTGAGTGTAGAAGTAAAAAAGAAAAAACAATAAGTCATGTACACTCAACTAAATGCCAAAATAGAAATTCTGAAAATTGAAGAAGAGATAAACAAATTTAAAAGCAAAAGTAAACAGACAACTAAACATTTAATTGGTAAGTAAAATTAAAAGCTTTTGGTTAAGAATAAAATAAAATTGCTAATATCAAAAGATGAAAGCAGACTTCACAACAATTGAAATGGAAATAAAGGATACTATCTGAAACCATTTGGCTAAATTACATAATGGATAACATAAATCAAATGAATGAATGCTTACAAAAATACAAGGTAGCTAGATCAACAGAGGAAGAAATAGATTAAATACTCCAGTATCTGGAAAAGAAGTTGAAAAAGCATAAATGGACATCTGAATGGGGGAAAAAACCCGTATTAAAGGTGAACTCTATTAAGTAATTTAGGGGCTGCTATGTGGCACAATAGATAAGAGTGCTGGACCTGGAAAACCTGAGTTCAAATTTAGCCTCAGACACTTACTAGCTGTTCAAATGACTTATCCCTATTTACTTAGTTTCATCTGTTAAATGAGCTGGAGAAGGAAATGGCAAACCACTTCCTTAACTTTGCCAAGAAAACTCCAAATAAGGTCATAAAGAGTTGGACACAATTGAAATGACTGAACAACCACAACAACATCAAGCATCTAGAGAGAAATTAATTGCAATATTATGTGAACTCTCTGAACAATTGCTTATAGACATGACCCTTCCAAACTTTTTCTATGATATGTTGTTCTGCCCTTAGGGCAGCGGTTCTCAACCTGTGTGCCACGACCCCTTTGGTGGTCAAATGACCCTTTCACAGGGGTTGCCCAAGACCATTGGAAAACATGTATTTCCAATGATCTTAGGAACCAAGGCACCGCTCCTCTACCCATCTCTAGGTAGGTCTGCCCACATGCAGATACACCCATATATGAGTATTAAAGGGTCACAGCATTAGGAAGGTTGAGAACAACTGCCCTAGGGAGTGACAAAGCAGGGAAGCAAAACTATAGATTAATATTTGTAATGTACATCAACATTAAAATTTTAAATAAAATATTTGTTTAGTCTACAACAAGAACATAATAAGATTATGTATTGTGATGAAGTTGAGTTTATATTGGGAATGCAAGATTTATTCAAAGTTAGGAAAATATGGACATATTCAACTATATAACAGAATGATAAATATGTTTTGATTATTTTGATAAATGCTGAAAAGACTTTTGACAGAGTACAACATTCACTTCCATTAAAATCACTAGAAGATATTCTAATAAGTGACTTTTTCTTTAATGTGATAAACAAGATTTATCTACAACCCAGCCCCAATGTTGTATGAAAAAAAAGGTTAGAGGCCTTTCCAATAAAATCAGGGGTAAAGCAAAGTTGTCCATTATCATCAATCCTGTTTAACATAATGTTAGAAATTCTAGGTACAACAATAAGATAATAAGTAAATTTGAGGGAATCACCTTTGGCAGATGACATGATACATTTTCTAAAAAATGCTAAAGAATCAATTTTAAAAAGGAATAAATTTACCAAAATTGCAAGAAAGAACATAAATCACTAAAATGTCAATATACTGGAATATATAAAATATATATCACATATAAAACAAAACCCAGAAGGAAGAGATAGAAAATAAAATTTCATTCAAAATAACTACAGAATATATAAAATTTTTGATAGTTAGGGAGGCTACTTGGTACAGTGAATAGAACACCGGCCCTGGAGTCAGGAGGACCTGAGTTCAAATCTGACCTCAGACACTTAACACAAAAAACCAGCTGTGTGACCTTGGGCAAGTCACTTAATACCAATTGCCCTACTTTCCCCCCCAACCAAAAAAGTTTTGACTGTTAATTTAAAATCATACACAGCCCATCCCAAAACAGTCTTTACAGAAATACAATAGTGTGTAATTAAATAAATGTTACCTGCTCACGCATAGAATGTTTCAATATAATAAAAATAACAGAAGTATGTAAATTAATTCATTTATTCAGTGCCATAAGCACATAAGGGTTATTTTATGCATTTGAAAAATAATAATAATGGAACTGATCTGGAATAACAAAATGTTAAGAATCTGAATGGAAATAAGTGGGAAAAAAGTGAATAACATGGTATAGCAGAACCAGATCTCAAAAATGGAATAAGTCAGTAATCATCAAAATTAATCGGTCTCAGTTAAAAAAGTAAAAACTTAACCAGTGGAACAGATTAGGTACAAAAAATATAGAAACAACCAAATTAAATAGTTCAGTATTTCCTAAAGCAAATAATCTCATACGGAAGGTAAGTGTACAGTGAATAGAATTCTGGGCTTGGAGTTAGGAAGACTCCTTTTCCTGCGTTCAAATCTGACCTCAGACACTTACTAGCTGTGTGGCCCTGGGCAAGTCATTTAACCCTGTTTGCTTTAGTTTCCTTATTTGTAAAGTGAGCTGGAGAAGGAAATGGCAAACCAGCCCAGTATCTTTGCCAAGAAAACCTGAATGGGTCACAAAGAATCAGACATGACTGAAAAAAGATTCAACAAAAATAACTTAATGGGGGATAAGGACTCACTATTTGACAAAATCTGCTGAGAAAACTGGAAAGTAGTCTGGCATAAATTAGGTATAGGCTAGTACCTCAAACTATAAACCCAGATAGGTCATATATGGATGCATTATTTAGCTATAAAGGATGATATCAGAAACTAATTAGAGGACCAAGGAAGAAATTGCTTTTAGATACATGGAAAGGGACAGAGTTCATGATGAAACAAGAGATAGAAAGGATCACAGAAGATAAAATGAACAATTTCGATTGTATTAAATTGATTTGTTTTGCACAAACAGACCGATGCAATTAAGATTAGAAAAGAAGCAGGTAAGTGGGAGAAAACAACTTTTCAGCCAGTTTCTCTGACAAAGGTGTCATATCCATGACATAAATTTTGAGAACAAAAACCAATTGATTCCTTGTCAAAAGAAATACCAGGCAGTCTTCAAAGGCAGAAATCTAAGTTATCAGCACCAATTAACAGTGTTCCAGATAGCTAATAATAAAAGGAACACAAATTAAATTAATGCAGCTCTGAATTTCTGCTTATGTCACATTGGCATGATGAAATCAAGATGACAAAAAGGGAAAATAACTAATTGGGGGGGGGGGGAGCTGTCAGAAAATGTGCACAGTAAAGCACTGTTGGTGGTCCAGTCATTCTGGAAAGCAATTTATAATTATGTTCCTAAAGTTAAAAAAAAACCTTGCATATCTTTTGTCCCAGGTTATATTCTTTTAGTAGAATCAAAGAAGTGGATGTTAAATGTATGTTCATGTAGTAGGGAATGGATATACAAATTACGGTATAAGAAATGGTGAAATAAATGATTTCAGAGGAATCTGGGAAGATTTATTATCAACTGATGCGGAATGAAGTTAACAGAAAGAAAAGAACATTTTGTAAAATAACATTATTACAAATAATACAACATGTATTACAAAGAAATACAGCTGTCAAAGTCTTAAGAACACTGGTAAAAACAATGATTCCATTGTTGTAAATGTTTCGATAGTTGTGATGATGATAGAAACTGCCTTTTTTTTTCTCTCTAGAGAGTAAAAAGATAGACTCAAAAGCAGATACGTTTTTGGATCTTGTCAATGTGGGAATTTGTTTTACCCAATTGGGCATATTTCTTTTTTTTTTTTTCCAATGTAGGACAGTGGATTGGCCAGGTCTAGAGCCAGGAAGACTCATCTTCCTGAGTTCAAATCTAGTTTCAGATACTTAATAACTGTGTGGCCCTGGGCAAGTCACTTTATGCTTTTTGCCTCAATTTTCTCATCTTTAAAATGAGCTGGAGAAGGCAATGTTAAACTACTCCAATATCTTTGCTAAGGAAACCCCAAATGAAGTCACAAAGAGTTGGACATGACTGAAAAATGACTGAACAACAGCAAACAGCAATGGAAGGAGAAGTGAGACAAATACAGCAGCATAGCAAAACAAAAGAAGAAAAGGAGTTAATTGAAGCATTTTTTAAAAAAGGAATATAAAAGAAGAGAATAATTTCAGATAAGCAGTGGACCTTTAAAAAGTTATGGCTAGAACTTAGCTTAAATTCAAACAGAAAAGCAAACTGTACATAATGGAGATCTGAAGTTTCACATACAATCCTCTTTCTCTGCTCACATATGCATGCATGCATGTATGTATACACACATACATATGTATATATATAATATTTGTTAGATTCTATTTTTTTTAAAAGACATCCAAAAAGAGCAAAAAATGAAAAGACCATTAATTTGGCAAATAAGAAATAAGTGTTCACTTAAGAGAGAGGAATTTCAAGTGATTGATGAGGTCAAAAGCCAGATGTCAGAGGGTTTAGAAGCAAGTGAGAAGATCAGAACTGAAGGTATCTGATGGAGATAGCTTTCTCAGGCAGTTTATCTGAGATCCAGGATTATAGCTACTTTTGATGGCAAGACCAAATGAGGTTTTTTTTAAGAATGGAGGGGGAATGGGTTTGTAGGCAGCAATGAAGTAAATAGATAGGAAGAGAATGAGTATGATAGTGGAGACAAACCGTTGAAGGAGGGGATGGATTTAAGGGTGCCAATGGTGAAGTTTGCTTTGTCAAATTTGCCTCTTCATGGGAGATTGAAATGAAGGAGGATTCATCAGAGAGAAGATGTCTAAGAGACGTGAGAAGAGGAGGGAACAGATCAGGGAACTTTTGATGAATGGTCTCAATTTTTTTTGGTGAAGCATTAAATGAGGTCCTCAGTGGAGAGGGAGGTGGGCCAGGGTGGAATGTTGGGGGAGACTTGAATAGAACTACAAAGGTTTGGGAAAGTAAACACATTAAAGAGGTGTGAGGATTTCCTTGAGATGATGGCCAAGTTGAGATTTATGTAACAAAAATTTTTAGTGAATCTAATTAACAGAATTCTATGATTTTTGTAGTCCTATTGGAAAACATATGATCTCTAGGAATAAAATAATTTAGAATCCATTTTACAGATGGAAAACTAAGTCTCAAAAGGGCTCAATGACTTGCCAAGGCCATAGGTTATTCAATACAATAATCAGGACTAGATTCCAAAATTTCTCTTTGCTAATCCCACTCCCATTCTGATGATATTTGCTATACCATTACTAACCTCCAAACCTCTCGGGCATATGGTGTCATACTATATCACATTTAGAAAAATGTCATTCATATATTTGTGGGTATGTGGAGTGTGTGTGTGTGTTTGTGTGTGTGTGTATGAGTGGGGGGCAGAACAGGGGGAAAAGAGAGAGACAGAGAAAGAGAGACAGAGAGACAGAGACGGAGAGACAGAGACAGAGAGACAGAGACAGAGAGACAGAGAGACAGAGAAAGAGAGGGAGGGAGAGAGAGACACACACACACAGAGAGGGAAAGAGAGAGAGAGAGAGAGAGGGAGGGAGGGAGGGAGAGAGGGAGGAGAGAGAGAGAGATTTTGTTGTACTGGGGACATGAAACAATTCTGAACTTGGCAGAGTTTCTTCATGTTTACATAGGCTAAAATCCTGAATATCCAATCAGCTTGTTCCTTAGTTCTATCTAAAACTCAGCAAGAAATTAGAGATGCATGTCCTGTTGCTGTGCAGCTAGGATACATCTGATGTTATTTCTCTGGCTTTCCCACCATGGTTTAGGAGGATGGGTTGGGAATCACAATCATGTGTGTTTTTTTTTTTTCTTATTCTCTTGATTATTACACCCACTCTCAGTTTTGCAGTAATTGATGCTAAAGGGTTTTCTTTCCTCTTTTGGACTGCAGGTGTGAGAGTGCTAATGTTTCCTAGGACAGAACAAGATAAGTGGCTATTGCTTTGTTTCCTTCTGCTTCCTCTCTGTATGAAGCCACTCTCATAGATCTGCAGGAAGAGATTTCGTTGCAGATGGCAGAGGTCAATATATTGTGTATTCGATATAGTCAATAATAAAGTAAGGATTTATGCTAACTGAATGTTAATGAGGAAGTGGAAGGACCTTGGAAAGTCATTATGTCTGGTCATTTGTTTCACAATATTGTTGCAAACAGACTCTGGGGGCCAGTGCAAGGAAATGATTTAAAAAGCCTCAAGAAGAACTGGAAAAACACAGAAAGGGCTGCGATGCTAAATGTAGTGCAAAGTTCAGGTGATGGGCAATAATAGCTCATTATAAGGAAAGAGAGTAGTATCAATTCTTAATGAGAAGACTGGTCTGGGTCCAAATATAATTCTTTTCTTTCCTCTTTAGATAACAGTGGGAATCTTCCAAGTGTTTGTTGCTGCTTGTGAATAGAAGACATCTTGTTGGAGGACCCTGGAAATAGATTTTAAAATATGCTTATGCAGGCACTTAGACTAGGTATATATAATGAT
>CM053583.1:185195006-185264224 GCA_028627135.1 Pseudochirops cupreus
AATATGCATCTTTATAGATATGTAAGTGTATGTGTATATTACATATACAATATATATGTGTATATGCATATATACGCATGCATATAAATAAACTTACCAAGGATCACTACTTTAAAATGCTTATGATGTACTAAAAAAGCTGTTTTGAAAAAAACCTACTGCCATTTTGCAATAATGGAAATGCAGATTGAAGATCCATTCACCCCTTGGTATGTAGTTATTTTTCATTAATATTAATGAAACCCACATCCGTGCATTGGGGGTGAGGGAATAGAGTCTTTTCCAAAGGTCCATGGTAAATAGTGTGTGCAGGTGCCCTTCTAGGGTTTCCATTTAGTTATACCTAATAACTAATTTTCTGCTGTTGAATTTGACTTGTAGTTCTAACCAATGCAAATGTGCAGAAATATAGAATCCTTTCCCAATATTTCTTTTTAGATATATGTGTTGTTAATTTCAGCCATGGTCACATTAAAGACACACTATTTTGAAGTTTACATTTTGTACAATTGTGTGCATTTTAATAGCATTTAAGCCAAAGAGATGAACTTTCACATTCTGTCTAACTTTATGCCAAAAGCTATATGCCAAAATAAGAAATAAGACTAGGGATTGGAGGTTCTATAGTGAAATTATGATGTGAAAATAGGACTTTCATCAAGTTTACTATTTACTGATGACACTATCTACCTATGGAAATGTGAATATTTTATTATTTTATATATGGGCATACATATGTCAGGATATGAAAAATTAAGGGAAAAGAAAAATTTTAGCAGAGTCAAGACATTTAATTCTTTTGACTCTCTCTATGAATGATCAGTGGATTTGCAAATGAAAGTGATCTTAAATATCAGAGGATCACAGAAGTCTAGACTTAGAGACAAAAAATTCCTAGAAGGTCAGCTAGTCCAACTCCTCTATAATTTATAGATTATCAGACTGAGGTGTGGAGAGGACAAGTGATTTATTCAAGTAAAACAGCTAGGTAGTATCAGAGCCTAGATTCCAATACCTATCCTCTGGGTCTAGATTCACTGCTATTTCCCCACACACAATATAGTTCCACATATATTGAAACAAATCTAATTGGAAGTGGTCAGTGGTTACATATTTGAGCAATGGGTTGATTAGGGAAAGATAAATAGGTTTCTGTGGAGACAAACAGTGAAAAATGGAATGAACTATCATTCAGCATTTTGAAAACTTTTGAGATCTTATACATCATAATGCAAAATGGTGACTTTGATGGTCCATCTGTGGTAAGTCTTCCAAGAAAAATACAACACCAAAGCAACAAAACACCTACTAAGTTGTCTGCCATGAAAGTTCACTTGTCCAGGACATTGGTTTGCCTTAGAATTCTAAGAAAAGCAATTATTCAGTTAAGTGTGACTCAGAGTTCTGAGACTGCATTTACTCATTTGCATAATGAGCTTTAGAATGTTGGAGCCAACTAAGAGCACAGTATACTACATTGATTTGAACAAGACAAATTAGAGAACTTTCAGTTTAATAACTGGGGAAATGTGGACATCAGAACTGTTCTATGACTATGAAACCTATAATTTACCTGAGTATAGCTATGAGATGACAATTTGGTTACTAACCATAAGTTAAGGTGGAATCATTTGTAGAGTGGCCATAGCAGCTGAATCTAAAAGACTTAAAGGTGAAAGATCAGATTTTTGCAAAATGTCAAAGGAATCCTTCACTTTTCTTTGCATTTTTCCCTTGTTAAGCACATTTGTTGACCAATAAGAGACTGTACTATTCATTATTGTTACCTGTTGCTTTGAATAAAATATTGTGCTTTCTAGTATGACTTGCTGAATAGGGAAATTAAAGGAAAGGACAGTTATTTTTCTGCATTGCCACCTGTTGATATTGAGAGGCGAGAAGCAAAACCTAGGAAAAGAGTATGGCCAAAGAGGTTTTTTTTCCAAGTTTTAGGATAAAGGTCATACACTTTTCCTAAAAGAACAGAACACTATTTCATCCAAAGGCATCAACTAAGGTTGAAGGTGGAAGCAATGGAAACTATAGTTGCTATTGAAGGGGAGCTGAGTAAAGTAACTGCCTGGAGGCAGAGAATCAGAAAAGTAGCTCAAGTCCAGCTGAGACATGGGGTCCAATGAAGTGCTAGACAAACACAGTGTGGGTCAGTTCAGCTTAGTGATGAAAAAAGTATCTGTTCAACACAAACTAAATTCTTCAAGGATTTTTTATGTGCGGTTCCTGAAATATAAACAAGAACCAAAAGTCTCCAGCTCGATAGTTATGAATATCTCTGACTATGTGCAGTCCCAGCACATGCTTTTCTAACTTGGGACTTTAGATGTCACTCTCCCGATGGACATTGTGCTTATTGATGAGGGAAAAATGTTATGTAAACATTTTGTGTTTGATGTTCATTTTCAGTAAATATTTTAAGATTATTTGAATAGTAATTATTTGTTGGTGGGAAATTACAACTGTAGAGGCTCATGAGCTATAGTGTTTATGGGAAGAGTAAACCACAGGGGTTATCCATAGGACTCTGAGAGTTCAAGTAGTAACCAGGTGGCTACCATTCTGGGGAACCAATTAGACTTGCCAAAGTGGCAACAGGATGGGTGTATCTAACAGCCCCATCTGAAAGAATGAGAAAATCTTGGGAAAGTTAAGGTTGGATCCATGGGGGCCTATGCTCTGGGATTCTATATGCTTGTGGCTCCTTAGTTCTGCCCATTTCTGTAGTGATGTAAATGACATTATTGATGGAATCCTTCTTAATGTTCCCTAGATAGAGGGAATAATAATTGCTAACATTGATTCAAACCTGACCTCAGGCACTTACTAGCTATGTGACTGGGTGGGAAGAGAGAGAGAGAAAGAGAGAATGGGGGGGGGGGGGAAGATCACTCCTAGGGGGAATGTTTTGGGGATTAGACCAGGATTGTTTGGTAAAATCACTGTCATATGACCATACTTGTATTTCTTCTCCATGTTTCCCAATATGATCCACTTCTAGAAGCTCATCTCTTCTTTTTCTGATGTTGCCACATGCAAGTTTTTACCTACAATTCTACCATTACCTTATTAATTTCTTATGGTCTTAATTTATTCTTAGTGATTCAATAGTTTAAGGTGATTTTTTATTTTTATTTTTTGAAAACCAGAGATGAAGAGAAAGTTCTGAAGCCATGGATTTGCACACATGATTGTGGCTCCCAAGTCCCCACTAATGTAATTGCTTTTTCCAGCTCTCAGTCATTAAGTCATAGCAAAATGATTCAATAAAATTGCATAGTATGAAAAGTAACAATGAAGCATTTTCAAAATAAACATTGGATGCATTTTCCCCAAAATATATACCCCATTGGTAGGAAGGTTGGGCACTTGCAGTGAACACATGTGGAGAGGTCCTCACATAGGGAACAAACGTATTAAAGGCATACAGTTTAGAGGAGTTAGTCACCCCTCTGATGCTTCAGGTTCACCAGTATCTTTCAATGATGTCATTGCACTGATCTCAACATTCCTGGTCCCTACTGGTCAGTATCTGTCACTATATGTAACTCTCTGTAGGAGTATGTAGGGTTTTCAGGGAGGACTAGCACTTCTGTTGTGAGAGCCTGCCAAGCTCTTTTCAGGGCTACTCATCCACCTTTGGTGTTCACCTGTCACTCAACTTTCACCTGTGACTCCCAGAAGCTGTAGCATGCATAGCGGCCACACCCTTGTGAAACTGTCTTGGCAAATGGCTAAACTAGTAACCAACAGACCTCAAACCCATTGGTGAGTTAGTAGGATATCTACCTCAAGCATATGAAGACTTCCATTACAATGGGTAGATGAAGACAACTTGTTCCAATGGCCATGAAGGAGGTTGAAGTTCAGAACTTGGTCAGACATGGAAGACAGCAAGATCATCCATTGCATTCGATGCCATTACCAGTTGTCCTGACTTTTGTCCTACCATTGGACTTCAAAAACTCTGGAAGACAGAGTGAGGCTGATGACTGCACAATTCTGCCTCACTTAAATCCAATTCATGTGCAAGTCAGGGCATCACCTTTCTCCACTATTTTACCCCAACATCATGATGTAATTGGTCCTCTTTGAATATGAAATATGAACAACAACAATCTGTGACTCCTGGGGACTTCTTCCTTCAGATTTCATGAGGTTGCTGTTGGCCATTTCTTCACTGGTCTTGTGATGACTGTCACTGGATGAAGCTCCATTGGGTCAGAGGTCATGGAGATCCTCTATCCTACTAGTTTCTGACTTTAGCTGAATTCCCTAACTGGAGCATTACTTTATAAGGGGAAAATGGTACCATTATTTTATTACTATTTTAACTTAAATCCCAGAGGATTTTTATTACTATAGCAATTTTAGAGAAGGCAAAAGCCCCGACATTCAAGCATCAAGCTTAGGAGGAGAGAAAATACTCAATACCTTTTTGTCTTCCATTGGAGTAGGTCTCTCTGTTTCTCTGAAACTCCAATGAATTTCTCTCCTCCAGAAGAAGGTTGTTCATCCCAAGGTAAGCTCTTTGGAACACAAAGTCAGAATAAGTCTAGCTAAGGGTCTCAGGCTTAAATCTGTCTTTTTAAACTCAATTTTCTATTCTGTGACTGATTTAAGGTCACAAAATCCATACAATTACTAGACTGATCCTAGTCAGTTTCCATTTACATACTACTTTTCTGTCAAACAACCATTGGCTTTCATGGTCCTGGTTCCTCCAGTCTCTTAATTCCAAGGCGCTTGTACTTCCCCTGTGTAAATGAATGGGAAAGGGGAAAAGTCCTGGGTCAAAACTCTTTTTCTAGCCTCATCCCTATCTTTAATATGTATATGTGATCATATTGCTTTAAAATATCTATATCTATATTTATATCTGTAGCTATCATCTATGTATGTCTGTCTGTATGTATGTATGTATCTATCATCTATCTATCTATCTATCTACCTATCTACCTATCTATTTATCTATCTATCTATCTATCTATCTATCTATCTATCTATCTATCTATCTATCTCATATTTACCAAAGCAGCTAGGTGGTACAGTAAACAGAGCATTGGGCTTAAAATCTGGAAGGCTCCTCTTCCTGAGTTCAAATCTAGCCTCAGACAGTTGATAACTGTGTGACCCTGGGCAAGTCACTTAACCCTGTTTGTCTCAGTTTCCTCATCTGTAAAATAAGCTGGAGAAGGAAATAACAAACTACTCCAGAGTCTTTGACGAGAAAACCCCAAATGGGGTCGTGAAGAGTTGGACATGACTGAACAACAACAAATCCATCTATCTATTATTTACATCTATATCTATTTGCAGTATAGATGGAAGGAATGAATTGGGAGTAAGACCAGATCAAATAGCAGTTCCTGATTATGGTAGCTGATGAGAGGAATTCCAGTCAGCAGCTTCTTTTTTTCACTTCTGTGAAGTTTTAACTGAGAGTAACTTTGCATTCTTCTATATCTTCTAAATGTGGTATAGTGAATAATGCACTGGGTCTGAAGTCAGAAAGACCTGAGTTCCAATGCCTCAGACATTTACTGGCTGTGTGACCCTGGGCAAGTCCCTTAACCTCATTTGCCTCAGTTTCCTCATCTCTAAAATGATCTGGAGAAGGAAATGGCAAACCATTCCAGAATCTTTGCCCAGAAAACCCCCAAAAGGGGTCATGAAGAGTTAGACATGACTGAAAAATGGCTAAACAGCAACAAGCATCTATATAATTTTATAATATTTATATATAATAATAATTCATAATATTAATAAATCATGTGGATATCAAAAGTGATTTTGTCTGCGCCTACAAATATGGTGTTGGTGTACTGGTGTACTCTGAGATGGAGGCCAAACTGATTATAGAGAAAATCTATGCAGTTGTAACACCATGCACAAGCAACTTCCCAAAAGAATGCTACTGTGAACAGCTTTTAAGGTTCTGATTACACAGTATAATGAACACTATTTATTCCACTACAAATCAAGGCAAACATTCAGTACAAATCACAATATAATATTCACAACATTACATCTTATCACAGAGAATCACAATATAGTGTTCACAACATTAGAATGGTCACATAGTTTTCACTACAGTGGCCACAGTATTTAGAACAAAGAACAAAAGAATAATCATCTAGTTTCCCTAAGGGAGGAAACCATTCTTACTTAATCATTCAGTCAATTCGCAATATAATAATCAATACTTAATCATTCAATCAATTCACAGTACATAATCAATCTTCCACTCATGGGACAATTATAGATTAACTTAATCAGTCTCTTATCTAGCAAGCAGTCACTAAATACAATCATTAGAAAAATACACAAATCTTCCACCCCTCGGTGTCTAGTACCCTTCAATTTCATCATGTATCCGAGGGGAGGCCTTTTCTTCATCTTGACTTGGGGTGGTCTCTCAGATTCCCTGGATCCCCTTCCATGGTCCCAGCTCCTTCCTGAATCCACCAGACAGTCACCTGGATTCAGAGGCAGACAGCTCCCAGGTTCTTGTCCAGTCTTTGGGGCAGTTCTTGTTACACACTGAAGTTCACAGGGTCCAACACATCTCAAACCCTTCACAACTTCTGTTGCCAGAAATTCAAGGATCAACCAAGCCATAAACAAATAAAGGCTTATCCGGGTCATGCTTCTTCAGTCCTCCAGAAGTTTGGCTGGCTTTAGGACCCAGAAGGAATCTCAGCCTTCCAGGCAGCAACTTCAGCCTTCACCAGATTCTGATCTCAAGAAAAACTCCAACTCAATTCTCAGTCAGCTTCCAGATGCTGGGAGAGAAACTCTCTCTCTCTCTCTCTCTCTCTTTTTTTTTTCTCTCTCTCTCTCTCTCAAGAAAACTCCAACTCAGTTCTTCAGTCCAGTAGCCCAGCTCCCAGATGCTGGAACATATCTGCTTCCTCTACCAGGAGCCTCCAGGAGGAAGATTCTTGACTCTGTCTGTCCTCTGGAGCTCTTCTTAAATACACACACTGGCCTCCTGTCTCAGCCAACCCCTCCTGCCACATCAGAAACAGGAGACAGAGTTCACATTGTCTGCCTCTTTCACAGAAGTACTTGGTCATTAGTTACTAAGGACCAAGTACCTGCAAAATTAATTAACATAACAGCAATTTAAGAAGAAAAGCTATAAACCTGAGTGGGATTATAGTTGTGGTTGTGTCTGAGTGAGTATATCTGAGACACTTGATGTCACGACCTCTACCCCCACAAGAAACTTAGCATATATCTATATAGAGCCAGCCAGCTCTTTTGTCTCTGTAGCTATTTCTCAGTCTGTCTCTGTCTCTGTCTCTATTTCTTTCTCTCTTTCTCCCCCCTCTCTCATTCATATCTATATTATTATCTCTGTCTATAATCTATATTCATACACATTATACATAGAGGCCACTTTGATCAAACTAAGGTGTGATTAAGGTAAGGTTAAGGACTGATGTGGTCAATATCTAATTGGTGGAAATGGCTAAATCTCTGCTTCCTTTTAACAAGTGAAAGTTTGTTCCCACAAGATCTTCACCTGAGACAATGTCCTGGTTCTTACATGCTAGCCACTTATACTCTGAGCCTTGTTCAGTTGTATCAGTGTCTCTATGGATTCTGCATTATCCCTCTTACGTCCAGTGAAATGCCTTGGGTTGTTTTAAGATAGCCCTAAGTGCCATCAGAATGGGAAGTCTGGAGATGGAATAGAAATAGTATCCCCTAAGAAAGAGGAAGCATTGCAAATATTTTCTGACTTTTCACTGTAGGTGCCCAACTGAGGTATGGTCTCTCACTTACTTCTTTGGATCTATGTATACCCACTTTAGTCTACTATGTATCCTAGAAATTATACACATATACATATATAAATAAAATACAGATAGACACATGTATAAATGTAACATATTTGTACATGTGTATATATTTATATCCATCATGTATGTATGTATGTATGTGTGTGTGTGTATCTCCTTCTTGAATTGACACTTGTCCAATTTGGTAAATAAAGAAAATTGCTCATGCCATGGAAAATTATCTAGGCCAGTTCTGAGTCCTGAGAAGAGTCCCAGGAATCAGTTAAAATATGAGAAGAGTTTGAGGTGTTTCATTTAGGAAACTTTTGAAGATTGTGGGGCATTGTATATACTAAATGCCATAATCCAGAATTGATATAGTTCATCCTGGGGCTATGTGTATTGTTGTTAATTAATTGAATTAATTTAGCCCAGGGTTATACAAGAAATTGTAGAGCTGGTACTAGAACCCAGCTCTCCTGACCTCTAGCCAATTAAATTAAATTAAGATGAGCAAAACTAGATTATTAGGAGTGTTTTTCAAGTAGCTTGTATCATTAAATATCACAAGACAACTATTTTGGTTAATAACTGAAAAAAACATATCTGAACACTTCTCAGAGATAAACTGCAAAATTACAGATCCAATATTCAAATGGATTTTATATTGATAAGTTGTTATGCTTTAATCTTGTATTTATAGAATTGTCATTTTCACTGGAAAGGAACAATTTTGTACTTGTATATGTAGCAGCGACTTCCCTGACCCCCACCATCTGAAGATCGGTGGTACATTCCACCCCTTCCCCAGGGTTCTCTGGTACACTAATGGGGTAAAGCATATTTAGTCTCTGTCACTGGTTCAAGTCCAGGCAACTGTATCCCCAAATTTTAAGGGTTGCATGAATGCTAGCTCCTTCTAACCACTTGATGGTCAGATTAACTTTTGCAAAAGAACATTAACTTCAAAATATAGTGAGAAAAATATACACACATTTGCCCTGAAAATCTGAGTGGGGGCAAAATCTGCCCACTTGTAACACCCCAGTCTCTGGACAGCGGAGGGGAATTAGGTTCACAGCTTAGTTCCTAGAGAGCACTAGTCCCACCAAGTTAAAAGCCCCAAACCAACCACTCCTCCCACTTAAGTTCCAACACTGACTTCTTAGGCCTTCCCTACTGGGTAGCAGCAACATCTGGCCTGGAACGCTGATTCAAACTTCACTATGGCTTGAGCACCCAGGAATTCTTATTTTTGGCACCATCCTTGAATGTGGCCTTATTATATACAATACTATTTATAAATTCCTGCTAAATTGAGTTTTTGCAGAAATAGAATAAGTGGGAGAGTGATTACATCAGCTCTTTTATATCTTTTCAGTGGCTTAGGTATGAATTGGTAGGATGGGTTTTCCCCAACCTAATCCTGTCCTCAAAGAAAAGGAGCTTCATATCCAGATAAATATTACTTACTTAAATGGGACTCAGGAACATTCTACTAAAATCTTGTGACAGTGCCTTATCACTTCATAGAGATGGTTTTGACTCCCTAAAGTTCTGGCAGGCCTCATCAAGCTAGAAAGATTTGGAGTGTGAGCTTGGTGATGTATTGTATATCTGTGGTCTGAAGACCATCTCCAGTCTGACATGGGAGAGGCTCACTTTAGATATTGGACATCAGATACTGATTCTTTTTTGGACCTAGAAATCTACCAAACCATCTCCCAAAGCAGAGAAGGAGATATTGCATCCAAGAAATCATAGCTATTATAAGTCTTGAAATGTAGGTTTTTTTAAAACATGGTTGAATATTTTTAGTGAAACAAGAAATCAGTCTCTGCTTGCCACCTTTGCTCTTATAGAATTCATAAACACCTGGGAATCAAGTATGACATAATTTTTGTTATTTACAAATAAGCAAAAATCTGAAAGAATATTCTCTAAGGAAATACTGTTATTGGAAAGAACATGTTTAATTTATTTCAGTGTTTCAAAGTAAGATCTCAAAACAAAAGTATAAGCCCGCTTTTATAGATTAGGAAACTGAGGCCTACCTGGAGTAAATAAATAATTAAGCCAAAGTTTCATTATATAATGAAATGATTGGCAACCCTGCCGTGAACAGAGGTTACAAATTCTTATGCCTAAGTCTAGTTTTCTTTGTTCTGGCTCAACACACATTTGTTTGGTGTGGTGTGAGAGGAATGGAAATGACATTAATACCTTCATTCAGATTTAGGACTATTTATGGGCCTTTTAAATTAAATGTATTATCATTGATACTTGGAAGCATTCCAGACACCTGCCTGATGTTCTCCTAGCCCAAAGATGTGTGAAGTCATCCATTCTTCACCAAGGTATGTGATAAATGAAAATGTGTGTGTGTGTGTGTATGTGTGTGTGTGTGTGTGTGTGTGTGTGTATGTGGTCATGTTGGTGTGTCTTCAGGAGGTGGGGGGGATTTCTTTTTAACAAAGAGCAGACATTACTCCTTTTTGACAAGAGACAAATGTTTCATTCAAATGCCACATTTCGCATATTGGAAACCGTAATGAATTTTTGTGTGCCTCTCTGCCTAGTTCACAGTGTCAGGCAGAGACACTGAGGTACCTTGGACTTCCCTCACCAAATTTAATTCATTGTTACACCCTCCAGTGGAATGGTGCATAAATCAAGCGTTAGATTTGCATGTACTGGAGTGAGCAACCCCCTTCTGTGCAAATATAAACCCGAGTCCTGAATATTATGTCAGGAGCAGGAACAAAGCAATCTAAGGCTTCCAATAAAAGCCTGGTAGCCAGTGTAATTCATGCTGGTATTACGCTGCTCTCATGTCAGGCCTGTTATTAAAACTCTTGTTTTACCCTCCTTTTTTCATTTTGAAAGAAAATGTTTTTCCTGACCTTTTTGTATTCAGAAAACCAGTACACAGGAACACCAGTACTATTTATAAACTGGTGTCTACTCCAGAGAACAGTCAAAATCTTGATTTCGCTCCTGGAACTCAAACATACAGTAGGTGAGGGAGAACATATGGATAATCAAAGGGAAAGAAACTAAAGAAAGGGTATGAAACTAACCCCACCAACAATGATTAAGTGACTGATTCTCACTAATGCTCTACCTCTGGCCAGTCCCATGTGAAAACGAATATCAGTCAGGCCAGGCAAGTTTATGGAGTGATTTGGGAGCTACAAATAAGCCAAGTTAATGCACATTTGGATGCATTTGCAGATGCAGAGCATGCATCCTGTGCAGTAACAGTGGGACTAAATTCCCAGTATTGTGTTTCTATGTTTCTGGATGTTAATACATTCATTTATTGGGCATCTGGGCAACTTTTGCCAAATAAAATATAACAGTGATCCCCAAATGAGTGGGGCTATGAAAGAAGCTGCCCTTTCCCCCATTGTACAATGTGTCATCCCAAGATTCCTAAGAAGTACTGATAACTTATGAACATGTCCATATTCCACTTTGCATTAAGGCCTTATTATATTTATGCCAGCATGCTAAGCAGTGGTATTACAAACAGCATTTGCTTCTGAAGCCAACTGTATTTCCAAAAAGGAACAGCTGTCCATAACACATAACCAGGTGAAAATGGGATCATGAGAGCGATGATAATGATTTGCTATCTATACACAATCTGTCCCAGATGTCCATATACATCCATTAGAGTTTGGAATACTTCAGCATTTGAGGAGGTGAACACAGGTGTATGAACAACACCAAACAAGAAAAAAAGAAAATGAAAAAGATCTTTGGGGAAATAGCAAACAAGGGTGTAATCCACAGGCGGAATGTTTAAGATTCATTCTTCTACTTTATTCTTTTTATGTTTTATCTCAGAGGAGATAAATGGTTTTGCTGGCATCAAATCTAAGTAGAAAAGTATTTAATATAAATAGGATGTTTTATTATATTTATCCAACATATTCTATGTCAGGTCAAAACATCATTGTAATTTGGTGATAACTCTGGTGATGGTATTCCCATTTGATAGGCAGAACTCTCAGATCAATAACAGAGTATTCTTGTACCTGGGGCAAATTCTGGTGTGGGAGAAGAAGCTGGTAATAGGCTGATAACACAGAAATACAATTAGTCCAGTGAGGGGTGGATTAGGATGCAAGCTTCTCGTGGATGGGAATCATTTCATGTTTGTTTTTGTAAGTTCAGCTCTTGATCCAGTCCCTGGAACATTCTTTCTATCTATCTAATCTATCTATCTATCTATCTGTCTATCTATCTATCTATCTATCTATCTATCATCTATCTTTCTATCATCTCTCTCTCTTTCTATCATCTTTATCTATCTATCTATCTACATATCTATCATCTATCTTTTTATCATCTCTATCTATTATCTATCTTTCTATAATCTCTCTCTCTTTCTATCATCTTTATCTATCTATCTATCATCTTTCTATCATCTATCTTTCTATCATCTCTCTCTCTCCATCTATCATCTATCTATCTATCTATCTATCTATCTATCTATCTACCTATCTATTTATCTATCTATGAACTTTCTAACTGACTTTAGTCAGTTATGGAGAAGGGTTGTTACTCAAGTCAGGGGGAATATGCCCTGTCAATATCCATGGTTTGTAATTGTCATTCCCCCAACAGTTGAATGACTAAAATTTTGCATCCATCATTCAGTAAAACAAAAGCAAAAATTTTGTGATTATCATCTCAGGTGATGAATTGCACGTAAAGAAATTTCCTCACACCTGGGCAACAATTTAGTAAAAATGTTTCTTTCAAAATTTCTCATTTAAAACAAGTACCATTTAGATATTACAATACAATCATGATATATTTACTTAGTCTTGCAATCATGGAATTGGCTACCTATTGTAATTGTACTTTGAATTGAAAAAAATTGATTAGGGAAAACATTGTGCAATCTTTATTCATTCACTATAAATTTTTGTTTGATAAAATGTTTTACTCTATAAAATTTGGCACATATTTCACATATACCATAACAATATTGGCCCAGATTTATTCCCTGTTCTTGAAGAATAACAAATATGAACTTGAACAAAGTATGAGAGTGCTCAATTTTGAATAAATTTCCTCTTGGTAATGTCTATGGAGTTCAGTAATAACATTGCTACCCTATCCTAGAACCATTTAGCCTATGTTGATTTCACTTAACAGAGACTTCATAAATGTACCTGTTCCGGGAATTAAATCTACAGGTAAAATGACTACAGTATTTAAATTATCATCTGAGTCTGTTTATTCAAAATATGCCCATTAAAAGACAGTGGTCTTTCCATGGGATCATAACTTCGATTTCCAAAATATCACCAACTAAGTCGCTAATGTTTATCTGATTCATGGTGAGACCATTGCAAAGAATATATGTCTTTAAACACAGTTTTTAAATTGTTTGATTAAATTAAATGTCACTGTTTGGGACTGGATGCATTGAGATCTATTCCTTCACCCATACCCTGATGTCAGAAACCAGACATTGACCCAAATGAAAAGCTATAGTATTTGGGCTGTTTAAGCCTGCAAAATATTTGTTATGCAATTCATGGAGCACAGTGGTGCACAATGTCAATTCTCTACTGTCATTGTCATGATTAAGAAAGGGTATGAAGGGGTGACCCCTGTGTAGATTGAACTTGTCATAAATAATGGGGATGTAAAGAAACCTATTCCAATCCTGAGTATGGCAAAAGAAAAAACACACAGAAATACTCATAAGATCTATAATGAAAACAGGTAATACACAAATGATATTGTATTTTCTTGTACATTATTCTCCATTTCCTAACAATATTGTATCATCAATTTTTAAAGCATCTTATTCTGAATACAAATGAGATGAATGCAATTTACTTCAAATAATAATCCCCCTAATGACTGTGCTGTTAATGGCTAGCTTATTGGACATTTTCTAATTGGAAAAATAATTTAGTTTATTGGAGACATCCCAATCACAATTTCCTGCAGCACTGAGATATCAGGTTTAGGAGAATCTATATCAGTTGTATAGAAAGGTTCAAAGAGTCCATAGGATTTTTTTAGAAAGTAGCCCATGGATTTTTCACTGTCTTTTCTTACGCTCATCAGCATCATGATGGCAATCCAGGTGAAAGCAATTAAATTCCATACCATGAAGCATTTTATAAGTTATAGATTATCAATATAATGTCAAATGACTCATTCGGTGGTCTTTTATGAAATTCAATTAACTGAAAAAAAGAACTGTAGTTGACTTAATAGAACATGTAAGTTCCTGAAAAGTTGCATTTATGGATTTTATTTGTAATGTAATCATACACTAGTTAATATAGAATTGATAGTGCACCTGTATTCCTCTGTAGTCAGGAAACATCTCATATACTGAGTTCTGTCTGGGGCACTGTCTTTAGAAAACACATTGATAAGCCACACAGCATTCAAAGGAAGGTGGCCAGGATGTTGAAGAGTCTTGAGATCATGTATAAAGATTGATTGAATGAACTGGAGATGTCTGACCAGGAGAGGATAAGCTCATAGGAATCATGATAACTGTCTTTGAATATCTGAAGGAATGTCATGTGGAAAAGGATTAGATTTGTCTTGTTAGGTGCCAGAGGGAAAGAAGAAGGACCGATAGGCAGAAATTCAAAACAGGAAATTTAGACCTAATTTAAGGAAAAACGTATTAACTTAATTAAAGTTACCCAAAAGTGGAATGGTTAGCCCAAGGAATTTCTGGGTTTCTCCTAAACAAAATCCATTAAGTAATGCTGAGTGACCATTGAATGGATTTTTGTTCAGGTACATTTGGACAAGATAGTCTCTAAAGAGTCTCCTGACTCTGAAAATCAGCAATGGTGTAAAGTGAATGTGTTTTAAAGAGAGAAAATGTTCTCTTTGTTTAAAAGAATCATATAGTTATTTCTTTCATAAAATGAAGAATTCTTAGACACTTGAAGGATATTAAGAAGCGCATCATCCTTAAAATAACTACAAATATTAAATTAACAAGTACTCAGAAGGGGTGATAATTTTTTAAAATGAATGGTCACTTGTTAATTTATCTGTTTTATAAAGTAAGTCCCAACCTCCATTAGATTTTTCTAAGTTGAAATATACATCCACCTTATTTATTTAATTAACTAATTGTTCTAGTGTCTCTTAGTCATAGTTACTATCTTGATTTCATCAAAATTCTAATTTATAATGGATTTTCTTTTATACTAGGGACATTTGATGTCACATGAACTTATGTAGTTGTAGAAAAACACCAAGGCAATGTAGGATTTTCTTTTCATCTGAACAGACTCCTACACAAGGATGTAGTGTTACATCTTTTGGTACACTTTAAGGAAGCTACTTGGTTCCTTGAATCTTTTCTTGGCTCCAGACATTCTGCCTCAGGTAGAAAACCAATTTCTGCTCAACATTCTGGCTATCTCAAACTGAAAGACAGAGAGAATTAGCAAATGAGATCAGTACAAAATAGCTACCCTTGACTCCATGTTCTCCTTATATTCAATCATGAAGACTAAGGGAATCAGAGATGATTGCAATGGTAAAAATCCAAAAGCATATATTTGCTGTCCTTACAAATGAGAGAAAAATATAGTAGAGCATTGGCCTAAAGGCCCTTCTGTGATTCTTTTGTAACTTAGAGTGCATTAGAAAAGATCCAGTCAGCAAGATAAGTTAATTTTTTT
The DNA here is from genome assembly GCA_028627135.1 of Pseudochirops cupreus. Classification (NCBI taxonomy): domain Eukaryota; kingdom Metazoa; phylum Chordata; class Mammalia; order Diprotodontia; family Pseudocheiridae; genus Pseudochirops; species Pseudochirops cupreus. The sequence goes on from CM053583.1 coordinate 185,210,503, forward strand.
ATGACCTTTATAAACTGTTTTAGCCTGGATCTTGAAGATTAAATTTTCAAAAGTCTCTTTAGCTCAGACTAACAGCACCCTGAAGATTTTCTTTTTGTTTCAAAAGAAAGAATCCAAAATCTATAAGGAAATTCTGTTTGTAGCAATTATTGTCTCATTGATGATTAACTAACATAGCCTATTTCCTATTCAATGGCTCTGCCACTAGAGAATTTTCCTGAATATAGAAATTACTCAAGGGGAGCATTATTACCTGCCGTTTTTGCCCACATTTGCAAGTTCCTGAAAAATCAAATTGAATTGTCATATTTGTCACCTTTTTCCCTCAATGCTGTTGGGTCCTAGGAGATATGTGGCTCAGATATTATGATTCCATAAATCCATGGAATCCTACCACAAGAAGTAGCAAGATCTACGGAATGGAAACTATAACCTATGTGGAATCTTGGAAATCATGTTGTCCTATGATAAGGTTATCCAAAAGTTGTTGGTGCTATTATTTGAAGGCAGTGAGGGAATTGGGTCTTAAAAATTAGATTTTTTTTGAAACTCTCTTTTTATGTCTGGATTTTGTGTTAATTCAATAATAGGTCATATTTGCATGGCACTCAAAATTATTACAAAACATTATATACAGTATCATATTTGTTCCTCAAAACAACCATGTGAGGTAGGTACTATTGCTTGTACCCACATTTTATAGGTAAGGAAGCTGAAACTTAGAGAGATTGTGACATAAATTCCATGATAAAGAAGTCTTTGAGGGAAGATTCAAACTCAGGTCTTTCTGACTTCAAGTACAATGTCCTACCCACTACACCATGCTTAGTCTCTAAGTGTCAGATTTCTTTATATTATATTAGCTGTCTTGATTGCATCTCCTTTAGTGAGAGTACAGCATTCTTGGAATTGGTTACTTCTTCTTTACTTCTATTGTCTCTTCCACAGAAAATGATCTGGGAAGATTAGGAAAAAATGTTCAGCAGGAAGTGGAAACAGGTTTGTAGTGGAAGTGTCATTCTTGACTATTCACTCTTTTTCATCTGCATGTCTAATCTGTGCCCAAGCCATTTCAGACTATTCAGTCTGCCTTCAAAACATCTCTGGCCTGTCTCCTCTGACACTGCTGCCACACTCAAGCATTTCCTCATCACTTCATGCTTGGATTGCTGCCATTGCCTTCTGGTTGGTCTCTCTGTCTTAAGTCTCTCCTCACTCTATCATCCCCTCAGCTACCAAAGTGATCTTCCCAAAATGCAAGTCTGACTATATCATCCCCCAATTTTTTTTTTGTTTGTTTTTGAGTGGGGGAAAGGCAGGGCAATTGGGGCTAAGTGACTTGCTCAAGGTCACACGGCTAGTTTTGAGTTAAGTGTCTGAGGTCGGATGAGAACTCAGGTCCTCCCAACTCCAGGGCCAGTGCTTTATTCACTGCACCACCCGGCCACCCAGCCACCCTATACATCATCTCCTGTTAAACAAACTCCAGTGGCACCAGACTGTCTTCAGGCTCCAACAGAAAATCCCCTGTTTGGATTTCAAAGCCCTTCATCACCTAGACGATGTTTCATAAAGTGTAGGTTGTAACACTATGGGATTATGTAACTGCATGTGGGGGTTGTGAAGAATTTGACAACAGTAAAAGGTTTCTAAATGTGTAATGACCAAAAATTTATTCAAAATCAAACACGTAATGAATCTGAGGTGTTTCTAGCAATGCTTGCCCATGTTGCATCACACAACTTCACTGCAACCTTGGTTCTGAACACAACATTGATGATTATGAAACCAAAATATTGAACAACTCTGAAAAATATTGAAGATGTCCTACATCCTGCAGTATCCAATATTCCACCAAAATTTAATTCACATAAAAATAAACAAGCACATCCATTTCAGTATGCAAATTTACTTTTGTCTTTAATAAATGGTAAAATCTTACATATACCAAAGAATTGTTTTAAAATAAATTCCCTTGTGATTTATTATCAATAAATGTTTGATTGTATACCTATTTCATATGCCTATATACCCACAGTTGCATAAAAATTTCTCAGGTGAAAAGGGGTCACAAGTGGAATAAAGTTTAAGAAGCCCTGACTTAGACTTTTCCTCTCTTTCTCATCATTTTATACTTTATTCCCTCCTCTAGTGACACTGATTTCCTCACATGTTTTTCACATAAGACACTACAGCTCCCAACTCTATGAATTTCCATAGACTGCTAAATTCTTCCCCTTCTCATCTCTTAGCTTTTCTGCCTTCCTTCAAGTTTTAGCTAAACTCTGATTTCCCTCTGAGATTACTCCTGATTTGTTCCCTATGTATCTTATTTGTCTATGGTTATTTGCATGCTGTCTTGGGGACTACTTTCATCTTTCTTTGTATTCTCAGTGAGTACCATCATCCTTATGACATAAGAAAAAAATTAATAAATGCTTTTTGAATTGCTTTTTCCATCTCAATGAAATACTTCCTGAAAACATTAGACAAGAAAATGACATAACAGATATAATGTTGAATTTGAAACTGAAAAGATCTGTGTTCAAATTTTGCCTTGTTTTACTTCAGTTTCCTCATCTGTAAAATGGGAATAATAACAGCATCTATCTCACAGGGTTGTTATGAGGATTAAATGAGATTATACACACAGACACACACATATAATATAGTTTGTAAACCTTGTATAAGCATTAGCTATTAGTTATTTTCAGCCGTTCTTGTTTCAAAGTTAGAAGGGAAATGCATGGCTTATTGAAATGATAAGCCAGGGGAAAAATGGGAAGCCTCACTTGGCAAGGTACTGAGAAATGACTGAGTTTGTTTAACCTCAAGTAAATCTTGCTGCCCAGCAGGGCAGCCACAGTCAGTAGCACTGAACTCTACCCTTCCATGACACAGATGAAAATGTCTTAGAATAAATTTGAAGTACACTTTTCCCTTGCCTTAACATACTTTGTTTCTAAGGATCAAATGACATAATGTCTGTAAAATTCCTTGAAAAACTTAAAGTTGTTTAAATGAGAGATGCTGTCATTATTATCTTCATTCTTCCCATCTTATACCTGATGAAAAATAGATAGAAATGTTCCTGGGATAGGTCATTGTTATAACATAGTTCTTTGTTTTGTAATATTGGTGCAAGAAGAGAAAAAGATAACATTTTGTATGAAAACAAAAGTATTGGTGGTAACTTTAACTTCTATGGACTCATTAAAAGAATGTTTAGGAATATTATAATTGTCATTCATGTCATTTTTAGAATTTTAAATTATTCTGATTGAAATGGCACTAGTACAAGTATCTATACTGCTATAATTCCTTTTAATCTTATGTTTCCTGGGCTATTGAACAGGTGAATAAAATAATTGCATTTTTAACTCAATAAAAGTATCAGGAATTTAGCTTATCTTCTGTAGGAAAGTGGACAGCATCTTAGGAACATATCAAATGGTAGACAGTAGGATGGAGGTAACCTATATTTCATTTTATTCCCACATAATTTTGATTTCTTCCACTAGGTCTCTATGTTTTGAAAGCTTTTCTCTCCACATATGTTGGAGATTAGAAGTATTTAGTATGATATTACCTATTTTAAACCTTAATTTTCTTGATTAATGTTATGTCTGGGTGATTGCAGGGAGCAGTTCTAAATCTAGTTTGAGTAAAGTTTATGTTTTTAATGTTCAAACATATTTTGATGTCCCTATTTACTGATTGACATAATAATATAATACTACTGTGCTGGACTTGAACAAAAGTGCAGAGGTCTATTATCTCTTTGTTTAGGAAGATAGTGAATATTTGATTTGTTGACTTTAGCTAAGAGCCTTTGTAGTACTAGATTTTTAGCAGATGTTAGTTCATCCTGTCAGCAGGCTGATGCCACATAGTTATTACCATTTTCTAGCATATTTTGTATTTATCAGCAAGTCTGGAATCTGTATGGATAACTTATCTGTAATTTCTGATTAAGACTTACCATCATAACTTCCTTCATTTTCACATGAGGTGTGCTTCCTATGTAAGCTGTTCTGTTGTTCTTTGAGAAAAGATATTACAATATAATTATTCTTATCTGTCTCCCTAAATATTGCTTCTCTAGGACACAATTATTTTAGGTTCAAAATAAACAAAACTATTTGTTTCCTTGGTTGTTATCCTTTAAAGGAGAGGGGGACCCCAACTTAGACTCTCAAGTTGGACTCTTTCTTACCAAATGGAAGTTAGACAAAAGACCAACACAAATAGTGAACAGTGAGCAAAGTCATTTGTCCAAGAAGATAGCAAACAGAAATTGGAATTCTATAGATTAAAATATGTAATAAAATATATGAGTCAATGAATTCTTTATATTGGAGTGAATTGACATCTTGCCCAACCAAGAGAGAGACTCCAATCTCACTAAAAGGAAATTTCTTCAAAACTCTAGGGAGTCATGCTGGAAATCATTCACATACTGAGGAGTCAGCTTCCCCTTAAAGATCTACATGAGAGACTTTCTCTTTCTCCTTCCCAGAGTCAGATATGAAGAGAGTCACGTTATCTTGAAGCAGAAAAGCAAGAAATGTCCTTCCTCTCCAAAGATCTCAAACAACATTGCCTCTCACACAGGCATGCTGTTGTCATCATTAGATGGACTAATTAGGAGAAGCTTTGACAAAATGCTCCAGACTTGAAATTCAGGTTACATCTATAACAAATACACATGACTCAAACACCAGATTATGTCTTGTTAGATATCTGTTGGGAATTAATATCTTGCAGACTGAAATGAAAGAGGTAAGCAGTTTTTATAATTTGCATTGATCAATAAGTCTATATTATAAGAATAATCTAATCCTGAATTATACTCATCATTATTAATTTGTTTTTGTATTCTAAATTGTTATTCTTTTTTATTTAATGTTCTGTTTCTATAACTTGAAAACTTTTCATCCCATAGAGTTCTGTGACTGCAAGCTTTTGATATCTTAATATCCATTTCATGACTAGAGTCATAATGGGTGAGTACAACTCAGTGGAATTCATAGTGGGAACTACATATGATCTGAGACCATCGTGGACTTGTTCTGTGAAGGCTTGGTTATTGGAACCTGAAATACTGGGGACCTGCGCTCTTGTGATACCATTGATTGAATTTGGCACCTTGGTCAGTGGATACAATTCTTCCTATTAATCAGATAATTGAGGGAGCAGGATATGAGTACATGCTGCCTTACTTGAAACCATCATGATAGTCAACTTGAAAATGGATAGATGAATTACTGATGCTTATTTATCCAAGGAGGGAACATAAAGCACAATAAGAAATATCCATACTTCACCTAATATATAAGCTTCAGTAAGTGCAGATGATGCTGACCTACTAAATTAGGTAAATCACACATGCGCATGAAATGAACTGAAGACATGAGCACTTTCATTATGCACTGATAGTTCCTCATAGCCAACTCAGGCCTTGCCAGTTATAGACAAGGGCTCCATATTGCTTTTTGTTAATGGTATGTTTAACTGCACATCCAACAACAATGCATCTCCAGCTATAATAGGGTTGTCATATGAAATAACTTCACTTTAAAGTCTAGGTTGGATTAAATGGGAGATAAAATGGAAGAGGTACCATAATTTGGAGAAAGAAAAGTTAAGGGACCCGAGGCCACTGAAAATCTTAATTTAACACAAATTCCAGAAATTCTGTCAAAAGACAAACATGACAAAGGGTAGGAGGTAGCTGTCACTGTCACCTGTAATTGTTTATATTTTATTATCAAAGCGTGCTTATGAGTCTCTTTGGTTTATGATGGAATATTTTCCAAGGTGATACAATTGATTAAGGAAATACAATAACCCCTTGTTTGAGATAAACTATTGTATAAGTAAAAAAAAAAGTACACAGGATAGTTAGCTCTAACTCTAGAGAACATAACTCCTGGTTAACTCTTTTCTCTTTTGATTCAATTTTTGTTTTAATTTGTTGGAACTTTTATGAGCACAAAGACAACTAGAAATTTCCCACATCCCCCTGATTACAGTATATAGCATTATATATGATTATATTGAATATTTTTGTTACATACAAATATAATGGTATTGAAAATTAATAGCCTAAGCAATATGGAACAAATAAAATACAGAGACCTAGCTGAAGAGATTAAAATCATGTTTGAGAAGGATGAAGAGTATCATTCTTGCTATCCTGTCACCTACCAGAACTACACCAAGCATGTCTGGAGTGAGCTTAAAATGATGATCAAAGATGATTAAATGAGTTTACAGCATAATTACTTTACTCAACTATGAAGAGCATTTATTTTATCTGCCCTGCAATAATCTATAAAATATTAAATATATAAAGGAAAAACAACAGATAGCAACTTGCCTTAGACTGTTTCTATCTAAACCCTAATGAAAGAATTGGCAATGAAATAATACTAACAATAATAATTATAATTATGCTTTATTACAAAATATATAATTACCTTTATTATATTATATATACATATTGCAAGTTATTATTTTCCGATTCTCAGTCTTTAAATAGAGTTCAAATAGAAGTGATTCTGGAATGTTTTAGTCCTACTATTATTCTTTTATATTTAGTATCCCAGGGACTATAATGCAGCTGGACAAATTGACTGTCTTTTGTAATTGGATAAAAGTATTGGATTGTTAGCTCATCTTCTGGGGGATCAATGAAAGCATCCGAGGGACATCACAAGCAGCAAATAGGATGATGGGGATGATATGTAATTCATGTTGTACCTGCACAGTTTTGATATCTTCTTCTAGGCTTCTATATTTTAAAATATGCTGCTGCTTTTGCTGCTGCTGCTGTTGTATGTAGTCTGGGAAAACCAGAGACTTTCTTTGCAAGGTTCTTTTCCCATTCCACAAGTTGTCATGCTTATCCTAACAGTAGTCTAGTCTTCTAAATACCATTCTATCTTAATACATAAGTTATGATGAAACATAGAAATATTACATGCTTTTAAAAATAAGTTACAAATCCAATTTAGGCAATATAAGAAAGTAATGACTCATATATATGTGTATATATATATATGTATATATATGTGTGCATATATATATGTATATATATATGTGTATATATATGCACATAGCGCTCTGAAGCTTATGGATCACTTTACTTGCAACAACTTCATGAGGTAAGAAGTGTAAATATTACTTTTCCAATTTTACACATTAGAGAACTGGGGCAGAGAGATATCAACCCTTGCTTAAAGTCAGAGAACTAATTAACATTAGAACTTGGACTCATTTCCACATCTGTGAGTCTCAGATCAACACTATATTTCTATGCAAGATTCAGACAGCTGGTGTAATGGATGGAGCAATGGACTTAGAGTCAGGAACACCTGCATTCAAACCTGGCCTCAAACTATTATTTGTGCAAGTTGCTTGATTTTTCTTTACCTCAGTTTCCTGAACTGTAAAATGGGCAAAATATTAACACCTACTTAACTGTGTTGTTGTAAGATCAGATGAGATAATATTTGTCAATCAGTTATCAGAGTGCTTGGCACATAGCAGGTATTATGTAAAGGCTAACTTCTTCTTCTTCTTCCTTCTTCTTCTTCTTCTTCTTCTTCTTCTTCTTCTTCTTCTTCTTCTTCTTCTTCTTCTTCTTCTTCTTCTTCTTCTTCTGTAGTAGTGGCAGCAGCAGTAGTAGTAGTATATCCAGCCACACAGGATATATGTATATAGTGCATAGATACAACTGAGCACTTTATATTTACGGGGATTTTGTAGGGACCAGGGCACTTCCTCTATCTGCAGTAGTCTTTATTACCCAGGTTTTATGTAAACATCTTGAACTATTTACTGGAACCTTCTGGATAAAGTTACTGTGAAATCTGACTTGGTCATGCATCATTCTGGAAATCCTTTCAAGAACCTAACATTGGAATGATCATAGAATGGGGCTCCTAATGACACAGAGAACCTAATCTGTAGTGGTTTCATTTGGTCTAAGTAGAGGTTTGTCATTCAGTTGTTTCTAACTCTTGGTGACCTCACTTGGGGTTTCCTTGGCAAAGATACTAGAGCGGTTTGACATTTTCTTCTCCAACTGATTTTGCAGAGATGGAAACCAAGGCAAGTAGGATTGAATGACTTGCCTAGGATCACACAGCTAGTAAGTGTCTGAGGACAGATTTCAACTCAGTAAGATGAGTCTTCCTGAATTCAGGTCCAGCAGCTTCCACAAGAAGAGATTAGATGGAATCTATTTTCTTCTTCCTTGAACAGCTAAGAATGATTAGCTTGAGTAGAACCTAGTGTATTTTATGTCATAGTCACTATTCAATCAACCAATTGACATTTATTAAGAATTTGATAAATGTGATAAACTCAGAAACTTCAGATACAAAGATTTAAAAAAATCCCTGATACAATCACTATTTCAAAACAATATTTTCTACTTTCATTTTTACTCTACTCATTGGAAGTGCAGGTGGAATCATTTCTCAGAGAAATCCTCACATTTGGCTTGAGGTGGAATGATATGAAATGCTGTATTGATCACACCATACCTGATTGGACGGGGGTTAGTGAAGGCTATGCCCTCTGTAAAATTCCTTTGATCCTACCAAATGTTAGCACCATGCTTCAGGAAATAGGTGAGCATAATGATTTTAGAGCTGTGGCAGCTTTGCTGACTGTTCTAAGACCAACATTTTTAAGGCAAACTTCTTTTATTTTGTTAACTATGGCATGAAAGATCAGATTGCTATTTACTGGAAATAAAAAGAATAAAGTAGAGAGTAATTGCCATAAGATGAGATTTATGTGTCTATCACTCTATAGACATCTCTATTTTCTCTAACTTCATGGAGAGAATGTTCAATTCAGAAACTATTGTTTTTCTGTTTATTTTTACTTATGCTTTTTTGTCTTTTTGTAGAGAAATTATGGAAATTGCTACGCTATTTATGCATACATGCAGCTGTGAGTGCCACTGGGCACAGACGGTAGTTTTGTCTGAACAGGGAAACTTCCTCCACTTTCTGAGTTCTTTTATTACAAATGAGTTAGACTCTTTATTCAAGAAAGTTGCATCATTTCCTCTATGTATAAACAAGTTTCTAAGGGCAAAGCTTATTTAAAAAGCATTAGCTTCTTACATTAAATTTGTTAACGACAACTGCAATAAGAGTATAAGGAGCTTATATTGCTTCTGTTTATAGAACATCTTTTTCTAAGAATCTCAAGGAGGCATTCACATTAATCTTCACAAAATGCTTATTAGTTATTTTCCCAGGAGGAGGAGTAAATGCAAATCATATGTTGAATTATCTAGAATGAGAAACTGAGGGACAGATATATAAAGAAAAAGTGTCCGAAGATAATGAGTGGCTAGGATGATGGGGTGGGAAAGGGTGTAAGGGTCACAAAATAGTGCCAGATTGCACATGGTAATGTTGAGACACAGGGATGTGTTTGAGGCCCGGAAATGAGTTGGGTCACGTGGAGGTCAGAGCATATTGCGCTGTCCCTGGCCAGGGGATGTTGCATTGCTCAGAACTTTCTTGCATGGGATGCCTGAGGTTCCCGATGGATGTCTCCACACCTTGGGGTCTTCATGCCCTTGTGATTACAATTTACCTCCCCTCTCTTAATCCCGCTCAGCTGGGCTGTGTCATGCGTGGGATGTGGATCTGGGGGAGATAAAAGGATCCAAGCCTTGGAGGGGCAGGCGGCCTTGGAGTCCTGCTAAGGCTTCTTGGGTGTAACTTTAATAAATCCGCTTAAATACATCTATCCTCCGGCATTACTTTCATTAAGGAGAAAACACCAGCATTGTCTCCATTGAAAAGGTAAGTACCTTCTGCCCCTTAGGGCAGGGCTGCCAAACCCTGACAAAGGGGGTAGATTTTTTTCTCCATGTAGTTTGATAATTAAGTGATTGGGATATGACCAGCAAGTCGGAGAGCTAGACATTTTCTCCAATCCTCACAATCTCTTAAAATTCTACCAAAAAAAAAAAAGAATTATGCTGAAGACATGAAGTAATTGCTGCTCTCTCCACAGGCTAAGACAACAAGAACCACAAGGAGGTAACAAATTTACAAATTTAAAAAAAAAAGAAAGTTCATTTCTTATCCCTAACTCACTCTGCATCCTCTGCTACACCAGCCTCTGTGCTCAGTAGGGTAGCAAAACAGATGGGGCTTGTGCTTTGGGATCCACTCAGCAATTCCCTTATGGCTACTATATTCTTTGGGTCCCCACCCCATGATTTTCCCCTTACCCCTATTCTGTGGCAAAAGCAGCAAAAAACAATTTTGTAAATGAGTTCTTGACCTCCAGGAGCTCAGAGTTTAATTTGAGAGACAACACATAAACAATTGTGTATAAACAAGATGGTAAATGGTACATGGTAAATTAGAGACAATCTCATCAAGATTGAGGGGTACTGGTAAAGTCTTTTTGGAGATGGAGGGATTTTGGAAGGAAACCAAGGAAGCCAGGAGACAGAGAAAAGGAGTTAAGAAATTGTAGGCATGGAGTATAACCAATGAGAATGCTGAAGCGAGGAGACATGCCGTGAGACAAGCAAGGAGGTGAGTACCATTGGACTGCGGGCTATATGGAGAAGAGTAAGGTATAAGAAAACTTAAAGGTAAGAAGAGATCGGGTTATGAAATGCTTGAAAAGCCAAACTTTCCCATCGAAAAACTTTATATTTGATGCTGGAGTTAATAGGGAGCCTGTGGAGTTGGTTGAGTGGTGGTGGTGGTATTTTAAGAACTGAACTTTAGAAAGATCAGCTCGGTTGATTGTTGTTTTTTGTTCTTGAAGAGGACCAAAATGACATCACCATGCTAGAATCAAGTTACAGTGTGTCCCACTGTGCTGATCAGACCAATACAAGCTCAGAATGTTCTGCCACAAGTTGGGAACAAATAGCCCATGTGGACATTTGGGGTGGATTCTCTAAATGTGCATATCTCATTTTTCTTTTGAAAGAAGATCAGTTTAATATCTGAGTGGAAGAGGGAGTGAAGTTTGGAGACATTTGAGGCAGGGAGACCAATTAAAATTCTATTGCAATAGTAAGGGCCTGGACTAGGATGGTGGAAAAGTTAGAGGGGTGTATGAGGCATACACTAGAGATTTTATGGAGGTGGAAACAATAGGACCTTGCAATTGTTTGAATACAGAATGTGAGAGAGTTGAAGATTATATGTAGTTGTCAAATCTAGGTTAATGAGAGAATGGTAATACAGTAGCACAGTTTTTTGACCAAATCCAAATTTTACAGAATAAAATTGGATTCAATCAAAAGGCCACACTCAAGTACCTAGAAGGCCATACGTGGCCTTAAGGCTGAAGGTTTCCCCACCCTCAAGTAATACCCTTGACAATAATAGGGAAGTTAAGAAGAAAGGAGAATTTTGGGAAAAGATAACAAATTCAGTTTTGAACAAGTTGAGGACAAGATGTCTACTAAACATGAGGTTAGGAATGGAAAAAGAGATTTGTCAATCTAAGTAGAGATGTTCATTGAATCCATGGAAGTTAATGAGATCACCGTGGGCAACAATAAAGGGGACAGGGCCCGGGACAGTGTCTTGGATGTGGTTAGCAGACGTTGCCTGGATCAAGATCCAGCAAAGGCATCTGGGGAGCACTGAGGGAAAAGGAGAAGTAGAAGGGAACAATGTCACAGAAACCTGCAGAAAAGAAAATATCAAGAAGAAAAGCATTATGGGCAGTAATGTTAAAGGTTACAGAGATGTCAAGAAATATGAGCTTTGAGAAAAGGCCATTAGATTAGGCAATTAGAAGATCACTGGTAACTTTGGAGAGAGAAGTTTTACTTGAATGTAGAGGTCAGATGTGAGACTGCAAAGTTAATAAGAAAATGAGAGGAAAGGCAATGAAACACTAATTGGAAAATGAAGGAAAATGCCTCAAAACCTAAGGAGGCAGAGTACATTGTGGAATCCTACACAAGAACTGAACCAAAAGAAAATGTATTTGGAAAGTTGTTTGGGCTAATGAACAGTGAAGTGACTTGATCATAGTCACACAGTCCATATGCATGACACGTAAGTCTTGAACTCATGTTTTCCTCACTCTAAGGCTGGTTCTCAAGTCACCTAGCTGCCTTCCTGCAATCTTCCATACTGCATAGAACTTCACATGCAAAAAATGGTTTTGATTTTATTATTTCTTTTTATACTATGAAGACATGAATTTTGAAGATGTAATAAATGGACAGATGTGTTATAGTTATACAAAAGAAAAGAAAAACCCCTCCCCCCCCTTGAATTTTTACTATATATATCTTCTATGTCAAACCTGGTCTTCTAGAAAGCATTACTTTCTATAAAACATTTTCTTTCTTCACTTTGTTCATCATCAATAACCCCAATATTTGTGGTAGGAGGCACAAACATCCATAGTATATAGAGAGAGTGAGCATGGTATGATGGATAGAGAACTGAGTTCACAATCACAGACTATGTGATTCTCCCTGGGAAAGCCACTTACCCGTAGGCAACTTTCAATACTATAAATTGCCTAACAACTGATGATGACCTGTTTTAGTAGAGGGAGTTTTCTCATCAAGAATTCTCTAGAGGTACCACTGAAATCATGAGATGAAATTCTGCTTCCTGAAGAAAAAAAAAACAAAAACTCTACAGCAGAGTCACTATGTAAGGAAACTGAAGAACTTCTAATTCTTTCTCACTATTGATAAAGGTCTCTGTGGGTGGAGATAGGGTCCCTGAGAAAGTTGTGGCTGGTTGCTAAGTATGAATCTGAATGAGGCACCTGGTCTGGAGAGCCCCTCCATCCTTCAACAAAAATAGTATTTAAAACAATGAACCACAGGTAGAATGAACTGATAGCAAGAGCTGTTGGTGATTAATATAATAATGCTGACCTGTACAACAGCTACAAGAGTTATCCGTCTCCTTACAGGCTGATGAAAATTCCATTTTCCTAGCGGCTGGTGGATGTGGATAGCAGGGTCTTGTAAGTATGTCTTTCTGACTGTTTTTCCTCTTACTTCTTGATGACAGCTTGAATTCCATGCAGGTATTTTCTAGCTGCATACTTTTGAAAGAACCGTGACCTGGTACTTTATCAATAATAATTAACAGTTGATTTATAGTGCTCTGGAAAGGAATGTGAATGCATAGTCCCTCAGGAAGGTTTCTTTGAGATCTGAGATCAATGTCTCCAGGGAAAGTTATGAGAGTGTCATGAAATCCTCTCAGATGCAATGTTATTCCCTTCAACCTTTCTCTTATCTCATCATTTATGGCTGAATAAAGTAATTTCTGCAATATGGAAAACTCTATCTTGATTAAAATTCCCAAATGTCACTAATATATAGTTTTAAAAATGGTTCTATATTGAAGTATGGCACAGAGTAAAGGTACTTTAAGTAAGTTATTGACTATTCTGTGTTTCAGCAAGTTAGCATAATTTCCATAATTTTGTTTGCTTGCTCAAGTGAATCTTTAAAGAGAGGCTCTAATTCCAAATTACATTAATCAATCAATAATTTATTAAGCACTTACTTTGTGCCAGACTCTAAACTAAGCACTTGGAATGCAAAGAAAATACAAGAACAGTCCCTGCCCTCAAGGAGCTTACATTCCAGTGAGGAAGAGAACTTGTATATGTGTATAGGTACATAGTAGAGACATAAAGTTGAGGGGACTGGGGAGAATTTCTGCCAAAAACAGTCATTTCTGCCATTTGAACAGTCTTAAAGGAAACCAGGGATTCTAAGAGGTGGCAGTGGAAAGGGAGAGCACTCTTAACATGAGGGACAATCAATGCAAAATCCTGAAAACACAAGATGGAACATGATGATGAAAGAATAGCAAATACTCTAATATGGCTGAACTATGAAGTGTATAAATGGAAATAATTAATGTATTAAAAGACTGGAAAAGGGACTAAGAGCTTTAAATGCCAGAGAAGTTAATATTTGATTCTAAAACCACTAGAGCTTATTGATTTAATTATCAATAGAGATTAGATACCTATCTTCATCTCACAGCTTCTATATGTTTAAAAAGTTGGAAAACAAACTTACCTGACTGCATGATGATGACCAGGAAATCAAGGTTCTACAAAAGAATGAACTCTCTGACAGATTGTATTTGAATACAGTTCATTATTATTATTCGGGCACTGAACAACCCTCAGAGAGATTCAGGGTTGGGGTGTTTTACTTTTTCCTGGACTAAACTTCCTCTAACGTGTCTTCAACATTGGCTGGCTTGTATGCATATACCTTTTTAGAGGTTGCAGGCAACAGTGCTTAGGTCCACCCTGAGAGTCACTAATAGGGTCCCCTATTTCCTAACATTCTTTGGGTTAATTGATCAAATTTCCATGACACACACACATCAATATCACATTGAGCATATGTTTTAGGAAAAGTTGTTTACATCATTATTGTTTTATATATCATCAATGGGTCCCATTTTTGGAATGAATATCTTAGAATATTATCTATTTTATCTATGTATATCATCTATCACACAAAGTCTAGACTAGGTGTTTTTGGTAATTAAAACATTCTTCAGGTATAATTGGTTCATAGGACTAAGGTTCAAACTGAGGGCATAACTTTCTGGATCTCTAAATGCAAAAGTGAAACTGAGAAAGAATAAGCTGGTTCCTCACTGTTGACACTTGCTGTTCTTGGACAGTGCACCACAGTAAGGCAACTCAGACAGGGAAGCTGCACCTAACTAAATCAATGTTGTATCCTTGCTAATTATCCTTCCCATGTTATTGTCATTGACTTCTTGGTTGGGCGTCAGAATCTATAAGTGGTTCGTGTTTTTTTTCAAATCATAAGTCATGCCTGGTTCAGAACAATGAATAAAATACAGTAATGGTTAACAATGATATCAGATGTCATTTATTCATTGTTTTAAAGTTTTTAAGGTGTTTAAAATATATTATCCTTATTTTACAGATGAAGAAATTGAGTCATAGAGAAATGATATTATTTTTGCCTCACACAGGTATGCTTTATTTTTATCTCTCCAATTGTCTGGAATTCTTTTGCATTTGTTGTGTACAGTAGATTGTTAGATTTTGTTTTCTCATCCACTCTGCTTGTCTTCTTTTATTAAATTTTTTAATTCAAGCATATTTAAGGTCATGAGTTTTAGGTTTGTGTTTGCTTTCATCTACATATTTTAAATTAATTTTAATTCACCTCCTCTTTTACATTAATACATTTCCCTTGCAATTCATTCTGTTCATGTGACTTTGATGTTAGTTTATTCTCCTAGGCTCTCACTCATTCTACTTTTGTTTACTTGTCCTATCTCAAATGAATGAATTTGCTTAAATTGTTTATTTTTTCCTTTTGCATTATCTATTTATTTATCTCCCTATTTCCTGTTTCTTTTTGTTCTTTTTACCCCCGTAAGTGCATGGTTGAAAATCTTCCCTCTGCCTTTAATTTCTGATTTCAAATAATATTCTTTTGCCATGCTTTTTTCCATAAAGTTTTCATATGCTTTTGTCCTTTTAATTCTCTCTCTTTCCTTTAAGTCTATTCAGAATTCTATTTTATGATTCCTGGATTATACCCTATGTGTTCCTTGATTATTATTTCTGAGGTTAGAACTTCCAAAGTAAAAAGTTTGAAATCCCATCTCTTTTGCATTTCTTCAGAACCGCATTTCTAGATATCCCCCTGTCTCTCTTCCCCTTTCTCCCAGTCTTAGAAATATGAATGAAGAGATGTTGAATGGAAACAATGTAATAGGATTCACTCTATGCAGTTATATTCCATGGAATTTATGTACCAGGACTTGTTTAACTATTCCCTAATTAATGGGTTCTTCTTTGCTACCACATTGACAAGCACTTTTTCAATGAGTATTTGGAGTTGTGACGATTTCAATGAATATTTTTTGTGACAGAATGGTTCAAGTTTATGGTAATTTTCATAAACTAGCTTTCAACAACCCTATGGAGACAATAACATGTCTCACCACTTTGCTAGCATTATCTTCCTTCTTGCCACAAATAATCAGGTATTCCCTTGGAACACAAATAGATTCCTTGTCTCTGCATCAAAGGAAACAACATACAGTAGCAGTATGTCACCTGTGCCCTTTGCTGTTGAACTGGTTCAACAATCTCCCTGTCTTATGCCATTACATTTTCCTAGCACACAGTCACATAACAATCCTGTGGGCTTCAGCGATGCTCCTGTGAATCCTGACCTGACATACTTCCCTCTCCCCTGAGATGGGATGAGCAAATTACAATTGGGTTTGAAAGGGATAGGTAGCACAGTTTATCTCTAGGGTTTTGCTAACCCCCTGTTGGAATACACACTGTCTCCAGGGCTGAGACACCTTATTTCTCAAGCCAGGATTTACTGTGATCCCTTGTCAGGGCTTTGTGATGAAGGAGAGAAGAGAATTTTCATCAGTAGAAAGAGTACTTAGAGTAGCAATCTCTCTCTCTCTCTCTTTCTCTCTCTCTCTTTCTCTCTCTCTCTCTCTCTCTCTTTCTCTCTCTCTCTTTCTCTCTTTCTCTTTCTTTCTCTCTCTCTCTCTCTCTCTCTCTCTCTCTCTCTCTCTCTCAAACACACACACACACACACACACACACACACACACACACACTCTTTGGTTCTTGCACTGTATAGGGAAATTAGATAAAGATAGAAAGCAAAGTCATTTGAAACTGTGGTTCTGGGTGAAATCAATAAGCATTTCTAAACAAATAAATCAACATAACCTCGACTTTTGGAAGGATTATTCTACTTGGGAGACATCTGGCTGTATGGGCAGACAGAGGATTTTCTAAGATGCAGTACTATATTATTTGAATGAAAGAATCAGCTGTTAAATAACGTGATAGTATACCAGGAGCCATCTCCTTCCACCATAAAGCATGTTCTGAGCCATTTCTCCTAGTTCCAGGAGATCAAATGCATTTGGGGTCTGCTATTGGGCATGGGATGACCTAGCACTGAAAACACATTGCATTTTAGAATGATGTAGAAGACTTGAGCGATCCATTGACAATCCCTGCCTCATGACAGCAGGCCCCCAACCCATGGCCACCTTACCTCTATTGCGTTTGTTTAGTCTTTGCTGATCTTAGGTAAATGAGTAGTCCAAAATGGATGGGTACAGTTTTGGAAGCAACCTTAGAGTTTGAAAGGTTTATATAAGTCCCACTGCTCGTTGGAGCTTAGAGGTGGCAGGAATGGCTGATTTTACCAATGAGTGGAGCACAGAGTGTAGAGATGGTTAATATCTGTAGTGTAATGAGAGTGGGGAGCAGAGGAGAATGGAAAAGTATCGTAACAGCAATTCTACACACTGCTTTGTGTGATGAAGCCCAAGTACCACTCATTCAGTCAACTTACAAGTTGCTATTGAGTCCTGTTCTGTTAGTGCATGCATTGATTTTCAAACATTTATACTTTCTTATGTGTGTAGGAACAAATAACTGGTTTTAAACCTGATTGACGCTTTCTATGGAGTACCTTTATATTCAGGACAGCTAGGTGGTGCAATGGAAAGAATGTTAGGACTGGAGTCAGGAAGACCTGAGTTCAAATACAACTTGAGACAGTGTGACCTTGGGCAAGTCATTCAACCCTGCTTGCCTCCATTTTCTTATCTGTAAGATGAGCTGGAGAAGGAAATAGAAAACCACTCTAATATCTATGCTAAGAAAACCCTAAAAATGGGGTTATGAAGACTTGGACACAACTGAAAAACCAACAACCCTTTTAATCTGTCTATACTCTTGGGAAGGCCCTTGACCTGAACCATACGTCAACCATTTCTTTGAGGCACAGGGGTATAGGACTTAAAAGAGCTGAAGAATGTGAGAAAGGGGAGCCCCAGCCTACCAATTAGATGCAGCTCTCTAAGAATGTCTGAGTCACATGACTAAATACAGTTTTCCAGTCCCAGGGGCCTCAGCAGCAGTCTCACAAAGCAAGAATGGTAATATTAGAAGTGATTAGTAATTGGAGTACTTTAAAATTTCAATGGTTCCCTGGCCTCCTAGTGTGGGTCTTCTGTCCATGTGTGCAGTCTACAACCCACCAATATTGCTTCAACCCCTGTAATTTTTATCTCTGTCCTTTCACACAGCTTCCATAGACGATCTGCCCAAAATGCTGGAAACTCTTTTCTGAATCTTTAAATATGTTTTATTTATCTATACGGGAGTTGGGCTGCATGTCAGGAATAGTCAAGGGAACATTGGAGCACAAATGAATGATTCTTAAATAAAGCAGATATGTGAACAATATTCCATGGGTGGAATGGAACAAAACACACCCATGGAATATATTATGATATCTTTGCTTGTTATATTCATGAATATTTTACAAAAGGTCTCGTTATGGGTTCTATGCTTATATGATATATAAGGATCTACGCACTCAAGCAGGCCCAGCATTCCATATGTGCTCTATAAGTGATACCCTTCAAGGCTTACTCTTGGCTAAGCTAGTCCACTTTTCATGCTCCCAATGATTTTTTAATATCATAATCCCAAAGTTCAGATTTTTAAAGAAGAGATATGCCTTTTTGCCTCCATTATAAAATCACAGCAGGCAAGTCAATCTCCATTCCACCCTGTTCACAGATATTTTGTGTTTGGCATTGGTGTGTGGCTACACAACCTCAGTCATATTCTACCAGGCAGCCTAAAGAAGAACAAATTGGGGGAGCCATAAGCATCCATTCCCTTGTCAGGACTTGGTGGGTATGGAATATGTATCCTTATGAGTATTGTTGAATAAAAATCAAAGCAACAACATTAGTGTGTTAATTTTATGCTGAAATGAACACAGGTTTTCATGATGGTAGAGCCCTCAAAGGTATGATGGACTTATCACTTGCCCCCTTTGTCTTCACTTCCTTTGCAGAAAGTTCATTACCTAAATGAAATGCAATAGTCTCCTTCCTGAACCAGCAGAGGATACATGTTATTCGTTCTTGTTATATCATAGGTTAGTCTCTTTTTTTTGGATTATACATGTTGTATTCCAGGCTTGACTCAGGTTGGTCCTAGGTTTCAGGTTTGAGACTGAAATGAAATGGGATGTTATTAGTCATCTAATAACTAAAAAAAGGTTTATTTAGCCATAGCACAGAAGATATATCCAGCAAGGACACAGCTTTTGTTCATTTGGACAAAGTTTCCTTGACTCTATTAACCATTTTAGTCTACCCATCAGGAGACTGAGAGAGGAGGAGCTCCTGATATCTCATAGGCTAATTTTTGTATTTCAGCCACCAGAAAGATAGGTTGCAGCCTGAGCCTTAATTATAACTGAAGAAACTGAGGCAGACAGAGTTTAAGTGACTTGGCCCAGAATCTCACAGCTAGTAAATGTCTGAATCCAGGTTTGAGCTCAGATCCTCCACATCTGAGACCTATCTATCCACTGTTCCACCAGCTGCCTAGTTAGAAGAGTACTGGAGATCACCAAAGTCCAGCTTGCTCTTTTTACAGATGAGGTAAGTGAGACTTAGGGAGGCCCAACAATTTTCTTTCCCCCAGATAGATAAGAACAAGTTAAAGAGCTGCATTTTGAAATCAGGTCTCTTGACTTGAAACCCAGTGGTCTTTCTACCACTCCACACCTCTGTGTAAGCCATCATGGTTAATATTCTGCATTCTACTAATTACAATACCTGTAGCTGTTCTTTAGCTTGTCTGCTATCTTAGTCCTTTCAAAGTTAGTATCCCTTAACTTGTTGCCATATTATATCTCTGAGGGCTTCTCCTCCCCTCCCCCCCTTTATCTGGACTTGATTTCAGTGATATAGGGTAGTCAGGGGATGAAATTCCCTCTATCAATTCAGGGCCGCACTGTTCTAAAATCTATATTCTTGGTGAGTTGATTGGGATTACAGAGAGGTTAGGTGAGTTATAAAGAGTATCACAGACAGTATGTGTCTGAAGGTTGCAGCTCAGTTTGTACTTTACATTGAAGTCTGCTGTCCACTTTCTAGGGAATTCTATACCTCCCTTCTCTTGGCATGCCTTACATTAAATGGAGGAATATAAAGACTACATTTCCCAGAATAATGTGAAAGGGTAAAACAATACTGGAGGGAGAAGACAAGACTTCTTGTGTTAGGTCACTTGTGTTGGGGCAGGATTAAAGTATTTGGGAAAATGTCAAGTAGTGGTAGTGACAATTATAGAAATGTTGACTATGAAGTCAGTACTTGAAGTTTTTAGGATTAAGGCAAGATCTCTGGGAGTCATACCAGTGGTCTCTGCAGTTGAGGGGGGCATGTGGAAGAAATTCCAAGTATACTTGTATTATAGAGAATTTCCTTTTGATGTTAGCAGTTTGTTTTTAGCCATTGGGCTCAGATTTGACACTGAATGACATATTTTTTTTTTTGCTTTTGTAGCTAATTTTAAAGTCCAAAGCTCTAACTGCATAGTAATACATTGAGAATTGATATGCTGTTAGAAGGACAACCCATAAAGTTGGCCCATTTATAAATAAATATTAGGAATAAAATGTAAAAAGAAAATAAACTGGGAACATAATCAAACAGGAAAAGTATTAAATAGGACATTTAAATTGCTTTAGGGAAATTATATATTTTCACTAACTTTAGATTCCCCCTGAAATACTCATTAAAAAAATCAACAATATTCTTCCAATGGTGCAATATGGCTGCAAGTCATGGAATAACAATCTCTGCAGCATTAAAATTGAGGTTTGCCCAAAGGTAGAAAGTGATCATAAGTAGGTTGCAACATGTAACCAACCAAGAATTTCAGAAAAGATATGAAGCATTAATGGACTTTCTTCTTGGATAAGAAAGCAAGTATCTTAGATATCTTCTTTCAATTTTTGTTTTGCCCTCTGGTTCTAGAATATCAGGGCAATTTTCCTCGAGAATTTCTTGAAGGATGATTTCTAGGTTCTTTTTTTTTTATTTTTGATCATGACTTTCAGGTCATCCAATAATTTTTAAATTATCTTTCCTAGCTCTATTTTCCAGGTTAGTGCTTTTTCCAATGAGATATTTACATTTCCTTCTAATCTTTCATTTGTTTGGATCTGTTTTATGATATCTTGATTTCTCATTAAGTCATTAGCTTCCATTTGCTCCAATCTAATTTTGAAGGACTTATTCTCTTCAGTGAGTTTTTGAAATTCCTTTTCCATCTTGTCTCCTTCCATCTTTCCATCTGGCAAATTTGGCTACTTAGGACACTCTTTTCCTCATTGAATTTTTGAGCCTCTTTTGCCATTTGAGTTGGCCTATTTTTTAAGGTGTTAGTTTCTTCAGTATTTCTGGGGTCTCCTTTAGCAGACTGTTGACTCACTTTTCATGATTTTCTTGTATCATTCTCATTTCTCTTCCCAATTTTTCCTCCACTTCTCTTACTTGATTTTCAAAATCCTTCTTGAGCTCCTCCATGACCTGTAACAAATTCATATTTTTCTTGGGAGCTTTTGATGCAGGGGTTTTGACTTTGTTGACTTCTTCTGTTCCATGTTTTGATCCTTTTTGTCCCCCTAAAAGGAATCCATGGTCTGTTTGTGGGTCCTCTGTTTGCTCATCCTGCCATCCAATTATTTGACTTTTGAGCTCTTTGCCATGTGTAACAGTGATCAACTTAGCAGATACAGAGTGTTCACTGTACTATGTAATTTGAACCTTAAACTCTTTTCACAGTAGCATTCTTTTGGGAAGCTGCTTGTGATTGACATTACACCATGGCAGAACTCTGCTTCCAGATTAAAGAGAGAAATAGACCAGATCACTGGGGCTTTCACAAATGTTGTCAGATCTATGAAGAAGGTGCTCTCACTACAGACACCTCGAACTCTGGCACACTAGCAACACACTCCAGGACCACCACCCAAGACTGTGAATCAGATCTAAGTGGTCAAAGCAAGAGTGATTACACTCTGAATGGTTGCTTATTCCCCGTATGATCTGCAGGAGATCTGGAGGCAGCCATGGAGTAGTAGCTGCAGCTGCTATACCTCCCACCCTCGGGGCAAGGGCTGGGCAATGGTCTTTTGTCATGTTCTTCCAATAGAGTTCCACATTGACCTTTTACTTTCTCTTTGGCATTTATGGGTTGAGAAGTCTGGAAACTGCCACAGCTGCTGGTGATTCACTCTCCTGAAGTCTTCTCCAGTTGGTCTGGGCTGCTGGTCGGGGCTGCCTTGGTCCAGGCCCATGTGGTTCATGCAGAATTTTCTTGGTACCAGCTTGGTGAGATAGACTCTTCCTGTCAGCCTGCCAGGTTGCCTTCAGCAGGAGATTTGTTTCTCTCTGTCACTTTGTGTGTTCTGTAGCTCTAAAATCTGTTGCGAGTTATATTTTACAGGTATTGGAGGTGGTTGGAGTGGGAGCTCATGCCAAGTTCCTGCCTCTACTCTGCCATCTTGGCTCCACCCCAGGTATCTTCTTTCTTCATATTTTCCTTCCCCTCTGCACACTCAAAGTTTTTTTTTTCCTTCTAGAGCAATGGTCCTAGATTCAAATACAAGTAGACTCCCTCAGACCACAAGCTTGTCTTTCTTTTCTGTTGGTTGTGTAATCACTAGTTGTGTCCCATTGGGAGATCTTGGTAGAACCCTGAATCTAAGCATTTCCCTTTTCCTCTCAGCCTCAACCACCAGTCTCTAGAGTTAGAGGACAGTGCTAGAAGAGAAAACCCTGCCCCAGTCAGCAAATTTGCAAAATGCAGTAGAAGAGAACAGAAGATTCTGAAGAGCACTAAATATTTATTCAACATCATTCCACAACCAACATGCTTTTATCTAGGGTTAAATATTATTAGAAGTCAGATCATTCTATTGCAGGGTAGTGGACTACATTTAGTCACTTAAATTTAATGCATTTACTTTGTAATTAAGTAATGTATCTAGACTGAAGAATGATGAAGGCAATTCAATGATTTAAAATAATTTTCTCAATATACATAGTAATGATTCTGCTTTGCAAAAACCTGCAAATAGGTTAAAGAATGTTTCCCTTGTAAGTCAGCATAAGAGGTGACTTCAGTTTGGATTACAGTGAACATCTGTAGGCCTTAAATCACCTATACCTAGAAGACATTATAAAACAGGCCAAAAAATCTTTCCTAAGATGAAAGTTAAAGCCTATTTGTTAGAATTTGTCTTGTAGACTCTGACCTGCCAGACTGTGGACCTTACCTGCCCACTTCTATGGAAATCACTTGTTTGCCTGCTATGCGCTTAAATTTTTTCTCTGATATTAGACTCAGTGCTTGCATAGACTTGCAATATATGCTACCCGCTTGCTTCAGCACTTTTAAAAATTATTAGTCTTTTGGTTAGTCCCACAACACAAATAGCTCTAGGTAATCTCAGTGTAATTAAAAAAAAAACTCTGAGGAAGTCGGTGACTATGGGATGAGGGGCAGGTGAACTGAAGCTGAATTTTGAATCAGGTGACACCTTTTTTATAATAATAACACTTTGGGACAATTGGTTGGTGCAGTGGATAGAGCACCCATCCTGGAGTCAGGAGGACCTGAGTTTGAATCTGGTCTTGGACACTTGACACTCTCTAGCTGTGTGACCTGGGGCAAGTCACTTAACCTCAATTACCTCAAATAATAACAATTACAGTTTGCATTTATTTAGCACTTTATTATGGTTTTGAAAATAATTGTGTTCATTCATCTCATTTTTTTTTCCCCATGGTAGCATTTAATGGAGGGAAGGTAAGTAGGATTTTGGTTAAATTGTAAGTGAGCTCTGAATATCAACTACAACTCTAACATGAGGTTTCTTTAAAGGGAAAATAAAATATGCATTTCAATATGACATTGAGTATAGGCCCACTCAAGTCTTACTTGAGCCTGATTTTAGTTTACATTCAGACCAAAATGATATTTTTACTTCAGGACTTTGCAAATCTAGAATTTTGTTAGTGGGGTGTGCTCCCATTATTGATGAAGGTCATAACGCCTCTGCAACTTAGATATTTTCCAAAAGGCATGATGGTTAAGATTTCATCTCTCTGTGATCAAACTAGGGAAGAGTTTCTCTGAACTTCCCCAGCTTGATTTTAGACAACAGATGTACAATCCATCACTGGACTTATATATGTACTACGTGAGTATCACCTTTAAGAATTCATAGTCACTTTCACATCACAATTAAGAATTGTAGTACGATTTAGTGGTATTATTTATCCTGTTTTGAAGCTGGTAAAGTAGAACCAGAGATTTTTTTTTTGCAGCTCAGAAGGCTAGTAAGTAATGGCACTTGGAGTAGGATTCGTGTCTTCTGACCCTCAGTCCAGGGTTTGTCCCAATATATTGTTCATCCATCTGAATCCAGGGCTTGTGGGGCTGTGGATGGGGATCTACTATGAGTTGGGGATAAGCAGACTCTATTGAAGCCTCACCTTTAGCTTGAGTGAAGGCCACTAATGATAAGTTTCCAGGATATCGAGGAACAAGTGTCGTTGTTATGCTACCAGAGAGCCAGAAATGGAAGGTAGATCTAGAACAGAGGGGTCAGAATCAGGAAAAAGAAAAGAGTCAGATGGGTAAGTGAGGAGACATCATCTGGTGTCAAGCTTCAAGGACTCAAGCTTCAACTCTAATCTAAAGTATTTTAAATTGAAAAGGATTAGGGAGGGACAAGACTGTTTCTCCCCTAAGTTAAACACTATTGAGAGTAGTTACAAACAAAGAAGAAAACTAACAGTTGAGACACCTAGAAATTGACGGAAGACAAAGTCCAAGAAAGAAGTCAGTTGGTAAAACCCATGTCCTCAAGTAACTATGCATAAATATTGAAACCATAGGTAGCAAATAAGAAGAAATGGAAATTTTAATGCCAGGAGGAAAACGTTGCCTCACATAGACTACTGATATTTGGGGAATTAAATTTATGTCTTGACCATGGTTCTGGACATGTATATCTTATTCAAAGGAAATAAGCTAGCTAAAGTTTGGATATTGGGTATCGTTGCATGTTAAGAAAGTAGATGCATATGAGGAAATCCAAGAACCAGTACAGAGAAGTCTCAAGATTTCTTGGGTAAAGGTTAAAAGAAGGAGAAAAAGATTTTTATCTTTTTTTTTTATTGGGGTATTCTATAGACCAGTTGCTGGTTCCCTGCCCCTCTTAGACTTAAAGAGCAAATAGATGAAGAGTCTGAGAAACGCACCATTTTCCTGGTTCAGAGGCAAGACACTGTTAGAACATACTAACACTTCTCTATTTGCCCTTTGGGCTTAATATTAAAAATAATATGTAGTACTTTAGTCTGAAGTCCTTGATCTAATGTGAATGAGAAACTATTTTGAGTCTTCCTTTAACTATTGATCCAAAAAGACATTCTTAACTGAAATGTTTCTAATATCATTCCTACCCAAAGCTCAACTAGTTCCTTGAGAGAAAAGTCTACTCTGCCCTAGAAGAACTGCTCCCTGAAGTGATTAGGGTAATGATCTGCCTAAAAAAAGGAAGAAGTCTGATTAATTGAGTTACTAGAAGATCTCTTGAGCTCACCTCTGACCAGGCCGAAAGAAAGATGCTTAGAGGGAGTGGTAAAAGAGGGATTGAATGGTTTTAGGAAAATGATTTTCCAGGGTCTGCCAAAAGTTAAGTGACTATTATTCTGTTTGATGAATAAAAACTGTTATCTGAACTTTTACTTGAACTCTGAATCTCTGTTTTGCCTTATCATGTAATTTTGTATTTTATTTGGAAGGAATATAACAAAGTTATAAGTGAAATGGGGATTTGCAAAAGAAGAATGGCTTCCTATCATTTTTAAGTTTTGCTCTCAGAAAGAATATTTACAATTATATTAAGTTAATACATTTATCTTCATCACGTTTCAGCCCCAAACACAAAGTGCTGAATTTTTTCACAGTGTAGTCAAAATTAGGGGCTTCAACTATTTAGACATCTGTTGGAAAAAAACTCTGCCAAAAGCAGCTGGTGACTTCTTGACTTTCCCTTATGATAATTTCATTCTTTAAAAGGTGTAAGGACCATAAGGAGAAATTCTATTCTGTATCTGATTATCACTAACAGGTAGGAACCAGTTGCAATCTAGAAGGGGAATTTACTTCCCTATTCTTGTAAGTTTCTGAAACAAAATGAGAGAACATCTAGTCATAGTTTGAAGTATAGACATTTAAAACCCAGTGGCCTTTCCAGTTCACTCCTAAATATATCCAAACTCTGCAATAATAAGGGGAATAATAATTTTATGGGAAATATGAGTGTGAGTATACCATATTTGGACCTGGTCTGCTGATAAACTATTCTCACAATGTTTTGTTCTGTCCTCCTGGAAAGAGCTCAATAGGAAGATCATGTTCTATACTCTCTGTGTCTGAGAAACTGCAGAGCTCTCTTGAGTGGCCCTTCTGGTTTGTGTGCTTGAGAATCAGGACATGTACCTGGATTAGTTGGTTCATGACTAGATCTGAGGTCTGTTCTTAGGTCAATCTTTCTTATATTTTTGTCTGAGTTATGAGAGGGAGAAAACTAGAGAAAAACATTTGGTTCTCACAGTCTATGTCTTTTACTGAGCATTCAAAAATTATTTAATTAAATTTTTATGAAACACAAAGATTTATTAGAATGAAGGACTAAATTTACTAGCATTGGCATTATCATGAAAGATCTGCATAATGGTGAATTGAGCATAAAGTAGTACAGCTTTACCATATTATTCTTATCTCATTTACTCTGCTTGTATTTCCATCTCTCTCTGACCTTTACCCTGGAACTTTCTTTAATAAGGTGGTGAATTTTTTAAAGACAGAATTTCCCAACTTACCCTAATAGATGTCTGCTTTAGACAAAATTCATAGGGATGCGATTGGGAGACTGAGAGATTAGGCAAACTACATTGACTTGAAACAGCAAGGATCTGCTTCTTCTTTTATAGAAGAATAGGATCTATCTTCTTGCTTCAACCTGATGTCTAGTATCGGTCCATGGAATCTTTAGTGCAAGCAATGGACCTAGGTTCTTGCTGAAATAGATAAAATGAACCATGATTTCTATGGTTCAATTATTAGAGAAAGAAACACAGACATATGAGAGACATAGACAGAGACAGAGATAGAGAAACAGAGAGAGAGAGAGAGAGGGGGGGGGAGAGAGAGAGAGAGACATGCACACACGCAGAGACAGAGAGACAGAGACAGAGAGAGATCTGAATTAGCTAGAGAAAAAGATGATTTTATATAACATCAACTAGCCAATCAGGTTTTCAAACTCAGGCTCTCCTGACCCCAGGGCCAGTGCACAATCCACTGTGCCATCAATCAGGTTTTGGGATTTGATGTATCTGTATTCATTTGCACATATTTTGCTTGGTCTGATCTTCCCTCTGTTATTTCATTAGTATGGGGAAACCTAGGCATTAAAACTCCCATCATTGATGTCTATTAGAAATTATTTGTAATTTAGAGTCTTAGAAAGTTGCTTGAGGATACTTCAAGATTTTATGACTTGCCTGGTACCATATGTCCCCTCCCCCCATACTCCATCTTTATTTTTTGCCAGACCTTTTATTTTGTTGGTTTAGGGAGCTCTTAGGAAAGAGATTCAACATCTGTTCTTCAACTTATATTTCAAGGTAGCGGTCTCAGTCACAGAGAGAGTAAATGAATTGTCCAGAATCACACAGTTAGCATATGTGAGAGGCAGACTTGAACCTACCTTTTCCTGAATCTGAAGCTAACTCTCCACCCACTATGCAACACTGCCTCATATGGTCTCAGACCTATCTAAAACAGATGTCTCTCAGTCTCTTATATGCTTTATTTTAAAAGGGGCAGGAGCTGTTTATTAGTATAAGGAAAAGATTGATAAGAACTCTGACCAATGAATCCCTTGATGAAATTGCAGAATGTAATTGGAAGCAATGGAGCCAATGAGGAGCTAAGGTCGTCCCCCTTTCCTATCTTCCTTTGGAATTGAATCCCTCCTTCTCCTTCCCCCTGACCCTTGGAATTCCCTGTTTACTTCCGTAATCTGTTCAAGCGCTACCTTCTACATGAAGCCATTCTTTGCCCTCAAGCTTCAAGTGACCACCTTCCTTCTATTCACTTTGCACATATAACCAGATATTTAGACATGTTGAGATAAATAACTTAAGCTCTTATTAAGGACCCTTGGTCCTTATAATCTTATTCCAGCCCAGGAAGAGACAGAACAATCACATCCTTTGGACTGGAGATGGTGAGATTATGTTTACCCAAGACATCTAACTAGTCCATAAGAGACATGTATAGTAGGAGCTGCACAACAGTGGCAGTAGAAGCAGCAATGGGGAATGATTTCTTTGGATGGGGACTGACCATAAGCACTACATAAAGTCTTCCTTTACTTTCTCTATACTTATGGAAAGAATCCAGCTGGGAGATGAATGAATTATGCCTTCCCTGGGACATCCTGGAACATGATGAATTTTTCCACTCTATATTTACTCCTTTGCTTGACCAATATCTGGAAAGCACCATTTCCCCTAAGTGTTTATTTCTTCTCAAATAAAATACCAACTACTATTTTTTAAAAACTTAAATGATGTATCTTTCAATCGGAAAAAATAAAATTGCCTTTTATCTTTCTGCATTGGCCATGTCTGCATGTGTGTTTGTATGTATATTTTATGTGTGTATGTATGTGTGTATATACATGCATGTATATATATCTATCTCTGTATATATACAATATACATACGTGTGTCTATATACGTATGTATGTACACACGTACATACACACATATCTATATCTATGTATATCTATATTGATCGATCGATTGATTGATCGATCGATAGATATCGTCTCTGAATCAAGGCTTTTACCTCTCTATCAAGAAGTGGGTAGTATGTTTTATTATCAGTACTCTAGAATCATAGTTGGTCATTATGCTGATCATCCTTAGTTAAAGTTTGTTTTGTTTAGGGACTAATCCTTCCATTAAGTCTATCCTTCCTCTTGGTCTTCTTTTTCTCTTCTCCTCTTTCCCTCCTATTTCCCGTTGAGTAAAATCCGTGTCTGTATCCAACAGTGTGTGTGTGTGTGTGTGTGTGTGTGTGTGTGTGTGTGTGTGTGTGTGTGTGTTCTTCCTTTTTTTGACCCTTTCAGATGAGAGCGAGGTTCTGGTGTTAGTACCTCCCCTAATTTCCATGTTTGTATAGATGTCTATTTGTATACCCTGATTACGTAAAATCATTTGCCCTAATCTTCCCTTCCCTTCTCCCACATCCAATATATTCCTCTTTACCTTTCCATTTTTCTCTTATGATCATAAATATATAATGGAACCACTCCCTGGCATTGCCTACTTAGACTCCCTCTGACACCTGATGATGGTAGGGCACAGAAAGGATACATGTATCATCTCTCCAATACTTGAATTTAAAATAATTTATAATTGCTTCTCTTGTGATTGTTTAAGCTTATCGTTTTTTCTATTTAACTTAGCACCTGTATTTGAACTTCACAGTTTCTATGTAGCTCTGATCTTTTTACCAGGAATGCCTAGAAGTCTTTGATTACATTTAAGATGCATTTTTTCTTTTGCAGTATTATATTCATCTTCCATGAGTAAGTTATTCATGATTGTAAGCCTATATATTTTCCTTTCTGGAATGTTATACCCAAAGCTCTCTTCTCCTTTATAGTGGTGGCTTCTAAATCATGTGTAATCTTAGCTATGGCTCATTGGTACTTGAATTCTTCCTGTCTAGCTACTTGCAGTATTTTTTTTTTTTACCTAAGAGCTCTGGATTTTGACTATAATGTTCCTGAATCTTTTCAAATTGGATTTTCTTTCAGGAGCTAACCAGCAGATTCTTTCTATTTATAATTTGCCTAAGTTCTAAGAGATTCTTAGATGTTCACTAAGAGGTTCTGAAAGATTTGAGTAGTTTTTTAAAAATATTTTTTGAAATATAATATCTATACTCTTTTTTGGTCATAGCTTTCAGGTAGTCAAATGATTCTTTAGTTTTCTCCTTCTGCTGTTTTTCAGGTCAGTTCTCTTGATTAATGTTGTTGTTGAGTTGTTTCCAGTCATGTCCAACTCTTTGTGACCCCATTTGGGGTTTTCTTGGCAGAGATACTGGAGCAGTTTGCCATTTCCTTCTCCAGTTCATTTTAAAGATAAGGAAACCGAGACAAATAAGGTTAAGTGACTGCCCAGGAATATATATCTAGTTAAGTGTCTGATGCTAGATTTGAACTCAAGTCTTTCTGAATTTAACTAGTGGTCTATCCACTGCACCACTTTGCTGGCAAAGATACTGTTTGGTTTTGCCATTTACTTCTCTAGCTAATTTTTTAAGGATGAGGAACTGAGGCAAACAGGATGAAGTGACTTGCCCAAGGTCACACAGCTAGTAAGTATCTGAGGCCAGATTTGAACTCACAGAGATGAGTTTTCCTCACTCTGGGCCCAGCACTCTATCTACTATGTCACCTGGATGCCCCTTTTATTATGAGATGCTGTAAATTTCTTGTAATTTTTTCAGACTTTTTTTTTATTTTAATTTTTCTTATTGTCTCACATAGGCATTGCCTTCTATTTGGTCCATTCTGATGTTCAGGGAGCATGTTGCTTTAGTGAAATTTTGTGCCTCTTGTGATAAGCTATTAATTCCTTTTCCAATGTTCTTATTCCATTTCCAATGTTTTCCTCTTGTATTTTCATTTCGCTGGAAAAACAATTTTAAAGTGTTTATTACTCTCTCTTTATCTCTTCTAGGGATTCTGGTTGAATTTATACCTAAACTGTGTTTTTCTTGGAGGCTTCCTTTGTAGGCCTTTTTGGAGTCATTTTTTTCTTTTAGCTTTTGTTTTTTGTCCCTGTTACCATGATAACATTTTATGGTGGGATTCTTTTTTGTCGGTTTGTTTTCTAATTCTTCCAGGCTACTTTGGACTTGATGTTACGGCTGGTCTCAACACACTTCTGAAGGGAAGGTCTAGGCACGTCCTCTTGATACTTTCTTGGGGGTAATAAATATTGTGGTATTCTAGGATGTTGGGAACAGTTTAGGTTCTAGTCTTGCAATCTTTCATTGCTCTCAGAGTAGTATGATTCAGGGTAAAGTCTCCTTGATGCCCCTATGTTCTAAGTTCTTCCAAGTTCCTGACTTGGGTTTGGGTCTGAACAAGAGTCTTGAGGACTTCCTCCAATTGTTATAGACTGCTGCTGAACTCAGCCACAATCATCCAGTTAGGAAGTTCTGCTAGTTCAGAGCAACAATAATCTCCCGCTTGATCTGGAATTCATGCCCTGGTTGTTGCTCTGCAGGCTTACGATTGGGCTAGTAGTTGGAACTGAAACTTTGCTTTGTTTCTGGGTCCTGGCCTAAGTCTTAAGGTGCTACTTGACTTTCAACTTGTTCCTCTCTGCCCCAGGCATTGTCACTGCTCCTTTCCTAAAAGTATCACCTTTGTATATAGGTTCCCTCCTTGGTCCATCCTAGATCTTGACATGAAACTAGGTAATGAGGAAAATTAATTTTAATGCTGTATCATTTGATTATTAATTTTAATTTGTAACATCCCCTTCTCTGTTTAAAATTCCTACTTGTTAGTGTTAGCTCACATAGAAAAATCATTTCCAGAAACTAGCTGAGGAGTGTAGTCACATACCAGCCCCTTTCAGGGCCTAGTCTGAAATTCTCTAATTATCCCATAAACAAAAGCTAAAGTGATCTGGTTCTCCCTATCAAGAGTTATCAAGAGCTATTCATGTGACCTTGGTCCCTTCATTAGAGTATGTGACATCCTGGCTCATGAAGAAGAAATTAAAAAAAAACAAACAAACAGAAAGAATCCATTGAGGTGCTTAGATTCCTCAAGGGGAGTGGCTCAAAACTCATGACCAAGACTCATTTTTCAGCTAATCCCCCTCTACCCACAAAATGAGTAATCAGGAGGAGTTGAAAGCTCTTAGCCCACTTTTTTATTTAATATCCTCTAATCAGGGGGTGCGTTTCCTGTGTTAGGGGAGTTCCTACTAATTTGCCATCAGGATGACAGACTTGAATTTAAATTGGTATGGAGCTCTCTCTTAGGGTCTTTAATTACAGAGACTGACCAGGCTGTTGTTATATTTGTCCTTCATTTTTAATAGGACTATGGCATCAGGGAAATGATGACATGACTTGCAGTTGACTTTGATTTGAGTGACTGAAGGCTATGCAATGTTACTAACCTCACTTTCTCCTCCAGAGCCATCTCGCTCAAGTGACGAGATATTCATCAAGATGACTAGAGACCAGCCTAATTAATAAATTGATTTTTATTACCTGAAACTTTATCTCTTGGAATTTTATACACTGCAATACTAGATTACAAAACTGCCAGATGGTACCTGTGCCCATCATAGCTCCATGATATGGGTGTGGGACTCCCTCTTGTCCTGGTACACAACCTCTCTCTAGGTGCTGAAGTGTTCTGTACAATATTCTCCTGACTGAAAACCATCCTCAGTGTCCACAGGTGTCTCTTTTTCCCTATGTTGTTCTGGGTTGGGAAACATTCACTGTGATTTTTTCTTGGATTTCCTGTCAAGATTCTGTCTGGTTTGGAGGATGTTTTAGAGAAATGAGCTCACTGTACTGCTTCCTGATTTTTGCCCTGCCTCTTACATGCTGTTTCAATAGTATTTCAAAATTGACTTGCTTTTGGTAAAGATCCTCTCTTAATTGTTTTCTGAGTGTTATTGTAGAAAAAGTATGTATGTGGGGAAAATGGCAGGAAGAGAATACACATGAATTTGAACAGGCCAGAAATTCCAATCTCTAGCCAAATACCAGAATTATCAGTTGAGAGGTGGATTGGGGGGCTCAGAGCTAAGTAGATGATTTTTTGTTTTTTGTTTTGAATAATCTATAAATGTAAGCTCTCTACCTTAACAGAGAAAAGAACCCTGTGGATTCGTGCAGGTTCATCTCTGAGTTATAAGTGCGAATTAATCTCTTTATCTGAAATAGGCTGGACCAGCTTTAAGTGTGGACTTGGCAATCTACTTCATGAGGGTAGACGGGAAGAACATGTCACTCAAAGCCAAGCCCTATGGGTATGAACAGGAATGATCTAAGGGGAATTTGTAGTACCTTGCCTTCTATTCCTAGAAGGGAAAGGAGAGGTCTTCCTCAGGCAAACAGCTTCATGGTAAACTCATGGTAACTTGAATTATATATACACATATATAGGTACACGTTGTATGCACGATTAGAATGGAAACTCATTGAGGACAAGGCTTATGCCATTTTTGTCTTTGTTTCCCCAGAGTCTAAAACCTGAAATATGATTAAGCTTCAAATAAATGTTTATTGTTTGATAGATTGAGGATCCATGTCTGTATATGAGAATCAATTTTTTTTTATCATGAAAGGGAATGCTTTTCCCAGAGTACAGCAGTGAAGAGAAGAAAGGAAATGTGCCTTGATCACGTGTTTCTTATGCCTCACTACTAATATACTTTGTCTCTGACCACTCCTACCTCTATGGAAAAGTGAATATTTGCATATGTAAATATATGTATGTACCCATTTTTTATAAATGTGTGTATCTATATCTATATATTGTACTTAACTGTTCAGTTAGATATTATTTCCTCCTCTAATATATGAGCTCCCTGAAGGCAGGAAAAATTCTTTTCCTTTTCTTTCATCTCTGGCATTCAGGAAAAGTGTCTAGCACATAGTAACTGATTAGAAACATCTCGTTAATTGGCTTACTGGCCTTGAAAGAAATAGTTCCTATTTTATTCTGGATGCCTCTCTTACCTTCTGACATTATTCATTCTCCTATTGCTTACTGTCTTAGAATGCACACTCTACAAGACATACTCTCATTCTTTCTTCCCCTCTCCCCTCCCTCCTGTCTTCTCTGCTCCCTCCTTTATTCTCTCCCTTTCTATACATACACACCCACACCACACCACACCACACAGTTTTCCCAGAGAGATGATATTATATTGAGTAATCTAGTATTAAAAAGCTTTAGGTATTTGGAATAAAAATAAATTCCTGATTCTATTTTTTCTGAACTTGATATTTTAATATGGCTATGGAATGCCTAGAAAATTTTGTACTCATGGAGTCAATTCTGCATACATTAAGCTACCATGAAGTCACAGATTAATATAATTAAAAGCCTGGTTTAATTGCATTACTTTCCATTAGCTTATGCTGCATACTTTCCCTTCTAAAGACTTGACTACCTGTTCCCATGGGGCTTCTTGTCCTATGTTTATTCAAGTGATATGGCTGCTTTCAAAACTGCCCCCTTTCATCAATTCCCTATTAATTAGCTAAACTGCTGCATCATATTATACATTCATACATTATAATTCAAGCATCCCATCATGAGAGCAGAGCTCATAATCTGCTTGGGCTCATCCTTGAGCATGGTCATTGGTATTCCAGGACAAGTCAGCTTACTGTAATTTGAAATTGGTCTGCTGTCCCATTAGGAATTTGCCCGATCAATGCCAAGTGAATTAGAGTTTCAGTGATCTGATTAACTCCCCATTATTTTCTACCCTGGCTGATTTAGAATGCATGATGAGACAATATTCCAGTTTCTTTGCTTTATCCCAGTTTAAGTGAAATATAGACATCCGAGGAAGCAGTGCCTCTGCATTTGATTTGGCTTGACTATAATAAAGTCAAACACTATGAGTATCTGCCTCATCATGACAGCCTTAAGTGACTAAGGGCTGCCTCTTGCACACAGTGGCAAATGGTGAGGGAAGAAATAGTTGGGAGATATGTTCCTTTGTCCCCTTTTTCTTCTGTATTGACTGAGCAGGCCACTGTAGTACTTTTAACTTGGCAGCTCACTAATTTGTCAAATGCTCGACAAGTCCATCCTAGCGAGGGAAGCTCTCATGGTCATGTGATCTTTCTGCAGGGTCCAATGATGCCCTGGAAGGCAGACAAAGGTTCATAACAGTAGAATGTTAAGTGTTACTTATCGCATTTCTGTAATATAATGACTGTAAACAAGTACAATAGCCAGTCTCTTCTATTTAGACCAAATGCTGCCCTTGGAAATTCACTCAGTGCCCTCAGTGAGGGAATGTGTAGCACCTGTGAAGCCTGCATGGTCAAGACTTGAAAAAAAAATGATTTAGCACCCAAAAGAAGTAACTTTATGGATCTAAAAGTAATTATAAAGGGTCATCTCACAGATTCCAAATGATGAGGGAAGACCAGTATGAGATAATAAGAATGCATGTGAGTTGTAGAAGACATGAGGCCTGGACTCACACAGGCAGAGTTTATGTCCTGGAGGGGCCTAACTGCAAAGAATGATTGGGATCTTTAAGCATCCTCTGGCTTATTATATCCCCATCCTGGAGTTCCAGGGAAAACGTCATAAAGTAGGGGAATCTGTGAATGTAAAAAAAATGATAACTGTATTTCAGTATAATTTATTTCCTTTTTTATCCTATTTATTTTATGCATGTAAAACCATTACTGAAGAAGGTGTCCATAGGCAGGCTTACCTCTACCTATAAAAAGGTCCATTACAAAAAAAAAAGTATACATTGACAAGAAGAGATGACACAATAAGCCACTACTCCTATTATAGCTTCCCAGGAGTTTGAAGATTAATATATTATAAAAAATATTGCAGAATTACAAAAAAGGCATCTTCACCTTCACCTCAGTTCTTTACTATTTCAGAAACTCATTCAAGGTCCTATACTCTGGAAAGCCAGGGCACAGTTTGGGCTCATCCTACTGGAAGTGGTCATCTTCCTTGCTGAGCAACCAGCCTCTCCCATAGGTTTCCAAAATGGGCAATACTGCCTCCTGGGTGGCACTGGGATGATCTAGGGGCAGGGCAATAGTACTTTGAAATGTTGCAAATTTTTTTTAAAGCTTTAAAGGGTTAAAGAAAGCAGATTTTTAGTGGGGGGGGGCACTGAGTAATTTTTTTAAAAAGGGAGCAGTAGGCCAATTAAGCTTGGGAATCTCTGATAGACCTACGGGCTCCTAAAAATTTCCAGCTCACCAAGTTGTCACCAATCTTGCGATCATCTCAAATAGAAGAGACAGCCAAAGATAGCAGGTCCGATCTCAAGTTTGTGTTGACAGCAACATGTTATTGCTTCCATGAGTGAGCACCCATCTTAGTTGCTAGTGAGAATAATGAAATATCCCCTGATACTGTCTATCCCACCAATGGAAGCCCAAGGGTGAGTTTCAATACTATGAACATATTCAGAAGATAGGAAGAGAGAGAGCATTATAGTAGAAGTTCTTTCTCCTTTCAATTTATAATCAATTGGTAGATTTTTTTATTGATGAATTAATTATCTTTAATAAAGTGCCAAGTTATGGGGAGATAAGCCAACCACAGGGGCAGAATGAAAAGACTCTGTCTATACATGTACTATAGCAAGAGGCCCACCTCACCCATAGGAAAGGTCAAGGTACCTTCTGAGTTCCAAGTGTCTATATTCAATGGGAATGGTGGTGGTATAAAGATCCCCATTACAGAAGCATGGAAAATTACTTGAACCCAGCTAGCACTAGATTGCCTAATAGAGATCCATAGGGAGCCAGAAATTATAATAATAAAAAGATAACAAGGATTTGTAATTAACAAGTCAATTGTATAAAATGAATGAAAGAGTCCCTTTAGTAATTTTAAAGTCCCTTTGCAATGTGGTTTATGATATTAAGCTATTGAACACAGAAAATACCCAGATTAAACTCAAGTTCAGTTAATATAAGAGTGATCAAAGCTCCAAATTAGTGAACTGCAAATGAAGTCTTGCCATAAGCTCGTCTTTCTCTGAGTTTTTAGTGAGGAATTTAGCAAATTCTATTGGTGCAGTTAAGGATGTTTGTCTTGGAAATACTATTTCTTATTTTCTAAGCCCTTAGAAGCTGTATGGTACAGAGCAGGGGTGGGGAACCTGTAGCCTCAAGGCCATATGTGGCCCTCTAGGTCCTCAAGTGCAGCCTTTTGAGTCCTAACTTCACAGAACAAATCCTCTTAATAAAAGGACTTGTTCTGTAAAACTTGGACTCAGTCAAAAGGCCTCACCCAACAATCTAGAAGGCCACATGTGGCTTCTAGGCTGCAGGTTCCCCACCCCTGATATAGGGGATAGAGAACTGTCCTTATAGTCAAGTAGACCTGGGTCTTCCCTGGTTCATAAATTGGATGCATAAGCCTGAGTAAGACAGTCAGCTTTTCTGTGCTTTAGGTAACTCTTAATGACTCTAAGTTGTAGAGATAATAGTGATTTACACTGGTAGACAGAGTTTGCTTATGTGGGAGTTCCCTATATGTTTGAACATGCCCCATTTACTCTAGTGATACATGTGACATCAAGAGGAAATGAGAATGGATTAGCAGGAGTGAATAAAAGATTCTGATCCTTCACTGGAAGGAAGTCTCTGTTACCGTGTTCTTTGGTTAAAGGAAGTAGATTCACCTCTTTTTCAGGCATTGCTACTGTTCAGTCATTTTTATTCATGTTTGACTATTTGTGACTCCATTTGCAATTATCTTGGTATGGATACTGGAATGATTTGCCATTTTCTTCCAGTTTGGTTTTACAGATGAGGAAACTGAGGCAAACGGGGTTAAATGACTCACCTAAATTCATGCAGCTAGTAAATGTCTGGGGCCAGATTTGAACTCAGGAAGATGAGTCTTTGTGACTCTAGGCCTGGTACTCTATCTACTATACACCCAGTTTCTCAGGCATTAATGTCCTAAATTACCCTAAAAATTCCTTAAGTTGCTGATACAGTACAGCATCTTTAAGTAGTTAAAGCTGGAAAGGGAATAGGCTCTTTTTGAAAGAAATGAGTAAGTAGAAGAAAGAAGATGTATCTAAGATAGTTGCTATGGAAGTAAACGAATGTAAATTTTATTTTTCACAATACTCAACTAAGATATTGATCATAAGTGGCACAAGAACCAGAATTTCTTCTGAAAGAGAAGGAAATAAGAACAAGTAGAATTAGTTGGCAGGAATGTCAATGACTGAAGTGAACTATTTTTTAAAGAACTTCACAATTAAGTGTAATTACTATAACACCCCTTAAATTGGAGTGTGTGTGTGTTTTAGGGTGAAACAGGAAACTCAATTAGCAGGTCATTTGATAGTCTAGAGAAGAAGTGATGAGTATTTAAACTAAGATAGTAGCTAAGTGAAGGGAGAGAAGGGGATGGATGCAAAAGATCTAGGGAAAGATTATAAAATTTGGAAATTAGATTTAGGGGATCAGAGAAGAGTTGAAATTAGGAATTGTTCAATAAATGGAAATATTAAGTTTAGTAGTATTTATAAAGAACTGTGGTTTACAGCAAATATTGAAACACTGGAAAATGTCAGCAAATGTTATGGGGGCAGTGTCAAATACTGTAACATTCAGATCTCCTTGCAAGATTAATAGCACTACATAGAACCAGGCTCTAAAATTGCCAATTTAATGACTTATCTTGCTTCCAAGCTTGTTATTTCTTGGAACACCACTTATAGTGTTTGACCAAGGCACAGTATGTAAGTAAACTCATTAGCACTTATTTTATTTGTAAGAATGACTCAACATGTGCAGGAGACAGGGCTAAGATGATGACACATGATGACAGTTACAAGCAAGGGTGACTGATTAGATCATGGCCACTTCTTTCTCCTACAAGCTCTTATCTCATTTCCTTGTCATGTGGCCTTCATGTGTCAGCATTTCTTGCTCTTGCTTTTGACTTTATGTCAGTGGATTCCTTCAAACCAATAATGTCTCTGTGTGGATTGCTAATCTTTAATCCATTCAGGTGCACTATAATACCTTTTACCAGTTTCTTGACTGATTTTTCTTTAGGATTTGAGATTCATAAAAACATATTTCTGAAGAAATACTGGGAAGAAACTGCCACAATGAAACACTGTACCTATGTACATATGCATATATACATGTGATGATCTATCTATCTATCCATCTATCTGTCTGTCTGTCTGTCTGTCTGTCTATCTATCTATCTGTCTATCTGTCTTTCTACACATACACATACCAAATTAGAAGCTTTAAAGGGTAGCAACAAAGAATAAAAGAAAAGGAAGCAGAAACTCACAGAAATTCACAGGTGATAAGAACCAAGAAACTTCAGAATCAGGGTTTTATATGCATTAAGGGCTCTAATAAGGCATTTATACAGGATGAATCTGGGCATGCTAGAGACAGAACATACAATATCCCATTGACAGAGATGGCGTCAGAGAATTCTAAGATACTTCAAGTTACTCTAGATAGGAATAACTTTTGTTAATAGGTGGGAATAACTTTTGTTAACTTTCTTTAAATGTTTCCCATAGAATGAGAAAAGTTTGATTTGGGGGACTCTTTAGGATCATAAAATAGAATTTTCTGTCAAAGTACATGAGTGGGATGGAGGATGTACCCAAGGAGCAACTCATAAGATCCAACTTAACAATGCCCAGCTACCTTGGGATAGTTGTATGACTTTCTCCATTGACATTCAGCAACTCCTGGGTAAGAATGTAGGAGATAAATGGTTGGAATGATCCAGGGTTGGGATTTGGCAAGGCATGAGTAGTGATTATCCAAAGGAATAGCAGATTGACAGCAGAGGATAGTTTGGAGTTGAATTGGTTAAAGTAAGGAAGAAAAATGAAGTTGGGGGTGTAATTGCCTGAGAAAATGGTGAGCGGTAAAGTGATTAGAGATTAAGATGAGAGTGAAAAATAGGTTTGAGAGGGGTAAGAGGCAGGAAGAGATGTAATAATAGCAGATCATGACCAGGGAGGAATATCAGATTTTTTTTTTCATCATGGAAGTGAAACACTAGTGTAAAAGGGACAGTAATTGTGTCTCAACCCTACCTTCATTACCATTTCTTACTCTGGCAGATATTACACATCCAGTTCCTTCCATTGTTCCTGGATTTTCCAGACTCTCTGTAATGGTAATGGGATTTGAAGATCTTCCATGCCCCTTGAACTTGCTGATATAGCAAGAAGGGGTGGAGCAAGAAAAAGCCAGAGCCAAGCTAGAATTTCTGCAGTGGTGACTGGAAGCAGCAGTTGCAGTGTGAACTCCTTTTTCTGAGCCAGCCAGAATCTCTGCTAAGGACTCCTGCTGAGGACTGCCAGGGACGGGAACTGTGGGCGGTCAGAGCTGCTGGGAGCAAACTGCCCGGACGCTGAGCAGTTGCTGTGAGTGAGGAGAGGAGGATCTTTGCCTGAGGTAGTCTGTACTGTTTTGAAGGCTTGAGAATGTGGGTGTTTATTACATTAACCACAAATGCCAACTTCATAACTACTGTGATGGCTTTCACTTTCTGATTTTGGGATTCAGTTTTCTGGTATCCGAATAAATATTCTAGCTATATTTCCCATGCAGAGAGCCTGTTACATTTTGTGATTAATAACCATATCAGCATATTTATAGTTACTGTAGGCATTGTGAATACTGCATTGTTGATACACCCTCCTCCTCTGCCCTCATCACCTCCATTAGACTCACTGTTGTTTGCTATTTTCCCTTTTAAGGTGTGATGTTCAGAACTTCCTTGATCAGAAATTCTCTATAGTAAGATTTCAGACCTGTAAATCTCAAAGGGGAAAATTGATTACATAATCTTTTTAAAATATATAATTGGGTTTTTTTGTGCTGATATGTGTATTATTT
This sequence comes from Pseudochirops cupreus, assembly GCA_028627135.1. Taxonomy (NCBI): domain Eukaryota; kingdom Metazoa; phylum Chordata; class Mammalia; order Diprotodontia; family Pseudocheiridae; genus Pseudochirops; species Pseudochirops cupreus. Next base: position 185,251,216 of record CM053583.1, read on the forward strand.
TATACATTTAAATATTATTCCAAGACTTCATTACACTTCAGAAGGATCTATCTCACAGAAAAATTTAAGAACCCTAGCTCTTTATAGATTCTGGTCTGTACAAAGGTAATAATCATTTGGGATGATCCTGCCATAATTTGCAAGGTGGTTCTACCAGTCAAGGTTACCCCAAGTTAAAGTTGTTATGTGAGTTTATGTCCATTCAGAATTCTAGCTTATGAACACCCACTGATTTTTTCAAGGTCACCATTAATTTAACACAAGGACATTTAATGACATAGCCCGGTAAGCAAAGAAGCAACAAAACTTTCCCCTCATAAACTTGATTTGGAGCCCATACTCCTACAAATCCAAATACCATCAGTAGAAAAAAGTGAACGCAAATAATGAACATGGAGATGTACATATATAGTGACTTCATGTGGCCAGTGAACATGTATAGAGTGGCATACCCACACATAAAACTAGAGTACACACGGGGAGGGATTAACTCATTTCTTCAATACTACAACATCACTGCTATCTTCTGGTGATTTGGCACTGCTCCTTTGTCTCACATGAACACTTCTGTTACTGGTCTCATTTGACTATTGCTCAGTATTACTGCACTGGTTTCATGCTTATTGCTATTTGCTACCACAGACAGCTCCACTACGCTCAGGGCTAAGAAGCTTCCCTCTGCTTTGAGCATGTGGCTCCAGCTCAAGTGCTGGCTATTCCTCTTAGGAATGTGAGTTGGTTCCATCATGCTTCTTTAGGATAAAGTTCTAAGGACAAATCTTTGAGAAATCACATGTCACAATGTACCTAGCTGTCAGAATGATGAGGAGAAAAACCCCTTCCTCAGGAAACAGACTTTCTGAGGGTTTTCTATTTCTGTTTCTCTGATCCTTGACCACTATGGGTTTTCATTTCTTGAAAGAGATTCTTACTACAGGCTAAGCTATTTGGAATACAGAGTCATAGCCACTGACAACTGATAGCTTCATGCTCAATTGTCTTATCCAAAATTCTTTTTCCTCATCACCAAAGTCTGAATTTTTGTTAGTGATCACTCTGACTTAGGACTTGATATTTGCCTGAGAGCTCATACCTTCAAATTCATTTCAGAATCAGAGGAGAGAAGAGGAAGTATATGAAAGATGTTTCCCAGATAGAATTGAGATGACTTGGCAAAACTAATTGCAGGAGAGGGTAATGAAGGAGTTTGAGCAGTCTAGGATGATACCTAGGTTGTAAGTCTGGGTGATTGAAATGATGGTGGTGCCTTTGACAATCATAGGGAAGCCATAAAGAAGTGAAGGTTTGACAGTAGAGATCAGTTTTGGACATTCTGGTTTGGGTTGACAGAGCTATGAGATTGGAAGTCAGTAAAAGGTTAGGGCTTGATAAATTGATCTGAAGACATCTTCATAGAGATGATAATTGAATTCATGGGATCTGTCAAGATAACTAAGTGACATAGTGTAGCAGAAGAACAGAACATGGCCTGTAGGAGACACCTATGGTTAGCAAGTACCAGCAAATAAGATTGGGAAGGAGTGGTCAGACAAGTAGCAAGAAAGCCAGGAAAGAATAGTGCCATGAAAACCTAGACACAAGAGAGTGTTGAGGAGAAGAGGATGGACAGTGTCAAAGGCAGCATAGAGGTCAAGAAGGATAAGGAATGAAAAAAAAAACTATTAAATTTGTCAATTGAGAGATCATTGGTAAATTTAGAAAGAGCAGCTTCAGTAGAGAGAGATCAAGAAGCTAGATTGTAGAGTGTTCCAGAAAGTTAGAGGAAAGCAAATGGAGGCACCTATTGTAGATTGCCTTCTCAAGAAGTCGTCACAAAATGGAGGTGACACAAGAGATGATAGCTAGCTTAGATGGACAAGTAAAAAGTGCTTTTTTTAGGATAGGGGAGAGATGGCCTTTTTTGTAAGTAGCAGCAAAGCAGCCAGAAGACAGGAGAGATTGAAAATTAGTGAGAGAGTGGGGATGATAGAGGTGACAATCTGCTGGAGAAGATGGGATGAAATGAGTGACTTGTACACATAGAGGGGTTTGTCTTGGCAAAAAAGAATGACCAGAAGGACATGAGAGAGGGGTAAAATAGGAGACAGTGGGGAGGCATATGAATGATGTGAGGTGAGGAAGAAAGAAGAAAAGGAAGCTCTGGGCAAAAGGCTTTGATTTTTTCTTATGAAATTTTAGGAAAGTTTTCAGCTAAGCCAGTTTGGGAGTGGAGACATGACAGGTTGAAGGAGGGAGAAATCATTTGTAAGGGTCACTATGGTGAGTGGGATAGTGAATCAATTAGGGAGAAAAGACTGCTTTGTCCCAGTGAAGGCCTAGTCAAGATTATATGGTATATTCCCCAACTGATAAATGGTCAAAGAATATGAACAGGCAGTTTTCAGAGGAATAAATAAAGATATCTATAAGCATATGAAAAATGCTCTAAATCAGTATTGATTAGAGAAGTGCAAATGAAAACAACTCTGAGGTACCACATCTCACTGGTCAGATTGGCTAACATGACAAAACAAGAATATGATAAATGCTGGAGAAGATATGGGAAAATTGGAACACTAATACATTGTTGGTGGAGTTGTGAACTGATCCAACCATTCTGGAGAGCAATTTAGAACTATGCCTAAAGGGCTATAAAATGTTCATACCCTTTGACCCAGCAATACCACTTCTAGGGCCATATCCCAAAGACATCATACAAGTGGGAGGAGGAACAGCATATAAAAAAAATTTATAGCAGCTCTTTTTCTGGTGGCAAAGAATTGGAAATCAAGGGGGTTGCCCATTAATTAAATGGCTGAACAAGTTGTGGTATATGAATGTAATGGAACACCATTGTGCTATAAGAAATGAGGACCAGATGGACATCATAATAACCTGGAGAGACTGATATAAACTGATGCTGAGTGAGGGGAACAGAACCAAGAGAATATGGTACACAATTATAGACATATTATATCTGTGATGCCTGATTTTGATCAACTGGGCTACGCTCATCAATGCAAGGTTATAAGACAACTCCAAAGGACTCATGATGGGAGAGGCTATCTACGTCCAGAGAGAATTATGGAGCCTTAATGCAGATTGAAGCAAGCTACTTGCTCTCTCTTTCATTTCATTTTGTTTCTTCTTCCTCTTTATTCATTCCATTGGTTTTAATTCTTCTTTACAGCTTGACTAATGTTTAATGTGAAGGTATCTGTAGAACCTATATTGGATTGCATGCTGCCATGGGAGGGGGAAGAAAATTTGGAACTCAAAAACATGGAGAACTAAATGTTATAAATTAATAGTAAATAAGTTTTTAAAAATTCAATTTATGGGGGAGGAGTGCTAAGTAATTTTTTTTTAAAGGGAGTGGTAGGCCAAATAAGTTTGGGAGAGTTACTATGCTGACTTAACCTATGTAACAAAAATTTATGGTTCCATATACAATCCTCTATTATATTCTTGTTCCTATATATTTCTTTGCTGATGATTGTTAAGCCCTTAAGAAAAAAAGAAAGAAAGAAAAGACTATATAGTATAAACTTGTGGTGGATTTAGTCAGCATAGTTTTGAAGCACCAGCTTCATTCAACAGTTCATGAATAGGAGTAAAGAAAGTGGCTGATGGGAATAATTAAACAACATCAATGATCTGAATGCTGCAATTATAATGATTCTTATGGAAGCATTGAACAAATGCATCTTCCTTTCTTTAGAGTAGGTAACTTTGAATATGGAAAGTTGTATGTAACGTGAGCAGTTGATATGTTGGATGACATTACTGATCTTTTTTCTCTTTGTTACAAAGAATTCCTAACAGGAAAAGTCTTTTTCTGTCCTCCTCTGTCTACCTCTCTCTCTCTCTCTATCCCTGTGTGTGTGTGTGTGTGTGTGTGTGTATGTATATATATATATATATATATATATATATATATGTATGCACACATACACACATAAACACATATATACATATATATGCATACATACATTAATATGCATTATATTATATACACATATATATGTGTATATATCATATATATGTATATTATATATGCACATGTATCTGTCTATCTTGCTGTCTATTTGTGTCATACAATAACTCTTGAACATGAGGTAATATAGAATAATGTACACTTTGTGAACTTAATAGGCAAAAAGTCAGTTTCTTAATATGTGCAGTCATTATATTGATATTAACTTATCTTTTGCAGATTACTAATTTGGATTTGCTTATTTTTACAAAGGCAATACAGAAAAACATACATTAACATTTTAATGTTTTCATCTACCACATTTTTTTAAAATTTATTTTATTAAATTTTTTTGAGTTACATATTTTCTCCCCGTCTTTCCCCCGCCCACCATCCCAAAACAGCCATCCCAGTGTGTCCCCCCTCCCCCAGTCTATTCTCTCCTATGTCACTTTTTGGTAGGGCAGGATGGATCTCCCAACTGCAGTGCCTGTGTATCTCAAGTTCCAGTTGGATGTAGTCAATAATAATAATAATAATAATTGCATATATATTTGACGTGTTGTTATAGTTTAGTGGTTTTAAGAAATGTTGCTTAAAACTTAACCCAATTCCTCAAAGGCATCATTAAGTTAAGAACAGGATCATGATAGCATTCATATTTAGCTCTTAAAGCATAGCTCACCTTTCTAATCTGCCTGATAAATAGGAACTAATAGATAACATAACAACATATCCTTTATTTATTTCAGTACAGATTTATTTCAGTATAGAGGTTTAGCTTTCACAAATAAACCCATGAAATTGGTGACCTCTCCTATCACTAGGTATAATTTGCAATTGGAATAACAGTGTTCCTGGAAAGATAATTTGTCCAGTAAGTTACTAACGTAACCTCTCATGCACCTATGACAAGTGATTTTCTTAACACATAGGTCTAACCTTTTTCAATAAACTCTAGTGACTTGCTGTTACCTCTAGGATCAGATATGACCCCTAGTCAGAATTTAAAGTCATTTCCTACCTCGCCCCAACCTCACCTTGTTACACATGCTCCCTTCATACATTCTAGAGTCTAGTCAGAAGAACATTCTTTCTGTTCCTCTGACACAAAACTACACCCTTTTGCTATTTGTTTTGCTTGTTCCATACGTGTGGCCTCCACTACGTCCTCACTTTTAACTCCTAGAGCCCATAGTCCCCAGCAGGACTCATTTCAAATATCACCTTAGATATGAGGCCTTTCTCTAGGGTGAGGGAGGAGGGAAGTGAAGAAAAAAAAGAAATTTATGTGATAACTTTGTTGTATACTTTGGAAGGAAAAGCAAATTGTACACAGTAGATTTGCAGTTTTATGTTTGATCATCTTTTTCATTGTACTGTGTTAAGGAAATACATGTTTTGGTATGTGAATTGCAATAAGATCAGTTTTTAAAAATAGTTAACTAGTTCAACTTATCTATTAATTAATGTTCATATTAAAAATGATTGGATTTCTTCACGAGCGTAAATAATTTTGAACAAGAAGAAATATGAGACTTTTTTTTGGTACACCAACCTACCCTCTTTTCTACCGTTTCCCATCTTCATTAATATCTTTCCTCCATTGTATAGGTAATGTACAGGAATGCACAATGTACAGGAAAACCAGCACAGTGTGGCAGAAAGTACATCACAAAATTCAATTCTAGTTTGGATTCTTCTGAGTGATTTTAATTTTTATCCACCTGTTTTCTTCTCTGTAAAATAAGATACTTGGACAATATCACCTCTGTGCTGATAATTGTGTAACATTTGGCTCTCTGAAAAAAAGTTATCTATGGCACAGTTTTAAACTTAACCTGCATCTCTATCATTTTATTAAGTCTAGAAAGACAACAAACAATGAGTCCAGCCTTGATTTGTAGCATTCACCAGTTTCCTTAGTGTAAATACTGACAATGAACATTTAATAATGGCCTCTTACAAGTCAATCTGAGTTGGCTTTAGCACACTCCTGGCTTTGTTTCCTTCTAGTTTTAAAATTCTATTATGGTCTTTTCATCTCTTTCCTCTTAAAATATGTTCTCAGACAAGTATCTGGTAAACTAATTCCTACTCGGGTGTAAATGACTAGTAACTCCTGATAGGTGATATATGATAGGATGATAACCTGATTTGCCATAATCTTGCTATTGCTTTGTTCAAATGGCTTATTTCTTTTCTTTATCTTCTATTTCAGAAAACTGTTTCAAACATAGTATTCCTTTACTTTCCAAAGATGGTTGTTTACAACCAAGATGAGAAAAGCCAGTTAGAATGTTATTTGCCATAGACTTATCAGTGCCAGCTGTTGGCACTAAACGTGATCTCCCTTATATGTTTTGCTCAAGTAACCAACTCAGTTCAAATGTGACCTGTGATAAGCTGGGGATGAAGGATAACTCTGGACTGAGCTTTGTAATTTCAACATTTTTGTCTTTTTTTTAGATAAAAGTTAGATTTCGCCTGATGCTCTCCAGCCAGTGTTTGATTTATTTAGAACTGTTTTCTATTAAACATTGCATATAATAAAAACATCTACATCTGATTTTTGGCTATCTAAGGGAGTAGGGAAATCTTGAAAATTCTATAATGATCATATTCGACATTAAGTTTTATGATAGTTTGTTCCTTGAGTTTTATGGAAGATTCATTTTGTACTAGAGCCACAGAAATTTGCTCCACTCACAATGACATGGGGGGGCATTTTTCTTGGCTTCGTTTAATTTCCATAATTTTAAAAAATAAATATAAAGTGCCTCAATTTGATCTCCCTTATGACAATCCCATATTTTCTCAACTTTGCTTATTTTTTATGAATTAGATAAATTTGATGGCAAACACCACTATAATCTTTAAAGTAGGTATGAAAAAACAAACAACAACCAAAAGTACCTTACTGTTTTTTTACACAGATCATAAATTATTTATTTTATATATTTTTTACAAAAATGTATATAGAATTCCCTTAAGTAAAATTTCACTTGACAGACTGGTTAATGGTTTTGGAATTACTCAAATTTTATTTCATTCCTGCACTTATACTTGTCAACTAATCATTAAGTTCTTCCAAGTTGATAAAGGGTTATACACACACACACACACACACACACACATATGAATATAAATACATATATACACATAATGTGTATGTATATAAATATATACATACATAATATATGTAGCATTCAGAAAAAGAAATTAAAGCTATCTATAGTCATATGAAAAATGCTCTAAATCACTATTGATTAAAGGAGTACAAATTAAAACAACTTAGAGATAACATCTCACACCTATCAGAAATGAAAAATGCTAGAGGGGATGTAGGAAAATAAGTGTGCTGATGAACTGAGAGAATTGTGAACTTGTCCAACCATTCTGGATAACAATTTGGAACTATGCCCTACATTATTAGTTTATGGAGTTTTTACCTTATTTGCATTCTTTGTGTTCTAGATTGTGGAGAAAGCAGAAATTGCTTTGTTTGGTGCATGCTTTATATGGCACATATAGATAATTCTTATTTTGGAGAGGTTTTTTTTGGGGGGGGAGCGGTATCTTGAAAAAATATCTAGTCCTTCATCTTTGTTGTCTCATGTCTCAAAAGTCCTAGCTCATCTTTTATTTCAATATATGCATTAACTTTTCTAAATCAAGGGATCTCAGGAGACACAGTGTAGTCTAATAAAAGTTACTGGTCAGTGAAGAAAACTGATTTTCAGTTCCAGCTCTATGTTATTAATCATATGATTCAGCTGTAAGTACTGCTGAAGATAATAATACGATTTCTGCTATCTAATTCACAGAGTTGTAGTGATGAAAGTACTTTAGAAACCATAAGCTGATATATAAATAGGATTTGTTTTTATTCTTTCATTTTTATCATAGGTAAGTTAATACAGCATGATTTCTTATTCTTCTGAAGTGTTATCAGTAGGTATCTATTTCTTTGCTGCCACAAAGAATAGGGAACAGTTGAATTTACTGGCTCTGGCACTTGAAAAATCCCAGGATAGGTTACAGACCCTGGAGAAAATGCTACTAAATCTAGCATCTGCATCACAGGCCATTCCAATATGTCTGAAAAACTGTGCACAGGTCCTATTGTGTAGTTAAGCCCTCATTTAATATTGATTGAATGAATGAATGAGTGATACATAGATGAACAAATTCATTCACCAAACAGGTAAATGGTTGTTAAACAATCTCCAGGTAGAAGGATTTCCCACGATATTGTTTAAAATATCTAAACAGGCAAGAGTCGAAAGTGATAATTCAACTGTTTCTTTACTTGAATTATTAAGGGATTTTAAACCAGGTCATTAATAGTATCTGAAAGCTGTTTCCCATGTGTTACTATTTTCCACATTCTCTTTGCTAAGTAAAATGAAATTCCCTAGCCCTTGTTCAGGGCTCATAAGCAATCAGCTCACTTTGAAAAGTCAAATTGGTCCTTTCAAAGACATCATCTCTAATCATGTACCAAAGACCCTTTGAAAGTCATGATTTTCCAAATGTCATTATCCAAATGACAATTCTTGATAGAGTATTTCTAAGGATTTTTGTTAAATACATTTTTTTTAAGTATGCAAAGACTGTGGAAGAGGCTTATTTCATTAATTGAAGAAGACAGGGGGAGATTGATTAACTAACAATGGAATCCCAATGAACAAGGTATGGTCTCTGGGGTCTGAGCAGGTGAACACTAATGCATTGTGTTATGTTGTCTTTAGAATTCCTAAATTATTCCCTTTGCTTATGAAACCCTGAAGCATGAATCCACACATATACAAATATAATAATTGCTTTAAAAGACTCTCCCACAGAGACTAAAGGTACTGTTGCCGCATTTTCAAGAACTACATAGAATATTAAGGAACTAGAAGACAGGCTGTCAGAAAAAAGAAAGAAGATGAAGAAAAATCCCTTTTTTAAAAGAAATGTGTAACTCATATCATGATGAAACATTACAAAAACAAAGCTTTGAGGAGACTGGAGAGTTTTTATTGTTATATAGTTTAGAGGCAGTCAGCTGGTACAACGTGGATAGAACACAAGATGTGGAGTTAGATAGTATTACATTTCTAACTATGCGAACCTGGGCAAATCACTTAACCCCAATTGCCCTGCCTTCCCCCTTCCAAAAAGCAAAAAAAAAAAAAAAAAAGAATCTAATTTTATCACCTTTGTAAAGGATGGATTAGATTTGAGAAAGATGAGTCAGAAAGAACAATGCAAAGAACCATTGAGATAAAGCTGGTGAGAGATGATGCGGAACCAAACTAAGGTGGTGGATCTATGAGTAATGAGAAAAAGAATGAAAGAAATGTAGAGGTAGAAAAGTCAATATTTAACAACCAATTGGATATGTGGAATGGGGGATGGGCTGGAAGAGTCAAGGATAATGCAGTTGTTACAAATCTGGAGAAATAGTGATTCCCTCTATAAAAACAGTCTCTAGGGTGGTTAGGCGGCACAGTGAACAGAGCACCATTTGTGCAGTCAGGAGGTCCTGAGTTGAAATCTGGCCTCAGACACTTAACACAAAAAACTAGCCATGTGACCTAGGGCAAGTCACTTAACCCCAGTTGCCCTCCAAAAAGAAAAAAAAAATCCTCTGGATGCAAAACAGACTTTGCCTACCCTAGAAAAAAGTAAGAAGCTTGAGTACTTTATTTGCTTTGAAAAGGCCAGCAAGACAATGAAAATGCCTACAAATTTGTCCCTAGTAATTACACAGAAGATTCCTGGAGTATAGAAGATGAAAAAAGACTGGTCACCTTGAGGGGACATGGAGCAGTATATAGAAGGAATGGGCTTTAGAGTGAGGAAGAATTTGTTATTAAAAATAACAAGTGTTCTTACATCTCCTGACTGGAGGTGACAACCAACCACAGAGCCTTAGCTCTGAGGGAGTCAAAGGGAAGAAGCTTCTGTTGATCAGAAACACAAAATTCCTTGTTCCTGCTGAAAGAGCTTTGTAGCTCTCCAGCCAAAGAGGGTGTAGTAGCCTCCAACCTAGCTGGTGGCTGACCATGGAAAACGACTGCAGCTGCCCTGCCCACTGAAGAGCAAGCTCAGGAAATTAGAGAGTCAACCTTTCCAGTAGAGTGGCCTCCTCTCTAGAGAAGTGACCAGCGGCAAAGTAAGCTGACCGACCCAGTCCCTGACACATAGTAGGCATTAATAACTGCTTTTCCTCTCTTTGCAAACATGTCCATAAAAGAGCACAGACCAGGCTAACAGTCCTAACTCTCATGAGCATTGTCAAATCACGCCTCCACAAAATGGATGGCGACAGCTTTCTTCAGGGATTGAGGAGTAACCTTTAAAGTTTGCACATTCTAACAGTATCTTTCACCACCCCCAATCCCGTGTGCTTTCAATATCAATTGATATTTCCCTAAACTAATCAATTAGCATTGCTATTACAAAGGAATATTTGTCAGGAGAAATAGCAAGAATCAAAGCATAAATGTATCTTCCCCTCTTCCTTCCAGTGACTGGAACATGCTCTCTCACAAGTGTATGAAGAATCCGGGCAATTTGGGCTCAAGCTTAGAGAGTACATGCATGCCAATAAACCCACAGGTCTGGATTGTTTGATGTTTTTTTTCTTCCTTCATGAAGCTGCATTTCCTACATGTATCTAGTTTGTCCTCTCAACTCCCAGCTGGATGAATATTTTTTTTCCTGGCATAGTCTCTTTATGGCCAATGAAAGGAGGAGAAAGAGAATGGTCCTCCTTTTGAAATCCTTCAGAACTCACTCTGTATCTTCCCTTCCCCCTGCTCTGCTATGCCTTCTGCTTGTTGTTTTTCAGTCATTTCAACTGTGTCTGACTCTTTGAGACCCCATTTGGGGTTTTCTTGGAAAATATATTAGAATGGTCTGCCATTTCCTTCTCCAGTTCATTTTACAGATAAGGAAACTGAGGCAAACAAGTTTAAGCGACTTGCCAGAGTCACACAGCTTGTAAGTGTCTGAGGCCAGATTTGAACTCAGGAAGATCAGTCTTCCTGACTTTAGGCCTGGCACTCTATCCACTGTGCCATCTAGTGAGACCAAGTGCCACATAGCTGAATTCTTTTTGTAGGCCCCTCAAATCATTCCTGAGGTCTGAATTCAAAGCAGTTGTTGGAATGTTTCTGCTGGAATCTTCTTTCATATTGTAATGGTAATGGGAATCTGAAGATCTTCCCTACCCCTTGGTCCCTATATAGGCTTAAGTGACTCTGAGAAAATTCCCTGATTTTAAAATATACTCTGCCCCCTAATAGGCTGAATGTAGTCACATGGAGCCTGTGGCAGGAGGCTTGTTTTTCAGGAATGCCTACACCTTGTTACTTTGTGACTGGGCAGTGGGTCAAGAGGGTTGTGACATTCTTTGACCCAGGAGAAGGCTATATATAGCCTGATGTGAAGTTTTGCATTGGAGCTCACTTGTGAAGACTTGTGTGATTTGGCTAGATGAGCCATTGAGCCCCCCCAGCTTTGAAAACCCAGATGTTTGTGCTTCCCTCTCTTGTAACTCACTAGGTATGGATGTAATGGTCAGACAGTTGGAAGCCCTGTCTGCTGGTCTGTTTCTGTCTGTATTTTTTTTTTGTCTGCTCATAACCTATGTTTATATTCTCTGAAGTTCACGGTGCTGACTTTTTCCCCTGAAGTAGATAAATGATATATGTTTGATTGATTAAAGTATGATTGTTAACCCATTTTGAGTTGCTTTCCTTTAGAAAAGCAGATCTAAGAACCTGTGCTTGCAGCCATCCTGGGTATGCTAGGATGCTTGCTGTTACACACATACTTAGGTGTATCTAATTCTTTGAACCAATCTCAATTCACTTAGTCCTCTAATTTTATCTAATGACTAGAAGTACTTCTCTCCTTCCCAAATTGTTGGGAATTGATACATGAGCAACAATAGATTGTTCCCATGTAATTTATGCTTGTGGTCAATAAGAATATCTAGGAAATTTTCACATTTACATATTTTACATATTTGATTGGTTTAGCATCTCAACAAAAGATATATTGTCACTTTATAAAAGTATCAAGACTGAGAACATCTTGTTAGTTATATTAATTGGGGTTGATACATGGGACAGATACTCTTATGATATAAAAAGAATAAAGATCTGTGAAGCAATACTTAAGGAAAGAAGAAAAAATGGGAATACTATTTAACTCAAAAAATAAATGCTCCAAAGACTTTTTACATCATGCTTTAGCATCACTAGCTAGCGGGTCAATCATTGTCTACAATGGCAATAACTCTTAGATGACAAATTCTTGGAGGTGGTTTGGGATACTTCTTGAGAAAATTCTAAAGATTTTGTAAGAATGTTTACAAGGTAAAGAGTAATGTACATAATAAACAATGACTGTATCAGTAACATGATGTAAAACACCTATAGCTGAATAATTGATATTCTACACAAAAGATCTTTACATGACCTCATGAATTATTTTTGAATGTTAGAAAAAATCTTTATTGGGGGCAGCTATGTGGCACAGTGAATAGAGGACCAGCTCTGGAATCAAGAGGACATGAGTTCAAATGTGGCCTCAGACACTTGACATACTTAGTAGATGTGTGACCTTGGGCAAGTCACTTAACCCCAATTACCTTTCCTTACTCCTTCAAAAAGAAGTCTTTATTGGAAGAATTACTTATGAGGGTTTTAAATGATGGTTTTTAAATATGTAGAATGAGTTTAATGAAATTCCTCAAAGATGTGTGCAAAATTCCAGGACTGGGTTCCCATGATGCTGTGAAAGTGGACCCTATATCTTACTTGACTGACATTAACTAGTTTGTCTCATGCTATGATAAATACTTGAATCTGTAGGGAAATAGAAAAGCGATGTTATTGTTTTATTCCATTAGCAATCGCTTTGAAATAAAATCAGTTTTGAAAATCCCTTCATATTATTTTGCATAGCCCTAGGGCCTCTCATTCTCATCCATATTTGTCATGTTGCCAGTGTTTGTTTGGGGTGGGGTGG
>CM053583.1:185264724-185292224 GCA_028627135.1 Pseudochirops cupreus
TCAAAATCCTTCTTCAGCTCATCTCTGGCTTTAAGGCATTCTTCATGTTTATTGGAGGCCCCTGATGGGGGTGCTCTGGCTGCGCTCTCCTCTTCCCTCTCTCTCCCATGATCTTTCTTTTCCTTAAAGAAGGAACCTAGGGTTTGGTTACAGTTCTTACTTTGCTTCTTATGCTTATTCTTACTCATGGTTGGTCAGTCCGTGATTTTTTTTTTTAAATCTCTGTGGGGCTCTGCTTCCAGAAGGGAAAGCTCTGTCCCAAATTGCTGGAGTCCTCCCAGCTGCCGTAGCTCTCAGGAAGGTGCTGGGACCCTTCCTACTTACTTCCGGCTCACTGGATAATGAAGACTCCAAGACCGAGGCCCAAGACAGCGATCCGGATCCAGGCTGCTTAATGCGAGAGCACTGGCCTCAGAACAATCGCTTAGTCCCCCTGCTGTCTGCAGGCCACAGGAGCAGAAGCTGCAATGCGGAGGCAGGTGCAAAACCTCTGCTTTTTGCTTTTCTGCTCTGGAGGCCTTTCGGCCGCACTGCTTTTCTCCCAAGACCTCGCAAGTCCCACTGACCTAGTTCTCAACACTGCTGGCAGCTGCCGCTAATCCGCTCACTGCTCCTCTTGTTTGGCCGCCTCCGGGGCTCAGCAGTGGCTTCAGGCCAGGCTGGTTTCGGTTCACAGTGCTGATATGGTTCCTCATAGCTGAGCTGACTTTAGTGGGAAGTATCTTTGTGTGTGTTTTAGAGTTCTAGGATTGGTTTAGAGTCCTATTTTATGAGTATTTTGGGGTGGCTATGTGAGAGCTGCAATATGTTGCTGCTGCTACACTGCCATCTTAGCTCCGCCCCCTACTCATAGCTTCTTAAAGGAATAGTGTAATATCTGTTACTATGACAACCTTTTGCATCATTAGTAAAGTGATGGATTATAGTCAAAGGCAGAACCAGGCACGAAGAGATTCTTCTATCTGCTATTCCTATCTGTTTTTGGAATGACTACTCTTCAAATGTATCCAGTCAAAATGGACACATTTGGCCAATTCTCTCCCTCAGCTGACCTTTGACTTTATCCAAGCCTTCCTCCCTCTTTTTTCTTCTTACAACTCACCTCTTATTTGGTGGTTCTGGGCATATACTTGTGTTTGTGATAGTAAAGAAGATGAGGATGGTCTGAAGCTGAGAATTCATGCTACATTTGGTTAATAACAGTTTGTAGGACCTCATTATCTATGGTAGCAAAATAGAAGAAAACATTTAAATCCCCCACATTATATCATTAGTAAGTTAGAAGTATGTAGTTTTGAAACAAAAAGTTAGTTTAAATATTATTTAACCAAATTTTCTCACCTCACTAGTAAAAACAAAACAAAACAAAAGCCTATTAGATACAAGATTAAAACCCCACATCTCCTGGCTTTCAGTTCATTATCTTCCCTTCATATCACATCGTCAATTAGTTAATAGACAATAATTTGTTGTTTCCATGAAATACTATGTGCCTTGAAACTTCCAAAGAAATTAACTTATTGAAATTGAGAATTTTAAGGTTCAGTCAAATATGTAATCTGTGGTCCCATTAATTTTGTAATTCTCTCCAATAACACATCACATCCTATTCATTCTGTATGACCCTTGAACATGTCCTTCTATAAGTTTTTAACCCATTTTGCTGGAGGACTTCCAAGTTTTCTCCTGATATTGCTCAGTTTTGAGATAGGACCAACTAGTCTTTCAGGAATACAATTCCTTGATGACATCTTTACTTGTTCTCACTGGATATGTATTGCAACCTTTTCCTATATCTATCATGTACTTCTCCATTGACTTCAGTGAAACACATTATTAAATCTTCATTGGCCCTTTATTCTATTTCTTGTTGCCATATAGCTGAGTCATTACAAAAGAAAAATAATTTTCAAGAAGAGTTTTTCATGATGTAGTTAGATAATTAATATAGGCTTCTTTTGGAACTATAGTGTAAATCTTCTTAAAATTAACCCAAGTCCCCATTAAATTACATTACACCAAATATTAGGGTCAGAAGATCATTAATTAACATAGCTCATCTTGCTTTGAGAACTACATTTGTGCTTTTACATTTTCTGTATTCTCATCTGCTCCCCAAAAGCAAAACACAATTTTTCTTAATTTCTTTTGCTTATGTTCCAGCAACAGCTGGATTTTGGAGGTAAGACATTAACAGCACACAATTAAAAATGTTTCAGCTAATATGAACCAGAACAGATGAAGAACATCAGTGACAGTGTGTTCCCCTTGCTATTTGTTTGTTTGATTTTATTTTATTTTAATACCTCTTCTGAGACATTGCTTGAGCTGCTGCTTTGCTAAGGTGTCCAGCTGAAAAATGGTTATCAGATCCTGCTGAGACAAGAGCAGGGAATAGTAGCCCACACAGGCTGCAGATGTGCAGGGTTGTAACTCTGGGAATCAATGATAATTAAAGAGCATATGGTCCACAATAAATCTGTACAGTAGTGCTAGTTCATATTAATCAAGAGATTAAGAATAATAGCACATCCTTATGAGTAGTGTGTTAAATCTCAAGTTACAATTCCTAGGCTTAATATATCTCTTTATAAATTTAGTGGGACTTCTTGTTTGATATAGTATACATAGTGTGAGAAGACTTATGATATAGTTTGTATAATATACCCTGATCAAAATGGCAGAAAGAGACTGATAAAACATAAACATCTGGAAGTACAGATGTCACTCCCACAAAGTAGAAAGACTATATAACTAGGAGCAATAGCATATGTTCCTAAGATGAATGGAGCTTGGATGTGCCAAGTTCCACACAAGTCTGAATCAAATTTACTAGTTATTTTAAACTGAACCATAGACTCTTAGAGATGAAAATGACCTCAGAGTTGACCTAGTCCAACTTCCAACAGAAGAATGAGTATCCTACTTCATTCATAATCCTCAGTTCACACATCACTTTCTAAATGAAGCCTTTTCTGAACCTCTCTGCTAACCACACCACCATCAAATTGCCTTATATTGATTTTCTATGCATTTTTCTCTTCTTATCTATGTACAAATCTCCACTAATAGAACACAAGGACCCTGAAGTTAGAGACTGTCATTTTTGTCTTTGAAAATTAGCACAGTGCCCATTATACAGTAGGCACTTAATAAATGTTTGTTGATTGATTGACTGATAAGTAGTTGGTTGACTGTCTAATAGATACTAACATATTGGAACCAATAATTTTAGTTGTTATTCAGTTCTTTAGTCATATCCAACTCTTAGTGACTCCATTTAGGGTTTCCTTGACAAAGATATTGGTGAAATTTGTCATTTTCTTCTCTAGTTCATTTTACAGATGAGGGAACTGAGGCAAACAAGGTTAAGTGATGTGTCCAGGGTCACATGGTTGTTAAGTGTCTGCAGTCAGATTTGCACTCGAGAAGATGTCTTCCTGACTGTAGGCCTGGCACTCTATTTACTGTACCACCTAAAAACCTAGAATAGGTTACTGCTTATTTAAAAAGTACATTATTCGATTGCATTCTTTTCTAGCTATTCCTTTATGGAGCATATGACAACTGTCTTGGAATATTTGAAGACACAGTCTCTGGAAGAGGAAGTAGAGTTATTAGGTTTTTTCTTTGCAGAGCTTTGCAATTAGCTTGCAGAGAAAAGGAAATGAGTTTCCAGACTAGAAGACTGAAATGACAATGTAGGATTGACACTTTGGGGTCAGAGGTGGTTATGTTAGGCTAATCATGTTAGTTTGAGTTTTCTTTGAGCTGGAATGGTGGAGGTAGACATAAATACTGAAATCATTTAATGATAATTGCCACCTTGATATTAAAAAATGTCTAAAACTGGTGTGATGTAGTGGAAACATGCTGTCTTTGGAGTCTAAAAACCTGAGTTCAAATTCCAGCAATGCTGGAATACTACTATCATGAAATTCTGGGAATATAACTTTATCCTTCTGGGTCTATTTCCTCATGGATGAAATGAGGGAGGATCACTTTTTTGACCATTTGGGCTAAACTTAAATATAGCGTTTGGACTATGTGATTTTTCCAACTCCACATCATAAGATCAATTAAGAGCAAGTTGTAGGGAAGGAAGAAAAAAAAATTGAGTCATGAATCTTTGTCAGAGGATCAGGTCTCTAACTCATTAGGTTACAATTGCCAAGAATTGTCTGAGATGCTTTCTTTGGTTATGCCAAGTTCATACATGTCTTTTCCTATCTCTCCCCTCCCAACCCTACACCATGTGAATTGTCTTTGTCAATATAAATATATTCCATTGATTGTCCTTCATGCTCAAGAATGACCAAAATGACATGGTCATATCAGGGTTAAGGTACAGTGTGTCTGACTGTGACCAATGCAAGCTCAGAAGGTTCCAGCACAGGTCATGCACAGTCCATATGAACATTTGGAGTGGTGATGTCTCTAAATTTGTTTATTTCACATATCCTTTGAGCTTATTATAATTCTACTTTGCTCACAGAGCATAGCACCTCCTTGTATTTCATTAATTTTTCAAGTTTCACATTTCTTATTTCAAATATTTATTTATTTTTAATTTTTGGAATAAGA
Organism: Pseudochirops cupreus; assembly: GCA_028627135.1. Taxonomy (NCBI): domain Eukaryota; kingdom Metazoa; phylum Chordata; class Mammalia; order Diprotodontia; family Pseudocheiridae; genus Pseudochirops; species Pseudochirops cupreus. The sequence continues at coordinate 185,269,309 of CM053583.1, forward strand.
CAAGCATTTCCATAACATGATAAAATAAAAAAGATTATGCATGTTATTGCAAATTTATTATGTGCAACTTGCTATTCCTTTTAAATATATAATGAAGTTATTATATAATTTTTTTTCCTGTTCTTCTTCCCTTGCCCTCACCTTGCCTTTGACCATTAGACACAAATATGTATAGATATGTAAAATCAGTTCTTACTAGTTCTTACTCTGGATATAGATAGCATCTTCCTTCATATGTAGTTTGTAATTAATTTGGGTATTTTAAAAAGTCAAAATGACTTATTCACCAAAGTTGTTCTCAAAAAATATTGTTACTATATACGCAATGTTCTCTTGATTCTGTTCATTTTGCTCTTTGTTATATTCTGCAAGTCTACCTATTCTAAGATTGTTGAGCTCTTCATTTCTTATAGCATCATAACTATATACCACTTTAATTTATTATTAATATATAATTTTAATTATATGTAATTAAATAAAATGAATATTATATCATATACTATTTAACACTTAATAAATATAAAATAAATATGCATACACAGGTATACATATTATTAATTAATGCATTATTAACAATTATGTATCACTTTAATAGCCATAGAAAAATAGCTCATATTCCAATAGCTCTTTAAAATTCACAAACCAATTTCCTCACAATGATATACTTTCAAAGACAGTTGCTCATAATAAAAATAATATTTACATATCCTGAAATATCAAAGTTGGACAGAGTTCTAGGTGTTACCTCATCCAATCTGTGTTTGAACAGGAATCCCCTTATACAGTGTTTGCTTGAAGACATCTAATAAGGGCAACCTCCTGAGGCTTTACATTGCACTTTGGGTTATTTCAAATTGTTGTAAATTAGAAATGGCAAAAAGACTTTTCTTTTACTTTTCTTTACTTCAAACCTTCGAGAATTTCCAACCTGTTATTCACAGTTTACCTTCTGGGACTGAGGCTATTAATTTTATTTTCTCTGCTAAAGATTGTGCCTTCAAATATTACAAGACAGTTGTCATATGCTCCATAAGTCTTCACTTTCCAAATTCTATAGCCCCATTTTCTCCAGCTGATATTGGCATGGCATGAACTTGAGGCCCCTCATCACTATGCTGTTTTTTTTTTTTCTCTCCTCTGGATGCTGTACAGTTTAACAATGAAATTCCCTGGGCCCAATGTAGTATTCCAGATGTAGTCTGATGAGGGCAGTGTACAGCAGCACTATCACCTCCATCCCTCTTCCTGGACACAATGTCTCTCTGAATGTAGCCTAAGGTTACATTAGCATTCCTGGGTGCTACATCATGCTTTTGCCTCATAGTGAGTTTGCCATTCATTAAAACCAGCAAATCTTTTTAAAAGATGAACAGCTACTTACTCATGCTTCTCCTCTTTTAGACTTTTGAAGCTGAGTTTTTGAACTCAGATTTAATATTATGTGTATATATATATATATATATATATATATATACATAAATCCCAGAAATATCATCTTATTTGCTCTCTCCCAGCATTATATCCTGTCCAGATCTGTTTGAACACTGATTCTACAGTCTACCGTATTCTCAGTTTCTCTGTTTGTGTCATATGGCCCATATAATAAAGGGACATAGATATAAGTATACAAGCTTCCACGTAAGACAGGCTGGCTTTTATAAATGGTTGCAATTCATGTATGTTAAGATTTATACAGTAGGAAAATAATCTTTCCACTACATTTAAAAGACTCCTAACTCAGCTTTCATTATCCATTAGAACTATTCTATTAAATTCATATCCTAGTTTCATATACAATCTTCTTTTCTATTCTTTGTGTAGCTGCTAACTCTTAAGTTCAAAATAAAAATAGAAAATGTTAACTCCTTATCTGTCCATCCCAGTTTGCTTTCTCCCTATTATCTCTGGCTAATTGCCAAATCTACTAGCTTTTTCTTAATCATCCTCCTTCTGTACCATTTTGTAGCCTTTGATGCCATCAATCATCCTTATCTCCTTGATGCTTCCTTCTCTCTAGGTTTTTGTGACACTGCTATCTTTTCATCTCTTACCTATCTGACCATTCCTTTGTCTCCCCTCCTAGACTTTCATCCAGGTCATGCCCCTTAAATGTGAATGTCCTAATAGGCTCTGTCCTGCGCCCTAATCTGTTCTCTGTGCTTCAAGTCTTCCTAGTCCAGTCCATTCTCCATTCAACTGCAGTCAAGAATGAGGAACCTGTGACCTCGAGGTCATGTTTTGCCCTCAGGAGTCTCAAGTGTGTTACTTTGACTGAATCCAAACTTCATAGAACAAATTCAGTCAAAGGGCCACACTTGAGGACCCTGAGGGCCACCTGTGAGCTTGAGGCTGCAGGTTCTCCTCCTTTGTATTATAGGTATGACCATGTCATACCCTCCATTCAATACATTCCAATGGCTCTTCATTACCTGCAGGATCAGATGTAAAATAATCTGTTTGGATTGTAAAGCCTCATATAACCTCCTCTCCCACATTTCTAGCATTCTTACACTTTACTCACCTCTAGGTACTCTACTAATCTAATGACACTGACCACCTTGCTGTTCCTTGCTCAAGAAACTCTAACTCCTAGAATGTTCCCCTTCTTCGTCTTCACCTCCTGGCTTCTTTGGATTGTTTGGAGTCCCAGTTAACAATCCAACCTACCAGAAGTCTTTCCCCATCCTCCTCAATATGAGTGCTTTCCCTCTCTGATCATCTCCCACTTATCTCCTATAGATATTACTGGTATGTAGCCGTTTCCATGTTGTTTATGCCACTAAAATGTGAACTTCTCAAGGACAGAGCCTTTTTTGCTTTTTTTTGTACCCTGAGCCCCTATCAGAGTGCTTGTCACATAATAGGTGCTTATAATAAATGCTTATTGACTTGACTTATTAAAAATGAAATAAAATATGGGGAGTAAAAATGAGTATCATTCTAATCTTAGTTGAGTGACCATTGTTCTTTGAACTATATATTGCTGACTGCATAAGGATATTTTGTGTCAGATATGAAAAACTTACATCCTGCATTCTGTACTACAGTTAGAATGGGTTCCAAGAGGACTGATTTAAGCCAGTGTCCTTGGTCAGCATTTAGCAACCTGGAACAAAATCTTGGGCAAAAGAAATCCTTTACAGACTCTGAGTGTATTAGTCACCCTATAAAAGAGAAATTTATGTATTTAATAAGTAAGTGATCTGCCATGCACACTCATTTGCTGAATGCAATGTTGGATGGAGAATGTAATAGCTAACTGCAGCACAATAATTAATGTAAGTCCCCCTTGGCGAAAGAGAAGGGATAATTATATTGCTGTAACTGTTGGAGGTGGACAGTAACCTTCCACTGCTCAGCATCTCATTTTTCATCGAGTGTCTGCCTCTCTTTTCTGGTTTTCTCACATCCCGACTGCAGATGAATAGCCATACTCCTAGATTTACCATCTTGCAATCCAAATAAGGAAGTAGCTGCCAATGTTGAGATCATGCATGCTATCTAGAATATCTAGGGTTTTCTGTCTATTAGAGCTGAGTTTATTTGCCTCTATGTTTCTCCTATCATTGTCCCAGCTCTTCTTGACAGTTTCCTAAAGAAGTGTTGTTGTCCTCAAGGATAAGAGAATCATACATTTAGAACTGACCTGAATTAGGTACAATTCAACCTTGAATAAAGTTCAGATGCAGAGATGACAGATGATAATTCTCATTTATATTGCACTTTAAGATTTATAAAGCATTTTCCCCCAACAAACTTGTTAGCTAGACTACAATTATTATTAACTTCATTATATAGATGAAGATCAACCTGAATCCATTATTAGACAACAACTAGTAGCCTTGGGTGCTATTATACCTCAGTTCTGGGCTTTCTTTTTCCTCCACACTCCATCTTTATGTAATCTCAGCAGTTTAAATCTCTATCTCTACGTCTATCTCCAGACAAATGACTCCTATATCTACATGACCAGGTCTAGTATCACTCCTAAATTCCATTTCTAAATTGCCAAATGATTACCAGGTATCTTCAAAAGGAAGACCACCCTTGGTAGAGCTGTGAATTGACCCAAACAGTCTAGAAAATAATGCTGAATTGCAAAGGAAATGTGATTGAGTCTTTTATATCCTTTGACCCAGAGCTTCCATTGGATATGTAGGCTATACAATAGTCAAGTAAAAAAAAATAGAAGCAAATTTTCAAAATTGTCATAAGTGAATATAATATGAAGAATATGAAGAAACAGCAGAAGATTTCTATGAGTTGATGCAAAGTAAAATAAACAGAACCAGAAGAACAATATACATGTCAATGAAAAGATCACTAAAGGAAGGAAGACTGAGTAACTAAAGAGCTGTGTAGGGAAACAGGAAAATTTAGACTCCACACTCCAACTTAATTGATGGAATTACAGAGTCTAATAATAGATTATGAGATTTTAAACTGTTAACCCATCTTTACTACCTTGTTTTCCCTTTACAAACTAAAAAAATATCCTTCACTTATTCAGTCAAAATGAAATGTAACTATTGGGTAAGAAAAATTGGTCATATATTTGCAGAGATTTACATATTTAAATCTAAGAAGTTTGAAGTTTGAGAGTTCAGAGTCTATAGCCAATAACTGGAAAATAACCCAGCTCTTGCCCTCTTGAGAGATAAGGAAAGAAAATTTATTTATTCTTCTGCCACCCTCCATGGCATCTAGTTGTGGAGCTAATCATGTAAGAAGGACTCCATCCAGTAGCTAGAGATTCAGCCAGAGAATTCAAGGTAAGATTGAGTGAGCAGACATATGTTCTCAGATACAGAGAATATTTCACTTAAGGCCATAAGAAGACTAAAAGGCAGGGACTTCTCAATATAAAACAGAGAAGTGGTTCTGTATTCAAGAGGGCTACATTCTGACATTTGAATGTCACTTGAAAAAGAGAAATACATCCTAGGATCTTTGATGGTCAATTCATTTAGCAGAGGCATTGAACCCACCATGGAGGGGCTTTGTGAGGATCCCATAAGGAAAGACAAGACTTTAAAGCCTGACTGAACTATAGGAGCAAGAATGCTCCCTATGTGTACCTCACTACCTTCATATGCTGAATTTGTTCCTCCTCTTACTATGTGGGAATTCAGGAAAGATTTAATTCAGATTTGTAGATAGAATGTATGGCAGTTACTCTTTTTTCTATACCATCTTAGCAAATGTGATTGGGGAGAGCTAATAGTGTCTAGTGGCTGAATATTTTTTAAAACAAATTTTCATTCATTTTTTTTTACATCACCAAAATTTCTTCCAATATTCCTTCCTCTGCCATTTCCAAAGAAGTATATCATATCAAAAATACCATTTAAAAAGATAAAGCAAAGTAATACAGGAAGAAAAAGTCTGAAAATATGCAACATTCTATACCCACTGACTTGCAAAGGAGAAATTACAGAGGCATTTTTCACTGGGGCCATGTGCGTTCTTTGTAATTTTGCAACATTCACTTTGTATTATTGTACAGTGTTTTTTTTTATTTACATTTGTTCTAATCATCGTGTATGTAGTGTTTTTTTCTCTGCTTACTTCATCCTGAAGATCATGTACAATTTTGCATGCTTCTCTGTATTCATGACAGTATTTTTTATGATGAATAATATTCTATTATATTTATGTGCTATAATTTGTTTAACCCTTCCCCAATAGATGAGCACTTACTTTGTTTCCCATTTTTTCCTATCATGAAAACTGATGGTACAAGTATTTGCTGTGTATGGGAGTGCTCTTATTATTGAGAATCTCCTTAGTGTGTAATTAAAGAAGTAGAATCTCAGGTGAAGGGTATGGGAATTTTAGTCACTTTATATATAATTCCAATTTGCTTTCCAGAATAGTTCTACTGTTTCATAACTCCAACAATGTGGTATTCCCTATCTTTCTACAATGCCTTCAACATTGACTATTCCTATCTTTTGCCATCTCTGACAATTTGATGGATGTTTCATGGTTGTTTTGATTTAAATTTCTCAAACTACTAACAATTTAGGGCATTATTTCATATAGTTATTAGTATTTCATAAGATAATTGACAATTCTTTTGAGAACTGCTCATATCTTTTGAATACATCTATTACAAATGGATACATACATATGTACATATACATACATAAATATACATACACACATGCATACATATACAGACATATATAACACATATTGAATCCTTGTTCTGTGAAGTTTGGATTCAGTCAAAGGGCTGCACTTAACCTAGAGGGTAACATGTTGCCTTGAGGACACAGGTTCCCCATCCCTGCTCTAAAATTATATCTATAGGTCAGGCTCTGATCTGGTTCTGTTTATTTTACTTTGCATCAACTCATAGAAGTAATTTCCTTACTGGCTGTCGCAGTTACAATTCTACACCACATACAATAAATCCCTCAACGTGTGAGAGTTCATGGAAACATTTCTTTTAATAAAACAAATTCACTATCTTTGGGTAAAATGCATTTTCCTAGAGGATGACTAAAAGGTTTCCTGTGATCTTAGGAGTTCTCTGCCCAAATCCTAGAAGATATTTTTATATTCTTTTTGATTGAAGGGCCTATAGCTAGGTCCCAGATAAGTTCATCTCATAGCAAAACTAACTCCAACTCCCCTGGATCTGCACCATAACTTTATTGTTTATAATATTGCCCTTTGGTACTATAAAAGTGGAAGAGTAGAGAGAGACAGGAAATCACTCATACCCTCTCCCCCCCATTCTACCGATATTCTGGCCCATCATTAGGAGTTTCTTATACTAATGAAACAGCAAACACGATAGTTACTCTCTGTACCTCACCACCCCAATTCCACACCACCATCATGAATAATAATCACAATAATAACAATATTAAGCATAACTTGGTACTGTTGAAATGAAAAGATGATTTATTTCCCTGTTACAGCATTTTTTCCTATAGAGTAGTCAAACTTCTTTGTGATGGGCTGACTCTATTTATCAGGTCATTATAGCATTCATTTTACTTTCATATAAGCCTTCATTTTTTAAGACAACATTTTAGTTTGTTGTAAAATAAAATTATCCTTTAATATATAGAAAATGACTTAAAGCACATTTTATGGAGGGCAATGTGCAGATAAAGGTCAACTAGTGGAATGAATCTCAGCATGCTATGTAGATTTTTTTTTTAAATGATCTTATTACTAAAGAAAAAACTCCTCCTTTGAGTGAATTATCCTCTGTGGCTTCTGAGTAATGGCTATCTTCATGGCCTGTAAAAAAGGATCTCCACTTCACAGGGGTCTGTGTATATTCTCCATTATTTTTCCTTCTAGCATGTAGCATAGTCCCTGAACACATAGTGGGAGCTTAAATAAATGATCATTGATCGATTTTTTTCCAGTTAAAGCTTTCTCAAGTATGAATGTCTCCCATTTATGTAAACTGGAATTTGCAGACTGACTTGAACAAAAAATTGCAATCTGGAAGGGAACAAAGTCTTCTGTCCTTGCCCTTTGTTTGTCTCCTCATTAAATTAGGCACCAAGAGAAAGAATAAGGATCTTTTTCACTAGTGAAGAGTCATGGTCATGTACACAGAATGACTGGAATTGGAAAAATAGAGGTCTGTCTCTGTCCTGTGAAAACATTTACAAGCAAAAGTCATTACCCAGGAGAAGCTAACAATTCCTTAAAACGTGAAACACAACAATCAAAAGATTGTGCTGACTGTCACCTCAACCTGGCTAACTAAAACTCAGTAATGCTACTTAAAGCAATTGTACTGTATTTTGAACTGGGTCAATAGAAGCATCCCCTCATTCTCCCACCTGAACTTATTTCTAATTAGAAAGGGATAATTTACAGTTCAATAGTGAATGGACCACATACACGACTCTCCAAGCATCCACACCTTCTTTCTTTCTTAGTTCCTCTCTTTGTCCTACTTCTTTTCCACAAATTTTCTAAACACAAACTCAACAGAGTCAAGAAGGTCACAAAGATACCCTTAATCTGAGACAAGGAACGCAAAACTCACAAGAGATAAATGAAACCAGTTTTGTTAAAGGGAGGGGCTTACAAAATGAAAGGCAGTCTGTGAGAATGATGGAAATAGGTTCCCGAAGCTCCCAGATGCACCAAACTGACTCTAATGGAATTGATGGGCTCCTGGGAGGAATGGAGCACCCTCTCCCCTATTAGTTTTGGTGGTTTTTGACAGGGTTCTTATCTTGGTCTAGCAGTACCAGGCATTTTGGAGGAAAGAAGAGAGAGCTTGTATATGAAGACTAGTGTTGATTCATGGCAAGAAAACTCCTGGAGAACTAGAGATTAGTTGATATTCAAATTCCTCAAGAGTAGGAACATGGATTTTGAGCTGTTATTTCTGGTATCATTCGGACAGTATGACAGCTTCCTCTCAGTATTTTTGCTTCACTGAAGCTTATTTAGTGGGGTGGGAAGGTTATTATATTCTTTACTCTCCCATATCTTCAACCCTGTCTTTTCCTCAGTAGATGCTAGTGCTTTCTGTTGGTTGAAAGACTGGCTAGTGATTCAAGGAGATTCCCTTCTAACTGTGAAAGCATATCCAACCGCCTAGCTGCCAGATAAGCTTGCGTCTACAAGCCTTTGGACACTCCTTTGTTCCTATTACTGATTTTAGTGGGCAGTTCTCCGAGCATGAAAACTGTAGAACTGTGTGAGTCAACGTGGACAATGTCATTCTGATGAAAGACCAAAGATTATGGGATTGAGTATTAATTTACCAGAGGCAAGAAATGACAGACTTAGCCAATGAGGAAAATAGCCAAAGGTTAAAAGCCTGGGAAACTGATTGTAGCAAGGAGGAAATCAGAATTTTAAGTGAGTTAACAAGTAGTCAGACTCTGTGAGAGGTTAGGATTATGAGAAAGTGGAGCAGTCCATATGCCATATCATATTTTTGCTGTGTGAGGCAAGTTTAATGCTTGGGGTTTATTTTTACCAGTAAGGTAATTCTACCTCCTGTATTAGGTCTTAAAGGGATCTGCATAGAAATTATTTAAAATATAAATCTGTGATGTTAAGTATTTTCAAATTTATGTGAAAATATAGTATTGGAAATCCATGAGGAAAGAAAAGTGATTGTCACTAACATGCTATATGCACTTGAATGGGGTAATTCTCTGAGGAAGGGAGATGGAACTCCATATATATATGGAGGTTGAAATTTCTGGATTAGGTCAGGTGAACTGATGATTTCCAGAGAATTGTGAAGAGATATCATTGCATTATAGTGAAACTGAGGCCAGACATGAAAATATTTCATGTTCTGAGTAATAATAGCTAAACTTCGGGTCATGGATATATGAATTTAAATCCAGCTTCAGATGCTTACAAGCTATATAACCCTGGACAAATCACTTATCTTCTCTCTACCTCAGTTTCCCCACCTGTAAAGTGGAGATGATAGCATCTACCTCCCAGGCTTGTTGTGAAGATAAAATGGGATATTTTTAAGTGCTTTGCAAATTTTAAAGTGCTATTTAAAATGCTATTATTATTATTATTATTAATATAATAACAGATAGTATGGTATAGTGGATGTTGAATTGGTCATAAATTGAGGAAGATATGGGTTTGAAGTCTGTCATTTCTGGTTGTACTCTCCTATATTTGCTGAAGCTTTCAGGAGTATGCTGCATTATTTGTTTTAATACCATATATTTTTGATGTCTTGGCTTTTAGTTTCCTCCTTCAGCATTATCTCTGTCTCTGACACACATTAGCCATTTTATGCCCAGACAAACCTCTTAACTGCTTGGTGTTCTAGGCAAATTTCTAACTCTATGAGTTTCAGAGAAATTATCTACACTGGTAGAGGTATTTTTTGAAAGCCATGTGAAGGTAGTTTATTGTTATTTTTCCATACTATATTACTACTTTTCTTTTTTTTTAAATTTCTGAAATAAAACAAGCATTTCCATAACATAACAGAATAATAAAAACATGATTTGCACATGCAACTCAAAATCTATGATGTACAACTTGCTATTCCTTTTAAATACCTAACAGGAGTTACCTATACTCATGAAATCACAGGTTCAATCATAAACCCTATTTAAATAGTACTATAAGGGATGTTGGGGGGGTTGGGGTATGTTTGTGTTGTACCCATATAAGTTATTTGTGTCCACATGAAACTGTCTAAATATGGCACTCAGGAGACAGGAATAGAGTCTCCTTCAAGCACCACCCTTCTCCAAAGGAGATTGGCTCCTGCCAACAAGGAAAGCAGGAGACTAGTGCCAGAGGCTGGCTACCATACTCTCCTCAGAGAGAGGGGCTACCAACACCCAAGGGACCTCTAATTGAACAGAGAGACATTATTTATACCTTCACTCCCACGGGTTTTTTGGAGGAGTGGTCCTGGCTGGTGGTCTAGGGAACAGTAATGGCTGGTGGGTGGTACAGGGCAATTCTCCTTGACCCATAATGTATATTAGCAGCTATGCAGGAAATGCCCCCATATTCATTATACTCTTGAAGTTTCTGGTGTTGCTTTTGCTCATTTTTTAGACCTTTACACAGAAAGAACCACTGTGGTGATATATAAAGTTTTAATATCACTCCCATATGGATCAAATCATTTCTACCCAGAACTGGGTCCTTCCAAAGGTGGACCGCAGAGGGTTTGAAGTCTGTGATTTCTGTTCTTTGTACTCTTTGCTATGTCCTTTAGGGAGCTCTTACGTTGTTGACTTTGTTTCTTGATATTATAGCTTTTGATGTCCTATCATTTCTATTCCTCCTTCAATAATAACTGTGTTAGGTTTCTTGAATATTAGCATTAGTAATTGTAGCATTAATCAATAACAGCCCTAAAGTCATTCAGACTACCAGGGTACTGGCCTGAGTGAGGCACAACACAGAGTGCTCATCCAAGAATCCCCTACACCAGTGAAATCACAGGTCCACTTGTCGTCCTTATGCCCAGCCTTCTGTTTCTATAGGGGTCAGAATGGTGTAGTTGAAAGAAAGCTGGATTTAGAATTAAGAGGACGTGGGTTCAAATCCCAGTTCTTCCATTTATTACCCATATACTACCTCAGACAAATCTTTTATTTTCATTCAGAATCTTAATTTTCTTATACACACACACACACACACACACACAAAAGTGTGTGTGTGTGTCTTTAATGTTCCTCTCAACCCTAAATCTTTGACCTGTGATCTTTTTTGCTAATATATAGTGAGTAGTGATACTCCAAACAGAACAAGATTTTGTAGTGATGCCTTTATAATAGTTTGCAAAGTTTTTGACCCTTACATTTGGTTATAAGCACAGCTTTCATATTCTGTATGGATGGTTCATTAGTAACCTGTTTTTAGGAAATTTTTGAGATTAATGAATCAAGATAATTCTTGAAAAAAAAGCTGCTATCTTCAGTATTTCAATGGATCTGTAATCTCATAGCCATTCTCTCCATCAATTCTGATTATGATTCCTATACATCAGATCAGATTTTCTGCAAATTTGCCATTGAGAATTCACTTTAGTCTTTTATTTTTTTGAGTTGTTTTAAGATTTCACACTTGGAGTCAAGAGGACCTGAATTAAAATCTGGCCTCAGACACTTACTAGCTGTGTGACCCTGGGCAAGTCATGTAATACCAATTGCCTCCCACTCCCCAGCCCTCCCCCAAATAATGATATTACAGGTACCAGTACCAGGAAAACTGAGTAGATTATGTGTTTATGTACTCTAGCTTCATAAGTGGTCAAATTCTTCTGGTTACCTCAATTATAAGAAATAGCTAATGTACTTTATGTACATTGTACAACAAGATCTCAGTGATGTGGTCCATGTGGTGGGTGAAACCGTCTTTGTAGTTTATAGGATGTCTCATAAGGTAAGGTGTTGATGATGATCTAGAATAGTGCTAGGAACATCAGGGATATCTCTAGCACAAGCAACAATTATTCATCATACATCAGAGCCATTTATAGAGAGATGGCTAAGAGGATAGAAGACTCTTGTATGCAACTTTTCCCTGGGTCTAAACTGACACATAGCAATCTTTTAACACTGTCACTCATTTAGTATCCCCTCTTTTGCTTCCCAAACCTTCCCTTCCCCAAGAACGGAACTGAATTGCTTCAGTAATTCATTGGTTCACTATATTATCCTGAATTTAGAATTTTAACTTAAGTTTAATGATATGTAAGGTTGCTTTAAATTGGAGACCATTCTCCCCAGGGATTCAAATGACATAGGGGAGAGTGTGCCACCAGGATCTGGGGGAAATGATGGTACTTCTGTTCTAGACAGATCTTCTCAGGAAATTTCTCTTTGCAAAACCCAATTTATGTTCATTGGTTAAATAAACCTGAGGACTAATCATTGGGGGAAGCATCCTGGACTACCCCTAGGACCATGAAGATGAGATATAAGAGGCCTCACTCTGGAAGACTGTGGAGTAATCACTAATGGTCCAATTAGCAGCTGGACAGGCTAATTCTGTTGCATTGAAATTGATAACATCATGTTAATGACAAAGTAATTTAACAGTCATTGTGCTGCCTGGCTCAATTCTCAGTAGTCATTTCTTATATTTGTAACCCATTGGCCAGAACAAATGCTTTGAGTTTATACAGTTCCATTCCAATTTGGGGGACACAACTCAAAAATCTAACTTTTTGTCTCATGCCTTAACCAGGAATTTCTGTGGAATTATTGGAATATAACGAGTCTGGGTGTCTCAGGAAGAACAAAAAATAGCAAAAGGTAAAATGGTTGTCAGTTCCAATGTCAGAATCAAGGCTAAAAATTTTTCTCTCTCTCTCTCCCTCTCTCTCTCTCTCTCTCTCTCTCTCTCTCTCTGTGTGTGTGTCTATCTCTCTGTCTCTCTTTCTCTCTCTCTCTCTCTCTGTGTCCGACTATCTCTTCCTCCCTCTCTGTCTCTGTCTCTATCTCTTTTTCACCCTCTCCACAATACATACATAATATATAATATATGGAAAATGAAGAGTTACCCTGAGCACAATAAATGTTCCTAAGAAGAAGGTGATTCACTGTCCTGCTAGAATAGGGAGTTGGGGGGAGGGTGATTTTCCACTAAAGAACTACTGTTGTTACAGGAAAGGTTCAAAGCAGACAACTGATGAGTCAATGGAGCAATGATTCTGAAGATATATTCTTTTTTTTCAGTTTTGATAATTCTTTTTATTTCTCCTCTAATGTGGTTTCATTTTTTTTCACTTAACTTAAATCAGGAGAATAAAAGTGGAAGAGTTAGGTAACTATCTTTTTAAAAAATATCTATTTATTTTTAGTTTTCAACATTCACTTTTAAAAGATATTGAGTTTTGAATTTTTTTCTCCCTCTCTCCTTTCCCCCTCTCCCCAAGATGACATGCAATCTGATGTAGACTATATATGTATGAGTGTATTAAATATATTTCCACATTAGTCATGTTGTGAAAGAAGAATCAGAACAAAAGGAAAAAAAAACACAAGAAAGAAAAAACAAAAAAGAGAAAACAGTATGTTTCAATTTGCATTCCTCAAAGTGTATTCTAATGGAGTTGATCTTGAGACTTCTACACATCTGACTTCCATTTCTTGGGTGAGATGTCTGTGGATTACTTTTATAGAACAATCTACATTTATTAGACAGCCCAGAAGAGAACTGCCCTTTTCCCCTTTCTGGGTGGCTAAGAAAAGGAGTTAATCATGTTTGTTCTCATAAAAATTATTTCGTCTTGCACTTGCCTACCCAATGGGCATATGCATATACATACAAAAATATAACTGCTATAAATATTTTACTTATAATACAATATGATAATGTAACTTCTATAAATATTTTTGTATATATATGTATACATACACTTTTGTGTGTTTATATATTTTTGTGTGTATTACACACAAAATAATTATATTAGTTTCATTTCATCATATGTAAAAATATGAAACTAAGATGCTATTTTTCTTATTATTAGTATCTATAAAGAGGTGGAATAGTAGATAAGAGTTCTGGAGCTGGAGTCAGGAGGACTCATCTTCCTGAGTTCAAATCTAGCCTTAGAAACTTTCTAGCTGTGTGACCCTGGGCAAATCACTTGACCTTGTTAGCTTCTGCTTTTCATCTATAAAATGACTGGAGAAGGAAATGGCAAACCACTCCAGTATCTTTGCCAAGAAAATGTCAAATAGGGTCTCAAAGACTTGGAAATGACAGAAAAATGACTGAACAAAAACAAAAAGGCTATATTCCTATTGGTCAATGATTAAGTAAATCATAGTATAAACATAATGTAATAGTATTATTTTTCCATAAGAAATAGATATTTTCAGAGGAAATTAGGAAGACCTGAATTGACTGAAATGGAGAATAATCATTAGAGAATTGAACAACTTTGAAGGATTTTAGAACACAGATCAATGCAATGATATGCCACATGTACAAAAGAATGGAAATGAAACAAGTTACTCATGCCCTGACAGAGAAGTGATCATCTCAAAATTCAGAAAGAAAACTTAATTCCAAGACATGCAATGTAGGAGTTTTAACAAATTCCTTAGTGTGAGGTGGTAGTAGGAGGGAAAGTTTATAAAAGAAACAAAAAAGATAAATAATTGAAAAAAGGATTTTGAGTACCACCATCATTAAAGATAGCATGATTTAAGAAACTTTGCATCAAAAAAAAAAGAAAGAAAAACAACCCCAAGTCCATTCAACCCATTAATTTTATTGATAAGGTTCTTTTTTCTGTTATAAAATCTATACAATATTTTTATTTATGTTAAATATTAGTTTGTATATTAATAAAGTCTTATTTTTCACTAAAAAATAGATAATGGTATCATCTTGACTAATTTTAAATGGGAACCATACCAGTAAGGTCCTCAGAACTATAGCTGTGAGTAGTAGAAATTTCCCTAAAGAAGCAGATTCCAATAAAACAAGATTACCCCTAGGACCCTGGATAGGTTTTATCTATGAGGCCACTCTATTTGTTGAAGCACCCTGCCCTCCCAGCATGAGCCCAGTTCCTGCTGAACAAGCCAGCCCCAGCCCACAGAAAGAGATGGAGGTCAATACCATTCCGGTGCTAAACTTACAAAGAATCTTGGAGGTCAGTGCCCCACCTCTCTAAAGCATTCATGAAAAGTGATCTTCTTGCTTCTGTTTGAACATTTTCTGTGATTAGGGAGTGTTCACTATCTGCAAATGCAATTTGGGTGCAGCTCTAATTGTTCATCACCTGATCAGAAATACTTAAGAGACCCCTACTTGTCCAGTCAAGAATTCTACAAAGTCAAACAATTCTGTACATGTACCAGCACAAAAACTTCTCTCACATAGCTATAGCTCCATCAAGTCTTATTCTATTCCCAAGGATTCATGAGATAGGACAGTTAAAGAATTCATTTACTGAATAAAACCCTCTTCACTGTGGAACTTACATTTCATTCAAATGATCTAATATATGTCCCCCTAATTAATCATAGTAGCAGGGGAAATGCAGCTTTATTTGGGGTGTTATTTAGCAGGGATTAGTTTGCAATAAATTTATAAATTTTAGTTAGTGGATGTAGGCATTCCTTTTGCTGGAACATCATTTGTACATTTATTTCCATCCATCACGTTCATCTGAAATGACCAAGAGTTTGATGTATTAGACACCCGTCTTTATTTGGGGAAGAGTGGTGGGGAGGGGGCTGAGAGAGGCTTGAAACATATATCTAACAAGGCAGAGAAAGAAAAGGAACAAAAGAATGCTTGGGGTAGGAGTGATTAAATATCTCTGACTTTACTTAGGAAAATCAGGACAGCTTAAATGTCTACTATATTTGCTTCTGTTCAAACCATGAACAGTTTCCAACACCCCATGCTGTTCCAAGATTAATTGAGTTCTGCTTGCTCCTGCCTTTGTTGGGGTACTGAAGAGAAAGAATTTCCATAGAACCTGTAGCAGCAAAGAGAATATCTCATTAATGTATGATTAATTGCCATTTGCAAAATGATGAATTAGTCATTTTGACAGTAAACTAAGCCTTAACTCATACCTTTTCTGGCCTACAAGTTCTGAATTTAGAAGAAAAATATAAAAAAAACCCTTTCCACCACCCCTACTTGCCCCTCCCCCTTCCCTCTCCCCATGAAAAAGCCGAATGTCTTTGCATATTCTGGTCTTGTCCGATTTCATCTAGTTTTTCTTTAAGAACAACAGCTCTGGAATAGAAACTCTCCAGTTTGATTGATGGCTTCTCTTTCTTTCTGCAAGTTGGAAATTCAGAAAAGAATTTTTCTCCCATAGGTCTCACTGCTTATTGGTACAAGAGTTATTTCCACTTTGCTGCAGAATTGATTTGCAACACTGGAGTATGAGTTTGTATATTTTTCTCACTGGCCTGTCACAAGGTATAAGTCAGCAAACCTTCTGCAGCATGATGGATTATGTAGACAGAGGTCTCCTTGAATTATTTTCATTAAAGACCAGATAAAGAGCCATTAACTTTTCAGGAGTAAAATGATTCAAAATCTTCATTTGTACGTTTCACAAACTATATTACTTAGTGACACTCATCTCCTCTACATCTACTTCGGTTCCTTGGTTCTTTTTTTAAGCTTTTACAAAAGGATATTTGCTTCAAAGATATAGCAAGAACAAACAGGTTCACATTTCCCTTCAACTCTCCAGAGACACAATCTTTGCTCAGTTTTTATATAACATTGGTCCTGCCAGGTTCACGTTGAGATCTGGCCAATCTGTTAGATGAATCCCCATCTCAGCTTCTTCTAGTTAAGGTGTAAGGTCACTCCTTGCTCCTTAGCACATCAATGCTAGGTGGGCTGCAAAAACCTGCTTGGTATCTGACTCCTGGTTTCCTGTTGCTCACTCTAGCAGCTTCCAGATAAATCTCCTTCACCTAAAAGGGAAAAGAGCATCCCTGTTGTTTCCAATTTTTGCTACTAAAAAGAGGTACTACGAATTTTTTTTAAAATGAATTTAGGGTCTTTTCCTCTTTCTTCTATTTCTTTTAATTGCAGATCTACCAGTGGAATAGCTGGATCAAAGGGCATGCACTGTGTAGTAACTTTTTGTGTATAATTCCGAATTGCTTTTTGGAATATGTGCACCCATTCAGAGGTCCACCAATGGTACTCAATTTGCTTATTTTCCCACAGCCCTACCACCATTTATCATTTTAGTTTTTTTAAATCTTTTTTGTCAATCTGATACATATGAGGTGATTCCACTCAGAATTGTATTATTTGCATTTCCCTATTTAGTAGTGATTTTTTATATATAACTAAAATACTTTGGGTTTCTTACCTTCAAAACTTTCCATTAATATATTTAGAACTTTTGTCAACTAGGGAATAATTTATATTCTTACAAATGTGAATCAGTTCCTTATCTATCTCAGAAAGAAGACCTTTATCAGAGAAATTTGCCATAAAGATTTTCCCTTATTTACCTGCTTGTCTTCTAATTTTATTTGTAATGGTTTTGTTTGTACAAAAACTTTTAAAATATTAATAATCATTCTCCTTTTGATCGTCTGAGACCTATGACAATTGGCCATTTTCTAGAGTTGAACTTCTTTTAAGAGATCTTTTCATCTACATTGTTGTAGTTATTTTGTGGGTAATTTTCTTTTTCTGCTCTGTCTCCATTCATACAAATATTCCTATGTACCTCTGAACTCCTCATAACTATCATTTCTTATTGAATAATGAATGATATTTCATTATATACATATGTCATAGGTTGTTTTTCCCTTCAACCATTATTCTTTTGACATGCACCAACTTTGTTTCCAGTTCTCTGCTAACAAAATGAGCACTGGACCTCTGTTTCTGTCTTTGACCTCAATATGAAGCCAAAACTGTTAACTTGGTAAATTCCTTCTATCTCTTCTGGTTCTCTGGGTCCAAACAGAACAAATCTAGCCCTTCCTCCATGTGATAACCCTTCCATTGTTTGAAGAGAACTGTCTTGTCCCTGCTGAGTTTCTTCTTCTCCATAATAGGCATTTCCATTTCCGTCAACCAGTCTTCAAGTGACATAGTTTTACATCCTTTCAATACCCCAGTTTCCTTCCTCCATACAATCTCTAGCTTATCAATGTCCTTCATAAACAACGGTACCCAGAGATAAGCACAGGACTTTAGATGAGGCCTGATAAGGGTTAGAATTAGTTCAATGATACAAAATAAAATATATATTTTAAATCTATGCCCCTTGCTGCCTGCTGAGTCTCACTGCTAACTCATATGGACCTTGCAGGTCACTAACTGCTCTCCACCTTATCCCCTCCCATTCTTTCTCAAATAATTGACTTCACTCTGCTTACTCCAGCTTACTTTTGTGCAGATGTTTTTTTTTTTTCTTTTTAGACCCAAGGACTAGACATCTTCACTTTTATCCTTGCTGAAATCCATCTTATCAGTTCCCCCCAGCGCTCCAGGCTGTCAAGATCCTTTGAACTTAGCTCTACTCCATAGTTTTCATTTCTTCTAACTTATTACTTATCTCTTCTTGAGAACTTTTTAAGATGTTCCACTTTAATTAGGATCATATTGTTGTAAAGTTCCTTAGAAGGCAATGTCAACATGCCTTCTTTTACAGATGAGGAAACTGATCCCTAAAAACCTTCCATGCCTTGTCCAAGGTCATTAAAGTTCAATTAGAGATGCAGGATTTTAACTTAGTTCTTCTAACTCCAAAGCAAGTGATATTTTCATTGTACCGCTTCAATACTCTAATTATCTGGTGTAATTTATCATCTGAGATTTCTTCCATGCCACACATTAATATTTTAACTCACACTTCTGGAGGAATTTTATTTGGTCCTTCCTTTATGTCATAGGATGTCTTTATTATGATAGCTTTTGTTTTGATTTAACATTTACTTTCTTCTTGAGATGAGAATGAGATAGGTCTGATCTTGCAATGTTATATTAATATTGTTGTTATTAATCTTTTGCTTTTTAAGAGGATCAGTGCCATCACTGGTGATCACTTGCATGTAAATTGGATTTATGTGGGGCAGAGTCATACAAAGTTGTAAGTCTCATTTTCTTATCCTGAGTCATCAAAGTCCAGTGGCAGGACAAAAGTCAAAACGACTGGCAATGGCCCAGGATGCAGTGGAAGACCTTGGTATCTTCAATGTCTGACTAAGCCCTAAGTAATCCACAGCACCTGTTTCAGCTGCTTTCATGGTCATTGGAACAAATTGTTCTCATCCACCCATTCCACTAAATCTTCACATACTTGGGGTAAACATCCCTTTAACTCACCAATGGGTTTGAGGCCTCTTGGTTACCCTCAATTCAGTTTAGTGACTCTGCTCAGATGGTTTAAACCAGTATGGATGCTGCACATACTGCAGCTTCTTGTAGCCACAGGTGAGAATTGGACATGAAAGGTGGATGAGCATCCTTGAAAAGGTCTTGGCAAGCCCTCACACCAGAGGTGCTATTTCTCCCTGAACACCTCGTACACTCCATATTAATATTAACTAGTATTTATGTAGTAATTTAAAATTTTCAAAGCACTCAAAAGTGTAAACTCATTTTTTCCTCACAACAATCTGCAATTTTACAGATGAGGAAGCTAACGCAAACAAAAGTGACTTATCCACACCAGTAAGTGTCTAAAGCAAGATTTGAACTCAGCTCTTCCTGCATTCAAGTCTAGCATTCCATCTGAGTTAAAGCTGCTGGTATAGGGTAGTGTACCAGATGGTGGTATTTGAACAGAGAAATGGGATCCTCTATCCTGACTAGGTGTTGATAGAACTAAGAAAGAGAGGAGGCCTCCTACTGATTGCAAGTATAGATGAGCGGAGTAAGAGGAAAGTGAAAAGTACCTTCTGCCTGGCTGAGTGCCAACAAGGCTTCAATAGAATTTAAGATCCTTGAGGGGAGGGACGGTTTTGATTTTGTCTTTGTATCTCTAGCTTATATATGAAAATATCCAAATACATAGTAGGCACTTAATAAATGCTCATTAAATGAATGAATTAATAGGGTAGAAATGAGGTCATCTGCTGATAGGACTTAGAAATGGAAAGGCCTTATGCCATTAACCACATAAGAGGAAGAGGAAGAGGAAGAGGAAGAGGGCTTCCACTCAGTGTGGTCACTGGCAATGCTGAAGGAGGGAGGCATCTGACTGGCACTGACTGGTAGGGCTTAAGGGGCGATAAAATCTGCTATTCCTGGCTAGGTTTAGCGAGGGCCAAAGCAGGGACCAAGTTATTGGACAGGTAGGAAGAAGGGGATAAAGGGATGTAACTCAGTCACTTTGTGATGCTTTATTATACTTACATAATCTCCTCTATTCCAAAAAGCACGTGCTAGTATAATGCATAATTTCAGGTGATTATCCCACCTTCTACTCCCAATGACAAATCAGGTCCCCAGAGTGTGGCTGCTTTATTCACTTAGGGTTCTGGAGGCACTCCTAAGTACCTCTAGGTGGTGATTTTTTTAGAATTATAGCTCACAAAGCCCTATTGGTGGGCTTCTTAAAATTATCAACTTAGTATCATTTAATCACCTGGAGTTAAGTGGCTTTTAGAAAGAGGTATTCAAGAATGGTGATATTGTTTATATAAAACATCCCTCAAAAGTATATGATTAAAAGGACATATAAGAGTCAGATATTGTATTAAGAATGACTTTGCAAAAAAAAAATAATGACTTTGAGTGACTAAGTCATTTTAACCACTATAGATACAGAAATTAAGAGTAAAGGAACTGTGAAGATAGACACTATCTGCATCTAGAGAAAAACTGATAAGTAGAAGTATATATAGCATAATTTTACATATGTATATGTATCTATCTATATTCATTTGAGTATAATGGTAGCCATCTCTAGAGTGGGGCGGGGGGGAAGAAAAAAGGGAAAAAAAGAAATCTACATGATAACTTTGTTGTATATTTAGAAGGAATAGCAAGTTGTACATGATAGAGCTGCAGTTTCATATGCAAGCACTTATTTATTGTACTGTGTTATGGAAATGTTTGTTTTATTTTATAAATTAAAAGGAAAAGGAAAAAAAAAAAGAAAATGCATGTGACAACCAAGGAGAACTCATGGCTTCTGTTGCTGCAATTCCTTCTATCCCCTTAGTGGACTCCTCAAGAAGTTTCCCTTAGGTCTCTTTGTAGTTTGTTATGACTCTGGATCTAGTCTACCTTGATATATAGTGAATGGGTAGGTGGGGATGGTGCTAAGATGCTGATGGGAAGTGGGAAAGTCTGAAATCCTCTAGACCCGTCAACACTTATTGGGTCGTCCTACAGCCAAAGGAGGGTAGCAATGGAAGAGAGAAGACAAGCTAGACTGAAGCTTCTTCTTCACTGCCCCTAAGCAGTTCTTTCTCAGTGGTTTTATACTGAAACACCCTCTCTTGCATCTTTTGAATAATTCTGGTTCTCAACTAGTCTGATATTTTATAAAGTACTCCTAGGGTATGGATGAGTTTCTTCAGAATATTGGACATTCTTCTTGTGTTATTTCACTCTAGTTCATTCAATGACATTTCACACTTAATGTAAAGTGTTTGATTGATTTATTGAAGCTAAAAACTATGATTGAGATTGATTGGTGGAATGACACTTGTTCTCAAGTCATTAAGGCATCTTACCACTTACTTTAGGTGGGCTGGGTGACTTTATTGACTTATTCTATCATCCTCACTCTTACACTGGTTAATTTACTGAGTCTTAAACTCTTACCTATTTCATGATTCACAATAAATATTAAGAGGGCAAACATTTGTGACTATGGGCCAGTTAGAAGTTGGACAGGAGGATTCCCTACAGTTTTCTGCTAGTGCTGATGATGGAATGTTAATGTTATCATGATGATATTGACATTATTGCATTAAAGCTGATGTCATTGTGTTAATGACAAAATAATTTAACAGTCATTGTGCTGACTGACCTCTACACAAGCTTTTGTAACCCATTGGCCAGAACCTTACACAGAACAGTTTTGATCTTGGAGGTGCAGCTCAAAAATCTCTTTTTGGCTCATATCTCAGGAATATCAGAATATAGCATCAGAAAAAAAAATAGTAGGAAGTAAATTGCTCTCAGCTCCAATGCCAGATTTCAGCCAAAAATGAATCAAATAGAGGGCAGATTGGAAAAAAATTCTCTAAAGGATCCATGACTAAGTAGATTACATCTAGTAATACAGAAAGTAAAGCATCCCTGCATGCCTATTTTTTGGCTTTTGACTTTGGCTCTTCTTAGCAATATAACTTTCTATACATAACCACAGACCATCCACAAAACAGGTTGTGTTCCTCCTGATATTCTCTGCCTCCCCATTGGTCTCTGTTTTTCTCTGTCTCTCTCTATCTCTGTCTCTGTGTGTTTGTGTCTCTGTCTCTGTCTCTGTCTCTGTCACACACGCACACACACATACATACACACATGCAGAAAAGGGAAGAGACAGAGCAAGGTAGAGACAGAGACATATGCAAAGCATTAGAAAGGCATTCAGATTGTTTTGTGGATGCCATGTGATTGACTTATACAAAACCAAGCACACAAATTGCAAAGGACAGGCAGGTAAGGCTGGTTTGTATTCTGTATCACTAGTGGGAAAATCCATATCTGCCTGGTCACTGATCCATTATGGGGGCAGGGAACATTTCTTATGTTTGCTATTATTGCTATCCTGAGTTCTGGCCTTTGTATGAAAATATCACTTGCATTTGAGACATAGGACCTTAGTTCAGATTCTGCCTCTGAAATTTAACCTGAATGATCTTGGGCAAGTCCTTTAATCATTCTACCTCATTAGACTATGAAAAGTGACACCTTGAAAGTAGGGACTGATTCCTACCTTCCTTTGTGTCCCCAGTGATTAGCACTGTACTGGACACATGGTTGATTGTTGT
>CM053583.1:185300979-185359388 GCA_028627135.1 Pseudochirops cupreus
GTATATATATATATATATATATATATATATATATATATATATATATATATATATACGGATGTATAGGAGTATGTTTCTGTATATAAATATATACCTGAGTGTGGGCATATGTATGTTCATGTATACATAGAGAGAGGGCACAGGATGAGTTGAATATGAAGGGATGACATCTAAAAAAATAAAATTTAAGAGGTGAGAGAGGAATTTATTGGGAGAAGGAGAAAAGGAGAGCTGGATTAGGGTAAATTATCTCATATAAAAGAGGCAAGAGAAAAGTGTTACAATGGAGGGGAAGAGCAGGAAGATGAAAGGGAATGGGACAACCTTACTCTCATTGAATTTGGCTTAAAGAGGGAATAACATACACACTCACTTGGATTTCTGACCCTACAGGAAAATAGGGGGATAAGGGATAAGAGGGGGATGGTAGAAGGGAGGGCAGATTGAGGGAGTGGGTACTTAGAAGCAAACATTTTATAAAAGGGATAGGGTCAAAGGAGAAAACAGAATAAGTGGGAGCAGGATAGGATGGAGGGAAGTATAGTTGGTCTTTCACAATATAACAATTATGGAAATTATTTTGGTAATCACATATGCACAACCTATATTGAATTGCTTATCTTCCCAGGGGGGATGTGTGAGGAGAGAAGAAGGAAAAAAAATCTGGAACTCGAAAGTTTTAAAAACAAATGTTTAAAAAATTTTGTTTTCTACATGCAACTGGGAAATACGATATACAAGCACTGGGGTATAGAAAGTCATCTTTACCTACTAGAAAGTTAGGGATGGGTAATAGGGGAGGATATAAAAGAGAACAAATTGGGGAAGGGGTATTCAGTAGGCTTGCCATTTTGGGGTAGGTGGTTGGGGAAAGATGGGGAGAGAAAAAATTGTAACTCAAAATTTTGTGGAAATAAATGTCGAAAACTAAAAATAAATTAATAATTTTTTTAAAAAAATTAAGGAAGAAAATAATTCCTTGAAAGCTAGAGCTGGGCAAAAGAAAGCTAACGTTGTTCTAAGACACCAAGAAATAATAAAATGAAATCAAAAGAATAAAAAAAAAATAGAAGATAAAGTGAAACATCTCATCCCCCCCCCAAAAAATTGATCTTGAAACATGGAAGGGGAGCATGCATCATATGCTCAGCTAACCTAGTTTCCAAATGGAAGAATCTGGGACAGAATATGTGCCATGGAAAGGTCAGACTTTCTAATCTGGAGCCTATACAGAAATTCTGGAGCTAAGTCATTTCTGCTAGTATATGGTAATTAGATGGACTATTGCTTACCTATGGTGCTGGAATTGGGCTATATTTAAACCTGCTAAATTGAGTCTTGCTTGTCCCCATTCCTGTCCATGTTCAAGTGAAAGAGTGAAGACTAAGGCCTTGGTGGAGAGAATCCATAGATATTTATCTCCCCACCAGGATCACCACTGTGACTTGTGAGTGCATGTCCTTGATGTTGCTTCTGTCTTTGTTGTGTCTGTTGGTCCTGTTTTTAAGTTAAGTAGTATTAGTGATGCAGACATCCTTGTAACCTTCAGAAGATCAAAATGGTGAGCCAGTAGAGGTCCAGGAGCCAGAGACTTACCAGAAGTCAGGTAGTTAGGAATGAAGTACTGAGTGACCTTGTTAATCCAGCATAGATGGCAGGCAACCAAGAGGGGACTGCAGTGATTTATCTATCAGCTATGGTGAATTCAAAAGTGATTATAGTGGGTAAATGCTTTATAGCAACTATATATTATATCATATGTTATATAATTTGTTATAATAGTATATATTAACTATTTATTTTTCAGCATCTTTTCCAAATTATTGCTGCAAGGTATTTCAGAATTTTTTTTAACTGGCATTTCTCTAATTGCTAGTGAATTTCATTTATATTTCAAATGATCATGGGTAATTTGTGTTTCTCCTAAGAATTGTCTATCCATATGCTTTCACCACATGTTCTTAGGAGAACAGACCTTATTCTTATAAATGTATCCATATAAAATTTTAATGATCAGATTTTTATCAGAAGTATTTGTGACAATTTCCCCCTCCTTTTCCCTTCCTGTATTGCTTTGGATATATTGCCTTTTATTGAGGAAAACCTCTCTATTTTTATAAAGTCAAGTTCATTTATTTTGTCTCCTATAATTTCTTTTGATTTTTTACTGTGTATTTTTATCCTTTTCACAATAATACTATTATTTGTCTTTCTCCTAGTTGTTCCATTTACTGCTGTTTCAATTTTTATATGCATGTGTTTAATATTTTAAGAATTTTAAGGATATATTTTAATTAATAATGTAAGTAGTATTCAAAGACTTTAAGTAAGCCAGTTTTCTGAATTCTAGAGAGACAGCCATGAATACTGCACTGCTAAGAGCACCAGATTTGAAGAACAGAGGGTTTACATTCCATTCTTAGTTCTTACTTAACTTGGCCAAGTGACATCAATTCTCTGAACCCTTAGTTTATTCATCTGCAAAATAATAGCATTGGATTAGATTATTCCTAAGGTATTTTATAACTCTAAGTCCCTTGAAGACTGATACACTTGTATAACAGTGTACGCACATGATGTAGGAAGATAACAGTAGTGAGAATTTCGATTCAATTCAATTTAGCAAAATTGTATTGAGTATCTATTAGATAACCATCATTCTTCTGCATACTATGGGGAATGCAAAGAAATGAAATATGAACATTTGTCCCCACGGAACTTTCTATTCATTATTTGATCTGGATATTTCATGTAGTATAGAATGGAGAAGGAGAGGCAGAGAGATTAATTAGGTGACTGTTGAAGTAACCCAGTGTTTGGCTTTGGTCAAAACCCCTGCTACATCTCCCACTTTGAGCAGATGGCAGTAGAAGAAAGGGATATCTGGGCACTTACTCCCTCACCCCATCTCAAAGAGGGTTATCAGACTAGATTTATATCTATCTGCCCCCTCAAACATTGCTTACCCAGGGTTGCAACGGACTGAGAGCAAAGCTGTTTTCCTAATTCCTTTTAAGGTGAAGTGTATCTGCTGCCATAATGCATTCACTTCACCATCTTCACTCCTTCCCATTCTTTTTATTAAACAAACATCCATCACAAATGTTGAATAGCAAAGAAAACTACTTATTCAATCAAACACAAAAACAAATTTTTATGAATTTTTACTAGAAAGGATGCATGTCAACTCCTGAGCTTTTTGTTCAATTCCAAATTTTCTGACATATTCAACAGTGTGAAGCTAAAATTTTCGGGTTGCAATTCTCTTTGTCAATACAGAAAAGGTCCAGTTCCTGCCAAAACCAATATTTCCTTGAGTAGTTACACTCAAGGTCTATACCTTGGTCAAAGAGGATACTGGCATGAAATCCATACACTGAAAAATACTTTCCCCACAACATTTTGGCAACAGTAGATGCTTTCTGATTTATTGTTGAGTATGTTCATGTATGCCTGAAGAAAAGGTAAGTCACCATTATGCTTTGGATGTCCCCTTTCATTAGTAGAAAGTCAATACAGAAAGAAATCCAAAGTATTGTTGGTACTTGTGTTCTCTTAATACAAAAATGAGTTAATAATACTTTTCTTAGTACACATTCAACAAAAGTGTGCCAATTGTTAGTCACATAAGTAGCCCTCTTCAGTTAGCAAAGTCTAGTTCTTTCTTGACTCATATATACAAAGTCATTAGGTCAAGCATTCGTGGCTTTTGGATGGTATGTTCTGGATAGCACCTGCTCATTCCTGGTTCCATGTGTGGATACAGCTCAGAGTTCTTTTGCAAATGGAAACTTCAGATGTTTGGGGATTATTTCCTTGTTTTTTTTGGCCTTTATCACTTTTCTTCAATCTCTCAGGTCTCTATTATATGCTAAATCATAACGCACTAAGGCTGCTACCCATTTCTGACAGGCAGCATATAAAGAAATGGATTGTGATCAGTCCATATTTGGAGTTTTGCTCCATTCTATAGCCATTGAACTTTGTGAGAGGACACTTCAAAGCTAAGAATTGAAGTTGGTGGAGAGGGAAATGGCATTCACTATCAGTCAGACTTCTTCTGGAGAATGTAATTGGACTCTGTTGACAATTAAAATCTAGTTTTAGGACAACTATCAACCCTTCTAGTCTGGCATCTATGTGGAGAAAAAAATTATCCATATTGGCATAAGTCAAAATGTCTGTTTAAATCCTGGAAGACTTTCCCCCCACAATTGTCTACCGGTCCATCCCCCAAAAGCCGTATCATAATTGTGGGAGTGTGTGAGGGGTGGGAGTAGGAAATGTGGATGGGGGAGCATGCACTGTGTGATCAGCTAACCTAGTCTCCAAGAATCTCAAAGACCATATTTTTAGAAAGGCAGTATGTGTCATGGAAAGGCCCTGCTTTCTAATTTGGAGCATGTACAGAAATTCTGGAGCTAAGTCAGTTCTGCTAATATGTGGTGATGTGATGGACTATTGTTTACCTGTGTTGCTGGAATTGGGTTGTATTCAAACCAGCTAAATTGAGTCTTGCTGGTCCCCATTTCTACCTATGTTCAAGTGAAAAAGCAAAGACTAAGCCATTGGTGGAGAGAATCTATAGATTTTTATCTCCCTACCAGGACCACCACTGTGACTTATTAGTGCATGTCCTTGATGTTGCTTCTGTCTTTGTTGTGTCTGTTGGTCCTGTTTTTAAGTTAAGGAGTATTAGTGATGCAGACATCCTTGTGAACTTCAAAAGATCAAAATGGTGAGCCAGTAGAGGTCCAGGAGCCAGAGACTTACCAGAAGTCAGGTAGTTAGGAATGAAGTCCTGAGTGACCTCGTTAATTCAGCACAGATGGAAGGCAGCCAAGAGGGGACTACAGTGATTTATTTATCAACTGTGGTGAATTCAAAGGTGACCACAATGGGGAAAATACTTTGTAAGCCTTTCTTACAAGTTTGAATCCACTATACACCAGGTCCAATTTGGTATGGGTAGAGTGTGTCTCCAGGTGTTGGGGGATTGAGTAATGACTTATGCTTCTCTTCTTATTATATCTTCAGAAAAAATGTGTATTATGTAAAAAACTAACTGGTTAATTGATTGAATAAAACAGAATGCTGAAATCACTAGTTAGCAGTGAGGAAGGCAAACTGGGAAGTATGCTTAAGTCAATGACGTTAGATAATCACTCCTCTGGCCTGTCAGGAGTATCACCTTAGAACTTTCAGGGATAGATGTAGACACTTTAGATCTAAACTGGACCCATGAGTTTGCAGGTGTGGCAGGTGGATCACAGGATCACTACAGTGCATTTTAAAACAACTTTCCTTTCTGGTCTTTATTGTTCTGAGTGTCTTCAATCATCTATGCGTGAACAAGGTTATTCAAAGTTTTAGTAACAACAACATACTTCTTAATAAACTCAAGACAATAACCACCAAATTCCAGAAAAGTTCTTCAAAATTTTATGAGTATGGTTAATTCCCAAGAGTTTTTACCTTTTTTGAGTCAACATTCTTACCTTGTGGGAATACAATGTGGTCTATATTCTTAATAGAAGCTCCAAAAAATTAGCATTTGTCAATTGGCAGCTTCAGGCCAAGTTTCTTCCAACTGATCTAACACTTTCATCCATTGCTAATGTTCCTCCAGTGCCTTACTGAAGATTATAAAGTCATCTAGGTACACTAACAGTTTCAGGAACACTACTCCAACATTTTGCTCAATCAGCCACTAGAAAGATGCCTTGCACCATATGCTCAAACTGGTAAAAATTCAGCTAGACAGATGAAAGCAATCTTTTCATTATTTTTCTCACACATGCTCTTGTTGTTTGTCCTTCATTTCCAAAAAGGAACAACGACATCATAGGTTGATGACTTGACTCATGCATGGATTAGATTTAAGTGAGACAGAGATTCACAGAGGTGTCAGCCTCACTATCTCTTCAAGAGTCATCAAAGTCCAATAGCAAGACAAAAGTCAAGATTACTGATGGCCTGAGAGGCAGTGGATGGCCTTATTGTCTTTGGTTGTGTCATTCTACAGTGCCTTCTTCAATCTCCTTTATGGCCTTTGGAACAAATTATTCTCATTTGGTCCCTTAGCTTTGGGAAAGTCTTCACATGCTTGGGGTAGATGCTCCTTTAACTCACCAACAGGTTTAAGGCAGTCTGTTGCCCTCGACCTGGTACAGTCTGTCTGTCAAGATGGGGTGTGGCTGCTGCACAGGCTACAGCTTGTTGGAGCCGCAGGTGAGAGTCAAGTGTTGGATAGACACCAAAGGTGGGAGTGTAATCCAGAAAGAGCTCATCAAACCCTCATACCAGAGGCACTAGTCATTCTTGAAGACCCTATAGACATCTTTGGCACACATCAGAATCTGGTAATATCCACTACACAAGTCCAAGAATGAAAACCATTTATTGACTAGCAAAAAATTCAGGGCATCTTGAAAATTATACTGTTTTTTTTTGTTTGTTTCAAAATCCACAGCCAACATACCTTCTTAATCTTTCTAATTTTCTTAGGCACAACCACTCTGTATTAGAGTGATTCTGTGATAATGCCATTAACTAGCATTTCTTTGAGATGGTTTCCGAGGTCATTCATCATTGTCAGAGGATCCCTCCTAGATCTTCCTATGAATGTGGAGAATTGATGAGCTGGATTCTGTGGGCTGAACTTCAAGTACATCCCACTCAAGCAATGAGAATATGTGTCTCCATGCTGAGTTTTAACCTTATCCTTAAATTTCATTTTTGTTCATACTAAAAAGTCCCTAAAATAAAATACCTTGCCATCCAGTACAGAAGTTTAAATGCCACAGATCTTACCATGTTTACTGGTACCTCTCATCTTCATCCTCTTATGTACAGTCTGCAGGGAAGTTGGAACTGTGCAGGTATTAACTCCCAACTTGTCACTGGAAGTATTCTGACAATATTTTGGAAAAAAAAAACCTAGAATTATTTCCTACTAATGCTGATGCTGGTTAGTGTTGGAAGTACCGGATGTACCAGGGACATGGTGTCCATTTTCCTATTAACATCAACAAATTCCTTAGAAAATATTAATCTCACCTTGGTGTATTGTGGAATGAGATAGTCTTGGGGTGATTAGGTGGTGCAGTGAATAGAGCACCAGCCCTGGAGTCAGGAGGATCTAGGTTCAAATCCAACATCAGACACTTAACATTTACTAGCCTTGTGACCTTGGGCAAGTCACTTAACCCCGATTACTCTGTCCTCCTCCCTCCAAAAAGAAAAAAAGAGTAGATAGTCTTTGCCACTCAAATCACCAAATCCAAGCCTTGTCATCGTTTGTAAAAGTATTTTCCTCAAAATTTGTCAGAATATAGTAGAAAATAATAGCAACTTGAAATCCTCTGTCCAGGACAATACCAACATTGTTAATATTCTCAATTTTTAAAGTACCCCTGAAAGAATCCAAATGGAATCGTTTCACAAGAAATTGATCATGAGGTCTTTCCTAGTATTGCCCAGGTCCCCTAAGCTGGAAAAGAAGACATCACATTTTTATCCCTTTTATTAATGGTATTTTTCCCCAATTTTCCCAATTCCCAATTATTCCAAGGACAATTTTTAAAACTTATTTTAAAAAAAAGGTTTTGAGTTCTAAATTTTCCCCCCTTGTTTACCCCTGCCTCCTCCCTGAGATGCAAAGCCATTTGATATAGGCTATACATGCACAATCATATAAAACATATTTATATCTTAGTTATATTGTGAAAGAAGAAGCAGAACAAGAAGAAAAAAAACATACAAAAAAATCAAAGTGAAAATAGTATGTTTCTATCTGCATTCAGATTCCATCAGTTCTTTCTCTGGATGTGGATAGCATTTTGCGTCATGAGTCTTTTGGAATAAAATACCAACTTTTGTACAACTTCTCCCTATTTCTGGCACTGGTACATTAAATGTGTGTGGACCCTAGTGTCAAAGTTATACCAGGTAGAGATGGTGACTCTGTAATTCTATCATGGTCTATAACTTTATGATCTAATGATGACCTGATGGAGGTGATCTTAGGTTAGGCCTTCATGTCCTATACATTCTTAGTCCTGTACCTCTCTAAAGAGAATAATCTTGGGGCAGCTACGTGGAACAGTGAATAGAGTACTGGTCCTGGAGTCAGGAGGACCTGACTTCCAATCTGGCTTCAGACACTTGACACTTAACTAGCTATGGGACCTCGGATAAGTCACTTAACCTCAATTGCCTTGCCTTCCCCCCTCCAAAAAGAAAGAGAATAGTCTTGTGCATGTTTCCCTCTTTCATTAACTTGGCTCTGGGCCAATACTTATAGAATTACAAAGCTGGAAGGTGACCTAGAAGCTTCTGAGGTCAAGTTCTTCATAGTAGACTGGGCCCTAGACTTTAGAGGTTCATTTTCCTTCACACATTAATGATAATGGATCTGCATAGCTATAATGACAGAAAATGCCCATGAGTGGTACACCAAGCCTTGATTTAATTGATGCAGTTTGTCTCTCTAAGATGCATGTTATTAAGGACAAGATTAGGAATAGCTTCTGAGGAACAGGTTTCTATGTGTTTGTAGCTTCTGAAGTCCTTCCATTTGTCCCTCTGGAAAAGGGTCTCTGGAACCACACATCTCTTCCAAGAAGCTCTGCCATACACTCTGCCCTATCTGCAAGTATACAGACCCGGACTCAGCTACTCTTAACCAATCAGGAGTTATCTCCTTCCAGATAAGCCAATTCATGCAAAAAGCTTGGTGAAATTTCTCTAGGCCTAGTCTGTTTATCAACAGAGCAGCATTCAGGGCCTACAGTGGAGTCAGCCTATAGGTGTCTACACTTCACTTAGGCCAAACCTCAGCTCCTCCACTCCCCATACCCAGGCCCTGTCTATTCTGAGGTCCTCTAAAGCAATCTGAGGTCACAGGGGTGGGAAACCTGTGGCCTCAAGGCCACATGTCACCATCTAGGTCTTCAAGTGTAGAGGGCCACATGTGGCCTTGAAGCTGTAGGTTTCCTCATCCCTGCCTTAGGACGACAACTACTTTACTCCTTTATTTTTGCTGCTCTTTGTTCATTTCACAGAGAGTTTCTGTCTGGAGGACATTTGGAGAGGCTGGGAATTTCTGACCTATTCCAACATATTCACAGAATCAACACTCCCCTCCCCCCCACTTAAATTTAGAATGAGAAAGTATTCCAAGGTGAAAGGGCATAATGAAAATTTAACTAAATAGAGATAAATAGGAAAAGAAGGCCAACCATGGAGGGGGGTGGGAGGTAGAAAGGAAGGGGGATCTAGAAAAACCACAAGAGGAAGGAGCATTCTGAATAATGCTTACACACAGTGAAATGAGAGCCTGTTTTTACAGTTTCCTAAGTGACCCCCCAGGGATATGAAGCATTCACATTTTGAGAATAAAAGCAATTGTAGGGAGAGAAGGTGAATAGTATTCTAATTTAGTGGGAGCCTCAGCTCCCATAGCCTGGCATTATTGGTCCCTGGGATAAGTCTGCAGTGAAGAAGAGAGGCATACTGTCTGTTGACATGGGTTCACTTTTACATCATGTAATCTTGATTTCTATATCCTTTTGTGATGCTCAGAAAAGGTACAAGTAGCATTATATCCTTTGAGAAAGTTCATGGGAAGACAAATCTGGAACCTGTGGCTCCTCAGGGTTAATTTACTCAGTGATTATGTGATGTAGGCTTGAAGTGGGCTGCAATGCAAACATAAAGAAATAGAAGTATGTGAGTGACATTTGAAAAGGAAGCTTGCTGTAACTTGGCAATACAATTTAGACAGAAAGAATGAAGAGGAGAAGAATTTGGAAGAGAGAGGCTGATTTGTGTTAAGTTGCCTGTGAGCTGGGACTTTGCCTTTGACTATGGATGATCTTCTTTTCCCTCCTGTGAAGTTATAAGCAGGTCTATGTACAAAAAAGGGAAGGGCAAAGGATCACTCCTAGCAGGGTGTGTGTGTGTGTGTGCGTGTGTGTGTGTGTGTGTGTGTGTGTGTGTGTGTGTGAATAATGATTCTATGGATAAAAATAGAAAAATTGACAATGGCTTCTTTTTTCAAAGAGGAAACTATTAAATTCTGTTTGGGACATGCTGGACTTGAGAAGAATGTGGCATATCCCAGTGGAGATGCAGGACAGTATTGGCATCCTACGGTCCACAGGGTCATGAGGAGTCAGACATGAATGAAGAACAACAAGGAGTTAGAAGCATAGATTTGAGAGTTATGAAATGGAATCATTGTAAGAGGAGAAAATGAGTCAATAGAGAAGTATTTGACATGAAATCAGTTGGTGAGCTTCAAGTGGATAGGTTTCACAAAGTTGTTGGGTGGATAGCAGCCAACCAGTCAATAAACATTCATTAAGTGCGTGCTATGTTCTAGGCACTGTGCTAAGCACTAGGTCATAGATCTTATATAGGCTGTATGGTACTTTTATAGGTTAAGGAGAGAATGGATGGTGAGAAAACAGAAACTGTGTAGAGCTTAGGTTCAAGGGGAAGGAAATCATAGATTTGAAGCAGAGTAAAAGTAAATAGTGGAGGAGAAAGGACTGAAGATGTTGGACAGAGACAGCTAATCAGGAATGACTGGCATCCAGAGGACGACTGAAAGAATTTTATTTTAGAAATCCACTGTTTACTATGAGATTGGAAGGGAAAAAAAATAAAAGTTAGATCTGGGATGAAAAAAAAATGTTAGAATTGTAGAGAGTCTTAGAGTTGGAGAGATACAAAGAAGTCATCTTATTCAATCCCTTCCACATCATTGACAAGTAGTCCTTGAATCTCTATTTAAAAATTTTTGGCAATAGTGTTCAAGTGAGGTGCAGCTAGGTGGCACAGAGAACAGAGTGCTGGCCCTGGAGTCAGTAGGACCTGAGTTCAAATGCGGCCTCAGACACTTAACATGTACTAGCTGTGTGACCTTGGGCAAGTCACTTAACCCCAATTGCCATGTATTCCCCTCCCCCAAAAAGCAAAATTAAAAAGGTGTTCAAGTGAGGAGAATAAGGACATTTGCTGAAAATAAGGGCACCACTTTAGAACTTTTCCATTGCTCCCCAAGAGATGGGAAAACACTTAATTGACATTGCATGAATACAGGACCATTCCACGTACAACTCTAGAAGATTCCTATGTCATCCCATTAGCAATAATTACTGATTTCCAAAGCTGATAAACTTGGACCTTCCTCTTTTTCTGTATTTTCTCAAAAGAAAGCAAACAAGTTAAACTAGGAAAATGAGCTAACATCTCCTCTTTAGGACAGCAAGCTGGTGCATTACATAGAGTGCCAGGCCTAGTGTGAGGAAGACTCTTCTTCATGAGTTCAAATCTGGCTTCAGACACTTACTAGCTGTGTGTCCCTAGGTAAGTCATTTAACCCTCTTTGCCTCTCTTTCTCTTCTGTAAAATAAACTGAAGGAGGCAGGGACAAACCGCTCCAGTATCTCTTCCAAAAAAATTCCCACCAAATGGGATCACAAAGAGTCAGACATAACTGAATGATAATGACACAATACTCCCATAGAGTCTGTCCTCCCCAAGAGTTCAAGTCAAACAACTCTTTGGAGTAGCATTTATTAGGGAAACCAGCAAGCTTATCAGACTCATAAAAGAACTCTTGAGATTAATTTTATATGTATATATCTGAGAAAGAGCAAGAGTTAAGGTAGTTTGACTAGAATTGTGTTTTACAAAGAATAAGAGAAAAGATCAGAAGTTTTCATTCCAATATACCAGCCAAGTGACTATATTTTAACTCTCATAAAAAATGTGATATTACACAGTTTGATGGATTTGGAACTGATTAAACAATCAGACTCCTAAAGTGGTCAATAAAGAGCTGATATTAAGAGTTTAGTGGACTGACTAAGGGATCTTGCTCTGGGCCAGAAACTATTTGAAATTTTTATCAGGGACTTGGTTCATACTAGCACAGATGCTACACTTAATAAAATTTGCAAAAGATGCAAAGTTGGGAGAGATATCTAGTAAACTGAATGAAAGAAGCAGGATCCAAATAATTTTCAACAGGCCATAATGTTGGGGTGACTTTAGTAACATGAAATTTAATAGAGTTACATGCAAAGTCCTAATCTTGAGTTCAAAAAAATCAATGACACAAGAAGGAGAGATGGCTACATAATAGTTCTTGTAAAAATCAAATCTTAGGATTTTAGTGAATTACAAGTTCCATATGAATTGAGTACAACATGACAATTTCTCACCCTTTCCCCCCCAAAAGAGAATGATAATAGCTAATAATGGCCTGGGCAGCCAGAAGGTGCAATAGATGGAGTGACAGATATGGAGTTAGTCATATCTCATCTTTCTGAGTTCAAATTCAACCTCAGACAGTTACTGGCTATGTTAGCATAAACAAATCACTTAATCTTGTTTGCCTCAGTTTCCTCATCTGTAAAATGAGTTGGAGAAGGAAATGGCAAACCACTCCACTATCTCTGCCAAGAAAACTCCATCTGGGGTTACAAAGAATAGGACATGACTGAAGAATGGCTGAATAACAAGAGAATTTAGGACAAACAGAAAACTCTAAATGATGACATGAAGAGTCAGAGACAACTGAAATGAGTAGACAGCAACA
The DNA here is from genome assembly GCA_028627135.1 of Pseudochirops cupreus. Taxonomy (NCBI): domain Eukaryota; kingdom Metazoa; phylum Chordata; class Mammalia; order Diprotodontia; family Pseudocheiridae; genus Pseudochirops; species Pseudochirops cupreus. The sequence continues at coordinate 185,313,593 of CM053583.1, forward strand.
ATAATAGCCTATATTAAGAGAAGAATAGAATCCAGTGAGGGAGGTTGCAGTTCAACTTTACTCTCCCCTGGTTAGAGATGCCACATTTTAGGAAGAACAAGAATAAACTGGAGAACTTCTAAAGGGCAATCAGTACAGTGAAGGTTATTGAGGTTATTTCATACAAGGCTCATTGAAGCAATTGAAAATGCTTGGGATTGTAGGGATGTAGCTGATAGTTATCTTCAAATATATGAAGAGCTGCCCTGTGAAAAAGGAATTGAATTTGTTCTGCTTGGCCCTGTAGAGCAGAAGTAAAGCAGAAATATAAATGTCAAAGAGACTGAATTTAGCTTGCTAACAATGAGAACTATACACAAATGGAATGGGCAGCCTTGGGAGTCATCTGTCCCTAGAATGAATATTGAATTGCTTACTGGACATGTTGCAGAGGCAATTCTTTTTCAAATAAATGTTGGCCTAGAAAGGGGAGGGGAACCTGTGGCCTTGATGCCATATATGGTCCTCTACGTGCTCACCTATGGCCCTCTGACTGAATCCAAATTTCACAGAATAAATCCCTTAATAAAAGGATTTGTTCTGGGAAACTTGAACTCAGCTAAAAGGCCACATCCAAGGACCTAGAAGGCCACATGCGACCTTGAGGCCACAAGTTCCCCACCCCTGGTAGATGGTCTCTAAGATTCTTCCAGTTCTGAAGTTTGGATTCTGGGACTAAATACAAGCTTCCCCATGGCACCTTTCCACATTCTGACTGAACAAAGGTTAGCTTGTAAGGACTTGTAGAGGAAGATGTATGGTCTTTGATCTATATGCACAGTAAATGGTACACAAGATTGTGATACATAGTCAAAGGAGTAAAAACCACATGCAACAATCAGTAACAAAACAGGAACCACAACAGAAACATGACTTTTACATGTTCATTACTTGGAGAAAATTAAAGCAATATTATGGCTGAGAATGTTTTAAGTTAACAGTCTTACTAATATTTCTGAAGAACTGAAGCAGAACTTTTTACTGCTCTGCTTCCTGCTTTATGAAACATAATGATATTTAGTATTAATTCTGCAAATTGGTCTTTGCTATTAAGTGAACAAGAAGGAAAAGAAGAAAGAATAGTTCTCAAAATGGCCATGGGTCCATATAGTATATATTTATGATTATATAGAAAATACATTAGACAGTGAGATTTTATATTTCTTGGATTTCTCCCTAATATTTTCCTTTCTCCAAAAGGAATGGGGTAGATTTACAAAATGATTTATCCACATGGCCCACACTAATACATCACCACTTTAAAAATTTGCTCCGTATGACTGTAGTTGTACCCACATACACAGGAGAGCAAACCTTTTTAATATATGAAGCCTGTCAATGTTAGTCAAGTGATTTGTAATGCTTTTTCTTAAATATTGATTTTTTTCAAATTCAATTTTTATTGATTTCTCTTAAATATTAATCATTTCTAATGACAGCTTAAAAAATAGGCCTATCTTATTGAACATTCTTACCAACTATTCCTTGTAGAAATATAGGACACTTTCAGTAGGCTTCAGATAAACCCAACACAAACATATGGCTTTTTCATTTAGAGATTTAATATCTTAAATCAAAATTTTATTTGAAATGAATCATGTGCCAATGCAAAACTCTACTAGTGACTGTTCAGTTTCTCAGAGCACAATGTGAGGCAAGCTGCAAATTCCAGCTGGTTTACCTGCCATGAAAAACGTAAGGTTGGCTCTTTAGGAGATCCACATATGGTAATGACAGTGCAGTTGATGGGGAATCTTGGTGCCAGACAAATGTGACGAACTAAAATCAGCAAATAATCAGTCATTCTGGTCCATGGAATTTCAAAAATGTAAAAATGCTTAATAATGCTTGGAGAGATCCTAGAAATTTGTATTTTTAATAGAAATAATGATAATTATAATGAATACTTTCTTTTGATTTTTTATTGGAAATCATTGATTTTTATGAGGACAAGTTTAATCATATAATATTTCTAAAAATGCTATTAAATATTAAGAAAATATTCAACCCTAGAGACAAAGACATTGCAGATGAACCTCAATTTGCAAATAGATTGCATTCTTAATTTTAAAAAAATCAACAACACTGTATTTTCTTGTTTTTCCACCTTTGCCTATTTTCAGGTTTTTTTTTTCCCCTCTTCGTCCAGCCCCAGACCTAAGAGTGCTCCAAGGTTCACTTCTTTTCCTCCTGTCTCTTTAAATTCTGTCTCTTAGTGATTTTATCTGCTCCTTTGACTTTAGTTGTCACATCTATGTCTACGACTTCATATCTAGCCTGACTTTTCTCCAGAGTTTCAGTGCTGGGAGTATGGCCACTATTCTCCCTTCTTTCACTCCCTTCCTTCTTTCTCTCCTTCATCCTTCCCTTCTTTCTGTCTACCTTTTTTCCCTCCTTCTCTTCCTTCTTTCATTCTCTTTTCTCTTTCCTTCCTTCCTTCTTTCCTCCCTCCTCCTTCCCTGTTTACCTTCCTTCCTTCCTTCCTTCCTTCCTTCCTTCCTTCTTTCTTTCCTTCTTTCCTTCCTTCTTTCCTTCCTTCCTCCCTTCCTTTCTTTCTCCCTCCCTTTCTCCCTCACTCTCTTTCTTCTTTCAATCGTTCTGCATTTATTAAACCCCTAACATTTAGGTAGGTACTGTGCCAGGAGCTGGTGACACAAAATCTGAAAAATATTTCTATTCTTAAGGAGTTTACATTCTACATTCTATGCATACATAAGCCATGTATGCATAGATAAGTAAATACAAAATAGACCCAAAGTAATACGGGGACCCCCTAAAAATTGCTAGTATCAGAAAAGAGTTGATGTAGCATGTGTCACTTGAAGTGAAATCACCTTTGGCTGATCAAGTAGTCTGTGATGACTGAGAAGATAAATGGCCATGAAAAAATCAAAATAGGAAAGCCAGGCTACTGCCTGGTGGTTCAGTGACCTGGAGTCAGAAAGATTTGAGTTCAAACCGGCCTCAGATACTTCCTAGCTGTGTGAACCTGGACAAGTCACTTAACTTATTGGCCTTGTTTTCCTCAGTTGTAAAGTGGGATTGTTAATACCAGCTACCATGTACAGGTTTGTTGCGAGATTCAAATGACATAATCTTTGTGAAGAACTTAGCCTAGTTCGTGACACATTGTAGCTGCTCAATAAAAATGCTTATTCTCTCTCACTCTTCCCTTTAGCAGCTTCAATTCTGAACTCATAAACTCTTCTTCATCTTCCCCCACTTCAAATCTGTTCTGATTCCTGGTGTGTCAATATCTCAATATTGATATATACCTTTTCACAACGGTGTTGGCAGATGGTTGCTAGCTTTGGTAACTAGTAGGTCAGTATATTCCTACTGATTACTGATTTCTCACATATGGGAGAATTAGTGTCTGACAAAGCTAGGGATTTGGAGATGAAAAAGTGTGTCCTGGGAGCCCTGTGGAAATTAGCATGTGGTAGTAGGGAATAGACATGGTAACTACAAACTCCTGTGCTTACCCTTAAAGAACTTTTCATAATCTGGTCCCAACTTTCTTGTTTATTGGACATTACTTTGCTCCATGAATTCTACAATTCAGACAAGTTGCCCTTGCTCCTTACACATGGTCTTCAAACTGCTGCTTTTTCAAAGGTTGTTCCCAATACCTGGAATATGTCCCCTACTTCTCTGACTTAGAAATCCTGGATTCATTTAAACCTCAACTCAAGTTCCACCTTTCACATGAGACCTTTCCTGATCCTGCCCTGCAGACAGTGATCTCCCCTCTAATCACCTGGTATTTAATTTAAGTATGCTTATGTAGGAGCAGGTAGGTGGCACAATGGATAGAGTACTGGGCTTAGATTGAGGAAGACACATCTTCTTGTGTTCCAATCTAGTCTCAGACATTTCCTAGCTGTGTGACTCTGGGCAAGTCATTTAACTCTGATTACCTCCAAAAAAAGGAAAATAACTTGAGCAAATGTCTTGAAGATGGATTGGAATGGAGAAAACATTAAAAAGGGATGGAAATTAGGAAGTTATAGCCAAGTCTAGGTGAGAAGTGATTGGACATGGACAAATACTTTGGCTGTATGAGTGGAGATGTTGCAAAGGAATAAATGAAAAGATAAGGCAATAGTTGGATGTGTGAGGTGAGAACGAGAGGAGTTAGGATGAAATTGAGGTTTCAGCCCTTAATGCTCCAGAGGATGGTGACATCATCTACACTAATGGGGAAGCCTTGAAGAGGGAAAACTTGGTGGGAAAGATAATGACATCTCTTTTGGACGTGTTAAGTTTAAGATGCCGATGAGACACCCAGTTTGAGATGTCAGAAGGCAGCTGGTGATATAGGAGTGTAGATCAGGAGAGACTAAAGCTAGATCAATAGATCTCAGTATCATCTCTATACAGATGACAATTGAACCCCTAAGAGTTGATGAGCTCACCAAGGGAGACAGTATAGTGCAAAAAGAGAAGAGAGAGTAGTGCAGTACTTTGGAGGATGCTCATGGGTTGGGAGCATGAAATGAACGAAGAACCAGCAAAGACTGAGAAGATGTGGTTAGGAAGAAAACTAGGAAAGAGGACAGGAGAATGTCTAACTGCCTATCAATAGTGCTGATCAAATGCTGTAAAATTCTTCAGAAAGGTGTCACAGTGCATAGAGCTCTAGACTTGGAGTCAGGAAGACTGGACTTCAAATCCTGCTTCAGACATTTTATCTGCATGACCCTGGGCAAATTATTTTACCTCTCCAGGGCTTAGTTTTCTCATATGTAAAATGGGGGTAAAACTAGTATCTACCTTGATCAAATGAGATAATACATGTAAAGTGCTTTGTAAATATTAAAAGGCTATATATTTACTAGTTATTACTTTCAAGAATAAAGACTGGGGACTGTTAGATTTTGCAGCTGAATCATTGGTTACTTTGGACATAGCACTTTTAGTTTAATGAGATGATCAGAAGGTATAGAAGAGAGTAGGAGGAAAGAAAGTGAGAGTATTGAGTCCAAGGAGTTTTCTCAAATAAATGGTTGAACAGAAAGAGAAATATGGGGTGATAAATGATGATAGTAGGATCAAATTAGGGTTTTTAAAGAACTTGTCCATATTTATAGGCAGTCAGGAAGGAACCAGTAGATTGGAAGATACACAATAAAATACCTTTATAGAGACCTGAAATTTGCCTGTGAAAGTGGACACTGGAAATGTTACAGCGTGTGAGTTATTGTGAAGAGGTATAGTTTTCTGTGATCTCACAGGTGCTTAAAGTTTTGTTGTGATCGTAAGTAAGGAGGTAGTAAAAGAACACCTTGATGACTTAAAATGACCTGGCATCGATGAGATAGATGCTTGACACTGAAAGAATTAGCAGATGTAATTGTTGAGCCACTGTCAGCACTAATTGAAAGATTGTAGAATGTGGGAGTGTAAGAGTGGAGAGAGGGAAGTGTCTCATTTTTTAAAAAAGGGAATAGGATAGACTATGGAAACCATTGGGTGGTGAATTAGACTTGGATTGCTGCTCTGCAATAGCATCATCCCCTTCTGTTTAAGGAGTGTTTTCTCATGAACATTGGGAGACAGACCAGAGAATTGGAGAATCTGGAGAGGGGTCAAGAATTAATTCACAGCTAGCTAACCTTATGTGATCTGCATGAACAATCATGTGAGTTCTGTTAGTGATAGTAAACTAAAATGCAGTTGTATTACTTTTGTTATTTAGGTGGGAAAGAACAATTTGAGGTGGAGAAACCAGCAAGCCCCATCAATTCTTTCTACAATTAGGATTTGTAACCTAGTTCGCTTCCCTTGAACTTGACAGAAAATATAAAGCTAACAATAAAACAATAGTTAGAACTACTTATATGCTATTTCATTGTTCCACTTGTTTCATTACAGATGATCAAATCTTTGCAGCAGTTATACAGAATCCTGACAGGTTTGCTTGCTGACTGTTAATGATAACCAAAATTAATCCTTTCCCCCAATCCTTTCAACCTCTCCTTATGTGCTCAAAGATCTAACATCTTGGTTAGATACATATCTTCTAGATATATTTTAGCTCATCAATTCTCTCCCCAAATTAAGGTGCAGAGGCTCCACATACATATGTGGTCTGCCCTGACTGAAGGGCAGAAGCTTGTCAACTCCTTATTTCTATATGCTATGCTTCCCAATGATGCTCAAATGCTTTCACATTTTTCACTGCCATACCACACTGTTGGCTTATTTCATTTCACCTTTTTTCAGAGAACTATTGATACCTAATCAATTATTAGTTGCCCATTTCTTACATGGTCATTGTTTAAATTTGCTTTCCTTTTGCCTTTTTATAACTTTATATTGTTAGTTTTACTCCAATGCTCTAGCCTGTCAATCTTAAAAAAATAAAACAACACCCTAATCCTTTCAAACTTTATGTTATCTGCAAAACTGATAAAAATTCCATCTATTTTATCCAATTCATTAGCAAAAAGTTAAACTACACAGTTCCAAGCATAGAATCATTGGGACATTCCATGATAGGCTTTCCAAGTTGACATAAAACAATTCATGTCTACTAACTTTGTCATTCAATCTGTTCTAATTTCATATATTTGTACATTCGTCACATATTTCACCATGTTTTCCTTAAGAATAGAACAATTCATTTAAACACCTTGCTAAAATGTAAATGAGCCATATTCACAGCATTCCTAATTTAGGAATTTAGTAATCTTATAAAAATAAATAGGAAATTAGATTGTAAACCAATGCAAATCTATGAAAGGTAAGAACATAGCCTATTTATGATCAACTGAGAGGGAATAGATGCTGTGTCAGATAAATTCCCACACTGGTTAGGAGTTGGACTATTTTTTGAAAAACAGAAAAGTGGCGTATGAGTTCATGATAGGCGGAAAAAAGGGGAGGCCAGTGATGTTTATAAATTAGTCATTGTTCTCAGGGACTGAGTACTTACATGATTGTTAAAAGACCTGATTATACCTTAAATATCTATTTATCCAACACAATTTTGAAGAGTTCACAATATTGCATCAATTTAAGAAAGCATGCAATTGGGGCGGCTAAGTAGCTCAGTGAACAGAGCACTGACCCTAGAGTCAGGAGGACCTGAGTTCAAATAAGCTCAAAGACACTTAACGCAAAAAACTAGCCATGTGATCTTGGCCAAGTCACTTAACCCCAATTGGCCCTCCAAAAAGGAAGAAAAAAAAGCATAAAATTTAGTGAGCAGCATTTTTGTGCATATAACTATGATCCTACAAAGGGAATTCAAATGAAATGTGGTGATGATCTTGGGATGCATGATCCCTTGGGAAATTTATAATTTTATTGAGGAGGCAAGCTTTGCAAGTCTCTTCATACTTCTTATTTCTCTAGGCATTTCTTTGGCCTCTGTACCATTGTATAAATATCTTGTGTGCCAAACTGTTAAAATCACCCTTTCCATTAATTTGTATTATACCTAATAGAAATAGTTTTATGGACTCAGAAATGGGGCCAAGAACTTATTGACCCTTGATTAGTCCCCTTATTTATGACAACAGAGGCAAGAAGGAAGGTAACATTAGTTCCCCGTTTCTAGGAGAAAATAAAGCACAACCAGTATGGAGACATGAACACCCTATCTTTGAGGTGATGTGGATTCGGATGTGACACATGTCAAATGAGACAAATGATAGATGTCTTCAATTCCAAGGTAGTTCACTTCCACTGGCAACTGAGCCTTGGTGGAGCTTTCACTTGAAATCCCTTTTACCTCATTGCTGCTACTCCCTTCATCCCATGATATTTCAGTTGAAGACAGAATTTCTTTGTGTGAATTAAAAGAGCTATAATAAAAGCCAATTTATTTGCACATTATTCTCCTGTGTGGTTCACCACTTGGTTCTTGAGGAAATTTGTGTAATCATTAAGTTCCAGGATAAATATGAAAAACTCAATACTGAGGGTTCAAAAGACCAGTATTGGATAGAATAGTTGGGAAGGTTTCATGGAGGGGGTGAACTTTGATCCAGACCTTGACCTTGAAGCGTGGGAAGAATGAGGCAGAATTCCAGGGATAGGCACTATACAACCAATGGTGGAGAGGTATGATTAATATCATGTGTTTACCTTCCTAGACTAGTGAATCTCTACTGCTCAAAAATTATGCAAACTTAGAATTCTCTGACACATGTACATAAGACTTTCTCTACCATGTCACAGAAACATTTTACCCTCGAAGCTCATTCTACTTTTGGATTACTTTTCAGTTTAGGAGTACCCTTTACTCCAGAATCTCTTATTCTGATCCCCCTGTTCTTCACAGAGCATCTAATTTAAGAAAGAAGGCCAGCCCAACCATGCCTTTATTCTTCTCCATGTTGCATTGTTAACTTCACCACCTGACATTGTCCACCATGCATCCATGCCAGCTACTTTCCACCATGCTCCCCCTTTTACATGTGTTCTTCCTCCATTAAAATGACAACTCTTTAAAGTCAGGGACTGCCTTTCTTTCTGTTTATAGTTATATCCCCAGCTCTTAGCATACATCCTACCACACAGTAAATTTTAATAAATGTTTATGGATTGACCGACTGAATTTTTTCTCTCATTGCCTGAATTCCAAATGGCAGATGTAATCCTAAATATCCCTATTTTTATGGCATCTATTAAGGAGCTTATGGGATACACAGAATTGATCAATTCTCTTCCATTTTGTGTCTCAGAATTAAACAGTAGTATTCTGTCCTGTCTATCTCAGACAACTAGATAGTGCAGGGGATAGAGAGCTGAATCTAGCATTAGGAAGACCTGAGTTCAAACTTAGATTCAGACACTTCCTAACTATGTGACCCCTCAACTATGAAATGGGGATGATAGCACCTACCTCCCAGGACTGTGGTGATGATAAAATGGAATAATATTTGTAAAATGCCTTGTATCCATTTGCATTATTATTAGTAATTAGTATTACTAGAATTGTTATTTCAAGCTGTCCAAACACTTGACAAGTCCAGGTAGTACAAAATTTCATTAGCTCACTAGCCTTTTATATTAGTTTCTTTGCCCAGCCTTAAGTTTTCTCCAATGCACTTAAGAATTGTGTATATGAAAAAAGAGCCTACTATTTAAGTTTCTGAGTTACCTTAGATATTTCTGCCAATTAATCAAGCAACATTTAATGAATGTCCTCCATGTTCAGGGCAACATATTAAATGCCATTGATAAATAGAAAAAAGCACATAGTATTCTCTGTACTTTTGATGAGCATATAGTTGCCTGGAGTAAATGAAAGAGATAACTGTAATAAGGAACTGGCCAATAAGCCTCACCATTAGGAGCACATTTAGTTGATACAATTCCCAAAAGAATTGTGGAATGAGATGGTGGAAGATTATGAAGATTATACCTTCACAAAATAGTAAAAAAAAAAATGGAGGGGAAAACAAGTTTAAATCAGTCAACAAGCATTTATTAGGTACTTATTATGAACCAGACGCCATATCAAGCACTGAAGATATAAAGGTGAAAATAATATAAACAAACAAAAAGAAGAGTCTCTGTTTTTAAGGAGCTCACAGTCTAATGGGGAAGATGATTTATAAACAGCAAACAAGAAAGATCTATACAAGAGAAATTAGTGATACTATAATAGGGAAAGAACAATTATCAAGGAGTATCATCAAAGGCATCTTATGGAATGTGGGGCTTTAGTTGGAACTTGAACAAAACTGAGGAAATCAGTAGGAGGAGGACAGAAAGAACTTTAGGTACAGAAAACAGCTAATGAAAATACATGGATTGGGGAAATGGTATGTCTTGTATAAGGATTAACAAAGAGGCCAACTTCACTGAATGACATGGAAGGCAGTAAGGTATAAGATGAATGGAAAGGTAGGAAATAGCCAGGTTATGAATGGCTTTAAAAGACAAATAGGTGATTTTACACTTGTTGTGATATGGTTAGATTTACCCTTTAGGAAGATCAATTTTACATCTGAGTAGAGAATTTACTGGAGTAAGGAGACACTTGAGACAGGGGTTCCAAATTAGAAGGTTATTGCAAAAGTACACATGCGAAGTGATAAAGGTTAGTTTAAAAATTTTGTTGAGAGACCCAAATGAGTAAAATCATGCCGAATCATTTCAAGGATGAAAATAGAAAAAGACTATTAAGCAGATGAAAAACAAAAGAGATCTGTGAACATTTTTAACAAAATATTTTTTACCATCAAAGACAATAAAACCAAAACATTTCAACTCTAACATTACAATCCTAGCAATACTACTTGAGGTAGCAGAAAAAGAAGAGAAGAAAACAAAGAGGGGAAAATAAGTTAAACCAGACCAGAAACACACAGCAAAAATTGATGATGGAAGCAATGAAATCTTGAAGACTGTGAGGTATTGATTATCAAGGTATATCAATGACGGGAGGGGACCAATAAAACATTACTAAAAAAGGAATTGAGAGAATGTATTTAATGACCAAACTATTTGCCTTTCACTTCAAATGTTTTCTTTGAATAATCAGAAGAGAACAAGTTGACATTATCTATTAGTGTAAATCTTTAAAATTGCGTACTTCATTAAAACGTGCAGTGAATGAAAGACATACTGAGGTATGTTGTTTGTTGACCAGAAACAAAATAAGACACACAAACAAATCTCAGAATTATACATGACACCTTAAAAGATGTAACAATTGTGACAGTTTTGTCAATTGACTCTTTGATTATTAGTGCCATAAAGGCACAAAACAGGAAGATATATACTCACTAAAGGAACTGACCATTGTCATTAGAGTTCCAACAATCCATAGAAGGAATTCTCTATGGATATCTAGATAATCAAGATCCTCCTGTTTGCAGATGATATTGTACTGATTGAATCAACCACCAGAACATATCCTAGATAAGATACATGCTCACTCAAGATTTTGGCTTATAATACAGGAAAAACCTATGTGGATGAGCTTATGTAGTAATACATGTGATGAGATCATCACATGATGAGATTCACACAAGAAGAACAGGGATGAATGTGTATATTGTTAGAAGCAATACTTAGAGGAGATCATAGATCTATTGCAGTACTGGAAATGTGAGAAATATTTTTAAAAGAATCCAAAATAGCTAGAAAGTGATCAGAAAAACCACCAAAATGTATATTCAAATTTTTACATGAGAAGAGCATATCTCAATATTCATAATAGAGAACAAAAATCAGCAAACAGACTAATTAGAATTCTGTTTCCACTTAAATTTACATTTTAGTCATTTTTAGTTGTTAGTATTAGTCAGTATATGATAATTTCTTTTTTACACAGGAATGTTTCTTCCATTCTACAGTAAGAACCTAATCACAAACATTTTTGCACAAAGAAACTAGTAATTAGGGCCAAAGGTCTCATTTAAGCTAGCAAATTATTGTGCTTTATTATAAAAGTTTTCTAGAAAATGCTATTTTTATTTTAATAATTATTCTTCATTAACATTAGTCCATGATTTATTTTAAATAAAATACACATTCAATCAAAGTAGACAATTTAAAATAATATAAATCTCAAAAGCACTAAGTCAACATTTTCATTACTCTGTAAATGTAATTGTTTCCAAGTATTTTCATAAAAAAGCTTTACTTTTTGTCCAGGGCCCTTGCTACTTTCTATGACTCTATATGTTTCTTTTTTCTCTAAACATTGAAAATCTTCCCTGGGAATTTTCTATTCATATCTTTGAAAACAACAAGCAGACAGACTTCTTCTTGGCATGACATACCATGTGTGAAACCATATCAGGTCTAGGCTACTTTGTTCATAGTTAATTTGCTAAATTCCTTTGGAGAACAGATGTGGCATTTCCCTGTGAGCAATCAGTACAGCTGCAGGGATAGCCGGTGACCAAACAGAACCTACTGTGTAATGTGTATTTAGAGCTGAGAGACCAGCAGTCAAATCCGTGAGCAGGAAAACTGAAAGTAAGGAAAGAAAAGCTGCATCTATTGGGATACACAGCTGAACCTGCCAGCAAGCACGATCTGTCTATATATAGACTTCCTCCTTTTAAGGGGGCCTGCCTCTAGTAGAGAGTATGGTGTTATTAACATATCCCCCTCTTCTTTGTTTCTTTCTCACTCTCTACTGATACCTGGTTCTCTTTTTATAAGCCTGATCTTGCCTTTCCATCTTTGCCTTGTGGGATCCTTTTGATCTTGGTATGTTGCTGCTTTGACAATTAAGTAATGGAAACTGGCCCCTGACAAAGGAGGCTGGATTTTAAAAGGAGACAAAATAAACCTTAGGCACCACCCCTATGGGTCAGGAGATGTCATGTACACTAACGAGTATTTTTGGCCAAGTTCAGACAGTGGGGGGCAAAACCAACAACATGTGCACAGTCTTCTCTGAGCAGTACTCTTAAAGGCATCCTAATGAAAAACTGGTTTCCCCAAGATTGGTCCATGAATTGAAATTAATTCTTGCTACATTTTGATGTAACTGGGGCATTATGTTAGTTGGATAGTTACCTGAATAAACACATCCAACTTCAACCACTCCTTACAACTAGCTTGTTTCCTTATTAAATATCTCTCTGGATTTGGAAGCATGCTAGCAGGTATAAGGTTTCTCAGAGATTATTAACACTGCAGAAATACACTAAGCTCTTCACCACCACCAGCATCTCACTCTGAGCTAGGGAAAATTCTCTTTTTCTTTTGGATTAACTTACGTTGTCTCAATCCTCAAACTACACACTTAAGAGTCTTATGTGAATTTCATCATAAATGGCTCTATGTTTTAATAAAATTTCAAATATCATAGAAATGCACATAAGCATTTAAAAGAAGAGGTTTCCACCTGTAGATTGCAGCCAAGAGTTAGAAGGTTAGACCTTGTATCAGCAAGCACCCTACCATACCCAGGATGACTGCTAACACAGGTTCTTAGGTCTCCTTTTCTAAAGAAAAACAACTCAAAATGGGTTAACAATCTTACTTTAATCAATCAAACATATATCTACCTAGTTCAGGGGAAAAAGTCAGCGCCCTGAACTTCAGAGAATGCAAACTGAATACAAACACAAGTTACAAGTAGAAGTTACAAGCAAACAAAGAAACAGATCAGCAGACGGGCTTCCAATCATCTGACCATTACGTCCATACCTATTCAGTTACCAGAGAGGGAAGCACCAACATCTGGATTTTTCAAAGCCAGGGGGCTCAATGGCTGCCCAGAGTCTCATCTGGCCAAATCGCACAACTCTTCTCAAAGTGAGCCTCAAAGCAAAACCTCACATTAGCAGGATATAAAGTCTTCTCCTGGATTAAAGACTGTCACAGCCCTCTTGACCCACTGCCTAATCACAAAGTAATAAGGTGTGGGCATTCCTGAAGAACAAGCCTCCTGCCACAGGCTCCGTATGACCACATTCAGCCTTTTAGAGGGCAGAGTATACTTTCAAATCAGGGAAGGTTCTCAGAGCCACTTAAGCCTTTCAAAGGGCTTAGGGACAGGGAAGATCTTCAGATTCCCATAACAGACCTCTAACCTTTTTCTCCTAGCCCTCTAAATCTCCATCTTTTGTGATGCCTCTGCCTCACTTACTTTTAGGAACCAGATTGTAAGAAAAATCTAAAGCCTGTCTACTTGTTCCTGTGACATTTCCTATTCCTAGAGAAGTTAAAGGAAGATGTCAGTGGAAGCCACAAGGGTGGGAGGGTGACACAGGAAATCCCTTTCTTCAATGCTTTCTTTGCTCATCTTGCCAGAGCCTACCAGTTTCCCAAAACTTCCAGAAGTTTTCTTAGGTTATACATTGTAGTCATGCAAAACATATTTTCATATTAGTCATGTTGTGAAAGAAAATGAGAAAAGATAAAGGAAGTTTAAAAAAAAAGTGCTTCAATCTGTATTCAGACTCTTATCAGTTCTTTCTCTGGGTATGGATAGCATTTTTTCATCAAAAGCCTTCAGAATTATCTTGGATCATTTTATTGGTGAGAATAGATAAGTCATTCACAGTTATCAACTATGGGGGCAGTTTCCACTACTTAATTCTTCATACTTAATTCCATTACTAACTTAATTCCATTACTTAATACTTCAATATTGCTGTTACTTTGTACACAGTATACTTCATTTTGCATCAGTTCATTTAAGTCTTTCAAGGTTTTTCTGAGAGCATCCTGCTCATCATTTCTTACAACACAATAGTATTCCATCACTATCACATAGCACAAGTTGTTTAGCCATTCCACAATTGATAGATATCTGCCCAATTTCTGACTCTCTGATGCCAGAAAAGAACTGCTATAAATATTTCCATACATATGTGTCGTTTTCCCTTGTTTCAATCTCTTTTTGGATTTGCAAATGCTAGGTCACAGGGTATGCATGGTTTTATAGCCCTTTGGGAATAGTTCCAAATTGTTCTAACAAATGATTGAACCAGTTCATGCCTCCACCAATAGTGCATTAAAGTCTCATTTTTCCCACATCCCCTCCAACATCTGTCATTCTCCTTTTCTGTCCTATTAGCTAATCTAATAGGTATGAGGCAGCACCACAGAATTGTTTCAGTTTGTATTCTTCCAATCAATGGTGATTTAGAGCACCTTCTCATATGACTAGATAGCTTTGATTACTTCATCTCAAAACTGTTCATCTCACTTGATCATTTATCAATTGGAGAATGGTTACTATTTTTTATAAAATTTGACTCAATTCTCTACATATTTGAGAAATGAGGCCTTTGTCAGAGGAACTTGCTTCAAATTTGTTTTACAAAGTTATGGTTGCTAACTGTTTTTCCTTCAGTCCTATTCTACTGCCCTCTGTTTATTCCATTCTCTCCTTTCTTTCACCATGACTCTCCTCAAAAATGTTTCTGACTATTGCCTCCCTCAATCTATCCTCCCTTCTATCACACCCCTTCTCTTATCCTCTTTCACTCCTACTTTTCTATAGGGTAAGATAGATTTCAATGTATGTTATTCCCTTTTTGAGTCAGTTCTGATGAGAGTAAGGTTCACTCCCTCCCTCACATTTCCCTCATCTTCCGCTCCACTGTAAAAACTTTTTCTTGTCTCTTTTATGTGAAATAATTTACCTAATTATACCCCTTCCTTTCCCTTTCTCCCAGTACATTTCCTTTTCTTACCCTTTAATTTCATTTTTTTAGATAGTATCCCTTCACATTCAACTCATGTATACACTCTGTCTATACATACTCCTAACTGCACTAATAATGAGAAAGTACTTATGGGTTACAAGTATCATCTTTCCACGTAGGAATGTAAATGGTTTAACCTTATTAACTTCCTTATCATTTCCCTTTCCTATTTATCTTTTGTTGCTACTCTTGATTCTTATATTTGAAAGTAAATTTACTATTCTGTTCTGGTGTTTTCATCAGGAATGCTTGAAAGATCTCTATTTCATTAAATATCTATTTTCCCCTGAAGTATTATACTCAGTTTTATTGGGTTGATTGTTCTTGGTTGTAATTGTAGCTCTTTTGCTTTCCAGAATATCATATTCCAAACCCTCCACTCTTTTAAGATGGAAGCTGCTAAATCTCATGTGATTCTTATTGTGGATTCATGATATTTATAGGGTTTCTTTCTGGCTTCTTGCAATATTTTGTCTTTGATCTTGGACCTCTGGAATTTGACTATAATATTCTTGCGAGTTTTCATTTTGGGATCTCTTTCAGGAGGTGATTAGGAGATTCTTTCCATTTCCATTTTACCCTCTGGATCTAAGATATCAGACAATTTTTCCTTGATAATTTCTTGAAGTAGTGATATTTAGTCTCTTTTTTTGTTGTTGTGACTTTCAGGTAATCCAATAATTCTTTTAAAAAATAGGAACAGTTTAATTATTTGATTTTGGCATCCAGAATCTAGAAGAAACCTCTAACAGCAACCAATTTCCAGAATTATAAAAGCAAAGCACATTTTAACAAAAAATAAAAGGAAAAACAAAATTTAAATGTGAAATATTCAGCATCACCATTGATCAAAATATCACCAAACATTCATTTTGGGCCTCTACCCAAAATTCCTCCTTGTTGCTAATTTTTCTCTACCTCTGCCAAATCCTTACAATTTTTCTTAAATGGAAGAAGAAGTATTTATTTCATAATGCAAAAAATGACACATAGGAGGGTCAGAGGAGCCATAAACCAGACATTATGAATTAATGAAAAAGCATTTATTACACTCCTATTCCTATTAAGTTCCAAGTGCTATGCTCAGCACTAGGGGTAACAACTAGAGAAAGACAATCTATAGTCAAGTTCCTACTTGGAAGGGTAGGGTGGCAACATATTAGAGAGTTCGGCTACTGGTTAAATGAAAAGATTTTAAAATTTTTAAGTCCTAAAAGACACAAGAATGCACCAAAGGGGTAGGTTGCATGACCCAGGCAGGCATCTTTAGATTGTTGTTAGCTCAGGTGATCATGGGAAATTGTAGGGAATATAAGCAGGGTAAATGGGAAAGCCAGGAAGTCCTTAAAAAGCAGTATCAGGGCAGATGGCAAGGTTTGTTTCACAGTTCATTTACATGAAGGAAAAGTTGGTGAATCCTATTAACCCAAGTCATGTGAGTGGTCAAGCAGTCCAGATTGTTTTCTAGGTGGTCTAGGGCAAGAGCTGAGCAAGCGAGAGTTCAATTGTATCTGACAGAGACTAGTACATGGGAACAATTTCTAAAGTTGTTTATGGTATACCTTTCCTTTTTATTTGTATTATTAAAGAAAAATTAAAATTGCAGACAGAAAAACCAAGAAAGTGTTTGAAGAAAACAGTCAAAGATAGCCATGGAATACAATGCCAATACAAGGGGGGGAAAGGTAAAAAGAAAATATTTTGGAGATTATATTTCAGGGTTAAATAGAGAGACACTTTGAACTAAATTTCAGCATCTGTAAGCATTGATTGACTCTTCTCATTTCTTTCTAGTTGCTTCTCTGACTAATTTTTGAGCTTCAGCATTGCCTTCAACTTTTGAACAAGCAGGTACAAAATTCCAACTCAACATTCATGTCCTGAGACATATTATCCAGCTTAGTGAATTGGTGTCTATGTACAACATCTTTGTTTTTTCTTCTTTTCTAGCCATTTTCCTTCTAATTGTTAATCCAGCCATTCATATCCTTGGTGATAAGTTGGTTATTTGTGTACACAATGATTTTGTACTTATTTTTGGGTGGTTACTCACTCAATCCCTTTGGCAGCTGCTTCTAATTATGCTCTTTGGTTGCTCTGTGGTTTAGAATGTGTATCATTTATGTTTAGATAATGGTATGGTCCCCAATAAGCATCAATATCTCTATGTGCCCCTTTTCGTCCATCATTTTTGCAGGCATCCTTGACATACACAGTGTTAGGATCTGATCTCTGGTGTGATTGTCTGTACTGACTTCCAGAGCCTTTGGTCTACCAAACATAGTCATAGCTTCTTGGATGGTGTTTAGTGGGAAAAGAAAGTGACTCTGACATTCAGAGAATGTTCCAATAATATTAAAACTATTTCTTCTATTTTCCAGATGAGTTGTTTCTACTAGGAAGTATTTCACATTTTCTTCTATTTTTTTTTCATTCTTTTGGTTTTGTCAAAAGTTCGTTTCTTGATGTCTCATGGAAGCTTCCACTTGGGCAATTCCAATTTTTAAATAATTCTTTTCTTTAATGAGATTTTGTACCTCTTTTTTATTTGCCCGTTTCTATTTTTTAAGGAATTCTTTCAATAATTTTTTTTGCTTTCTTTTTTTTAACCATTTAATCACTTCTGTTTTTTTTAAATTTTCTTTAGTATTCTTTTGTGCCTCTTTTGTCAAGGTATTAATTGTCTTTTCATGGTTTTCTTAAATCAGTCTAGTTTATTTTTCTATTTTTTTCCTCTACCTCATATTTATTTCTTTAGCTCTTTCCAGAAGAGTTTGGCTTGAGCGCCTCCATACAGAAGAGTGGTGGCTTCTGCTGCTTGCTTTCACTTCTGGTGTCTTCCAAGGTTCCCTTCTTTATTGGGGGGAGCAGTCCACTCATTTTGTTTCTGTAAACAAAGCAGTGTCTTCAAGGTTACACATATCCCTTGCCATCTTCTGGTTGTGCTGACACCTCTCTTTTTGAGACTAGATTTTCTGGCAATCTCTTTTCCTATTGCATTGTGATTTCTGACTGAACTCTTATGTAGTCCTGGGGTACATGAAGTTACAATAGTCTTGAATGAATTTATTGATCATTAGTCTAGTGAAAACTTCAAGGATGTTGTAACAGATATAAGTAAGCTGGGTGATCTCCTTCCTGTTCAGGTAGCCATGTTGGCTAGAAGTCAGGATATATCACTTTTTAAAATTTTTAATATGTAAAAAATTGTAATATTTAATACATAAAGTGAATTAACATGAAAGCCAATAAATTTAGTTATTTCACTTCCTCCCAGACAAATTGTACGTTATAATATCTACATCTAAGATCATGACAAAGTATCTATAGAGAGATGGCAAAAAATTGAGGAGTATCTCAGTGTCCTTTTCAGACCCAGACAAGTATAATAAAAAGATAAACAGAAAATTAAGTCTACTTAAATTTAGATATGACATATCTCTGATGATTATTGAAAAGGAACAAAATATACATTTTTAAAACTATATATGGCACCTTGACAGAAACAGACCTAGGGATAGGGCATAGACAACAAATACAGAAAATCATTAACACTAAACATATCCTTTAACATGTTTAATTCTACACCAAGGCCATCTGTTGCCTTCTAACCACCAGCAGCACATCCTGCTCTTCCTTTTCCTGCTTGAGGAACTATAAGGTCGAGACAACCAAGTTTCAGACCCAGAAATGTGCTCTCTACTCCAGTGGACCTAGATGCCACATCACCCACTTCTACAACATAGACATATCAAGTAGGAGGCCTCATAACCCTGGCCCTTTGCTAGCAACAGCAACCCTACTTTAACCTGAGATTTACTATTCATCTGCTATTTTCTCAGTAGATAACAATCTCCTACATCCTGTTTCTGTCACTGTATTCATCAATCACTATCCATATAAGGAACAAACCCAACTCTTCAACCTTATCCTTTCTCGTGTCCTATTTCAACCCTGCTCAGATGTTCTGTTATGTCTCTTGTAATTCCAATTTCATTTTTGTTCATTTATTTGTTTGCTTATTGACTGATTGAACCAAATGGGGTTAAGTGACTTTCCTGGGGGTCACATATCTAGTAATTGTCTGAGGCTGCATTTGAATTTAGGTCCTCCTGATTCCAGGGCTAGTGCAATATCCACTGTGCCCCTCAACTGCCCTCCAGTTCTCTTTCTAAAAAATCCCTTCCTTCTGGACCTGCTTTTCACACTCATTCCATCTACTAGACCTAATGGAAATCAGGCTCTCACAGCCATGACGCTGCATCCCAGGATTTTCTCTCCAGTAGTTGACATATCTTCATTCAATCAATGATCAAGTACTTATTAAATGTATACTTTGTGCCAGGCACTGTTCTATGTGCTTGTCATTTCTACTTGTTTGCAAAAATAATGAATGAAACAATCTCTAATTGCAAGGATGTTGCAATCTATTGGGAGAGACCACAAGAGAGTGTGTGTGTGTGTGTGTGTGTGTGTGCATAGAAAATCACTATATAGAGAATAGACAAATAAATGCAAAGTAGTTAAATGCAAGATAGTTTGAAAGGAAGGACAAAACTGAGGACATCAGAAAAGGTTTCATATAGAAGGTGTTGCTTGAGCTGAATCTTGAAGACACTGAATCTCGAAGGAAGAAAAGAATCCTATGAGACAGAATCGAGGAGAGATCACATTCCATATAACTTGGATGGCAAGTGGAAAGGTACAGACACAGAATATGGAATTTCATGTGAGGAACAGAGAAGCCCAGTCTTTTGTTTGTTTCTTTTTGTTGCTGTTGTTTTGCTTTGGATCTGGGGAGCTGGAGGAGGAGAATTTGTGATGAAAATGGATAAATAGGTTTGAGACAGGTTGGAAAGAATTTTTTAACTTAAGCATAGGAGTTCTTAGTTCACTCTAGATGCAAGATGAAGTTACTAGTGTTAACTGAGGTGTGTGTGTGTGTGTGTGTGTGTGTGTGTGTGTGTGTGTGTGAGAGAGAGAGAGAGAGAGAGAGAGAGAGAGAGAGAGAGAGAGAGAGAGAGAGAGAGAGTGTTTAGATTTGTAATTAAACAAAAACATGCTGGCAGTAGTATGGAGGTTGGATTGAAATTGAGAGAGACTTAAGGTAGGGAGACCAGTCAGGAAATTGTTGTAATAATCTAGGTGAGAAGTGAGAAGTGCCTGAATGTGACATTTATGTGAGTAGAGAGAAATGTTCAGGTGTGAGAAATGTTGTGAAGGTAGGAACCATAGATCTTGCAATTGATATGATATGTGGGGTAAAGCAAAGGGAAGAGTAAAGGATAATGCTAAAAATATGAACACGGAAGGATGGAAGAATGGTGCTGCTTTTTAACAGCAATTAGCCACCTTACAAGAGTTGGATTTTGGAAGAAAGATTCTGATTGGGGCATGCTAAGTTTGTGATATCTGGAGGAAATTCAGTTTGAAATGTCCAACAGACCATCAGAAATGCATAGATGAAGTTGAGAGAAGAGACTGGGGCTAGATCAGGGAGTCATTAACACAGATATAATAATTAAACCCAAGGTAATTGATGAGATCACCAACAGAGAGAGTATATAATATTTAAAGAATAATCAACAGCATAGGAGTTGATATGGTAAATAATAGACAAGAAACCAGTAATACAGGAAGAAGTTGAAGATTATGGGGGTGGTGGTACAATAACTGAAATTTCAGTGGGCTGTAGAAGGGATAAAATTAAAATCACAGAGTCACTGAAAGGAAATATGAGAGGGAAGGCTAAGTTATCAAGGGTTTTTTTTTTTGCATTGAAATGGAGAGAAGAGGCAGTTCAAATTAAATGAACTCAGTTTTCTCAATATAGTATGATATAAGGTCATCATTTGAGAGAGGGAGTGTAGGGGGAAATGTGGGAGGCTGGAGGACAGATGTTTTAGAAAAGTTTTTGGGTGGAATGATATAGAAAATCAGTTAGGGAGTAATAAAGGGATTACCTTGCTATAGTGAAAACCCAATTGAAGTCACAAACATGACTTTGTAAAGAGCAGGACTTCCTCCAACTCCATTAAGTAGAAATGGAGCAAAGAAGGTGAATCGTGAAAGCCAAGGGATGAAGTTTGGAAAAGAAGTATCATGTCCAGGACAAGATGACAAGGGATTTGAAAGTAGAGGTCAGTGCAGGGTTGAAGTGGCTTACTATAAGGTTGAGATTGTAGAATGTCATCAGATCAGGAATAATGGTCAGAGAAAGTAAATTAGGGGAAGAGGTTTCCACAAGGCCAAAGAATCTGAGAAGACAGGCAGAAAGGCATGCCAGAAGGAAAGAAAGAAAGAAGGAAGGAAGGAAGGAAGAAAGGAAGGAAGGAAGAAAGGAAAGAAGGAAGGAAGGAAGGAAGGAAGGAAGGAAGGAAGGAAGGAAGGAAGGAAGGAAAGGGAAAAGCATTTATTAAATTCCAGGAACTGTGCTAAATGCTTTATACATATATCATTTGTTCCTCACAACAACCCTGGGAGGTAAGTGCTGTTATTATATTCATTTTACAGTTGAGGAAACTGATTATGCAGAGGCTAAGTGACTTGCTCAGGATCATACTGTTATTAAGTTTCTGAGGCTGGATTTGAACTCAAGTATTTCTGACTCCAGGTCCTCCATTCTATCCATCATGCCACCTAGCCGAGGAGAGCTGAGGTATAAGTGGAGATGAAATGTTATGTTATAATCAGATAGAAGACTATTGGAATACTTAAATAAGGAAATGGAATACTTTTAAGTAATGGTGAGGTACAATATTTGACTGTCTCTATGTGTGGCTAAGGTGGAAGCAAAGAATAGGTCATGAGATTTAGGTAGGCTGAGGAATTAGAATGTTAGGGAATTTAAGGGAGCATCAGCTTGGAAATTGAGATCATCTAGGACAGCGGTTCTCAACCTGTAGGTTATGTTCAATTTGTGACAATAAAAATACATCCTGCATATCAGATATTTACATTATGATTCATAACAGTAGCAAAATTAGTTATGAAGTAGCAATGAAAATAATTTTATGGTTGGGGGTCACCACAACATGAGGAACTGTACTAAAAGGTTGCAGCATTTGGAAGGTTGAGAACCACTGATCTAGGATGACAACAGGAGAGTAAGATGGTAAGTCAACTGCTTAACTAGTTGAGAAAAGAGGAATTTGGGTCATGAGGAGGCAGTTAAGGGGTGTGGCAGCAACACGGGGGAGTGAGTTCTTAATGAGAATTTCTCTTTCTTGTATCTTCTCTTTTCTTTTACATTTCCATGAATATTGCCATACTTTTCTAATTTTCCTAATTATTTTTATATTTCTTAACTTCCTAATATATTTCCTAACTTTCCTAATTATGCTCTTTGCTTGTAGTTTCTTTACGCTGCTGATCATAGAATTTAATTAAACATTTATTGAGAACCTTTTATTGTACGTATGCAAAATATTACAAATGAATGATTACATAGGAGAAGGTATGTAGAGGAAGTAATCAGAGAAATGTATGATTATGCTCTTTGAACACCATTTTACATCTGGCCACAAACAATGCCCTGCTGCTGCAACTCTGCTATTTTCAGCTGATAGACATATTTCTGTGGACAATATGAATAAGCAATATGGAGGAGTTTGCTGAGGGGCTTCAAACAGCAGAAGCATGAACAAGCAAGATGGCATTTTTTTTGGAAGACATGGACTGAAGCAAGACTGATGCATATCGACCCTATCCTTGTTTTGGAGAGGCATTAGATTTGCACTATTTAGGATAGGTCTGGACACTGGAAGATCAAGGGTATTGGGGTTTGTGTTTTTCAGAGATTCTGCCAGTTTTTGAGAAGGTCCTGGCCCTTACAGAATTCAAAATGGATGACAAGTTAATGGAACTCCAGTTGTATGCTGGAGCTAACTTGTACCAGCTTTCAAGAGCCAAGTGTTAAATTTTCCATGTGAGCATTTGCACCTTAGAAATCAGCGCATGCTAGAAATCAGGGCTTCATTTATTGTGTTATTGATTTCAAAACTTAAGGAAGAGAAGTAGAAAATCTTAATTCAGATTAAACTTAAAAGTATGTCATGATTACATTCTTTTACTTGAAAGCTGACTTTCCAGAAAACCTTTACTGAAAGATCCCCAATTTTAAAGGGAAAATATTTTAAAAGGAAAAGTACTTCCCCAAGGGGAAAATAACTATTTTGATCAACTGAACCCAATTATTTCTAAAGAACAAATCAAAGTATATTTTGGACCTTTTGGAGAAACCAAAGCAAATGAATAAAGAAAATTCTCTTTTAGCACATAACAAATGAAAAATGAATAAATGAATTGTTCAAAAGCAGTTATCCAATTGGATCTGGAAAGTGTGAAATGAAAGTTACACAATCCAAATAGATAAAAAGTCAACAACAGCAACAAGGAAGGAGGGGTATGACAATTGGTGAATGAGGTGGTAATGTCCTTGGTCAACAAAGTAGGTGTGTCAAAACTTCCCATGGGGATGGTATTCACTAAAAACAATTATCAATCATACTAAAATAAAACCTGGAAATAATAGAGGCAGAAGCTTCAACATCTTTGTTTTTTCAGGATGACAAAATTGAATGGAGAGTGGGCTACTATTGATCCAAGACGGTTATGTGTAAAAAAGGTTTTAGGTATATAAGAAACAATTGTGTCGAACTTTAAATGGTAGCCAATTTGTTTTCACTTTGTCCTTTGTCATCTGTGTTATGACAGATGTGGATTCATGTTTGTACAAATCTCATTTGTATCATTTCATGTTAAAAATGATTCTTTAAAATAAATAATGAAATAAATATTTTATTTTATAAATAAATATTTTTATTTTGTAAATATTTTAATTATACTTTATATTTTAAAATATTTTAATATTTTACAAATATAAAAAATTTATAAATAAATAAGATTAAATTTTTTAAAAACTGCTTACTAAAAAATGAAATAAAGAGAGGAACAGGAAAAAAAGCAGACTACTCATATAAGAAGAATTGTATAGAAGTAATGTATGTTCCATAGAAAACCACACAATTTCAAGAGACTACAAGGCATGCTCATAGCACATTGGCAATGTTCCATGATGCAGATATATGAGAAGTCATGAAAAAGAGTCAACAATGAATGAGGTATGGTTTGCATTATTGTAATTAGGTATTCACATTGCAGGTCCATTGGAATATTAGAACATGTTCAAGTAAATATGTATTGCATGAAAAATGATTTTGAGTGTACATCAAAGAAGGAAAGGTTGTGACATAAAGGAAATGAAGTCAGCAAGTGACAGTGTCATACAAGGAGTATCCCAAATTTCCCTTTAAGGTCTTTCATCAGGAGATATGGAAGAGGGTGGGAACAGTGTTGAGAAGACAGATGGGGACGTGGTGTGATGCAACCTCCACTTAGACTAGTAGATGGAAAGCATGTGAGATACAGTTGAAGATAAAAGGAAGTTTGTTTACCCTGAAATGGGAATTTTAGAGGGCACCATAACTGTTTGTATGATATAAGTAAGGTAGAGAAGAGGAGAGTAGGAGGTGGGGTGGGGATTGTTTTCTCCAAAATGGCAAGTAATAATGAAAGCAACTGGAGAAGCCATAAGGGTGAGATGGGTGGTAGATGAACAATAAAGTCCCAAGAGTTATGGCAGAAGGAGCTATGACCTGGATCTGCTCCTCTTTTGGCAGGGCTGGTGAGGTTGGGGGTATTGGCGTAGAAGACCGAGTCTGGATTCAGCCCCATCCTGAAGTTTGTTCCTGCTCTTTCTTTGGTATAAACTTTTAGCTTCTTATTATAGAAATATATTATCCACAATGTCCTATTAGTTTGTTGCCAAAAACTGTAAAGGTCAATTTAACAGTGTAATGTTAATGAGATATAAGATCTTCCCTGCCCATTAATAGGCCTCAAGTGGAGTCCATTAAGGGAAGTTTGTTTAGGGGAGGGAGGCTTGCTTGTAGGCTTTCATACCTTTTGCTAATTTCTAATTAGGCTGTGAGTCAGGAAGGTTGTGATGTCTTCTGGCTCTGAGAAGTATATATATATATATATAGTCTGAGTTGGTATTTTGCTTTGGGAACTTGCTTATGAGAAGGATCTTGTGATTCTCTGGTTAAAATTCTGAGTGGCTGTATGTTCAGAGCTCACCAACTGTTCATATGTAAAGGTTTTCTTGATCCGGGGACGTATGTAAAGTTTGTAGTTGATTCAAGCAGTCAGATCCCTGTCTGTTGGTCTTTACTTCTCTGCTTGTATTTTCTATTTGTATTTTCTCTGAAGTTCAGGGTGCTGACTTTTCCCCTGAACTAGTGAATATAATTTTAAAAGATTGTTGTCTCCTTAAACAGCTGTCTTTCCTAGTAAAGCAGGTCTAAGAATCTATACTAGCAGCCATCCTGGGTATGCCAATGTGGGTGCCACTACAAAAGGCCTGATAACAGAATATATTTCTGTTCACTAAAGGAGAAGTTCTGTTAAATAAGGAAAGATTGATCACCATGGCTACTTGGTTAGGACAGTTCAATTTATTTTATTTTATCTTTACTTTCTGGATTAGGCAACATAGTATGATGAATAAAAAGTTGACATTAGAAGATGGAAGAACTAATACATTGTGGCTGTGAGGCCCTAGATAAGTCATCTTACTAGTCAGTTCCTATATTAGTTGTAGAATAATGTTGTAATAGTAGAGAGTTTCCTCAAGGGGGATTTCATATGCTAATGGAATCACAAGTTCCATCTGAAAACAAAAGTGATGTGACCTATGTCCCTCCTTAGTGATGTTGGCAATCCATCAGAAAAAGAAGGTAGGTAGGAGGGAGGTTGACAAGGATCACATACTTTTAATTTGATGGTCAATACACTTTTCTTAGCCACAGTCTTAGTACAATGATCCCTGAGTTGACATACTAATAAGAGAAATTAACCAAATTTATATTGACATCCTCATTATAAATTAAATAAGATCAGAAAGAGTAGTCAAAGTTAAATGAAAGGATGACTCACAGATTCTCCTCAGAGAGCAAAATAAAGGAGTTGGTGGGGTTGGTTTCATCTTCTCTCCCTTTGGATCCCATATAAGCAAAGAAACCACTTTATTTGTATGCATGCCAGAGGAAAAAGTAGAGAAATATTATTACAATTTTGACAAACTCCTATGAATTAAATCTGGTGGTGCAGTGGATAGAGCACCAGGCCTAGGGTCAGAGACTTGTTAGCTGTTTAACCTTGGGCAATTCATTTAACCTCTATTTGCCTCAGTTTCTTAAATTGTAAAATGGGGATCATAATAGCATCAAAGAAGAGGGTGGGGCTAGATCATGGAGTCAATAGCATAGATATAATAATTAAACCCAAAGGAGGTTGCTATGAGGATTAAATGAGATGACATTTGTAAAAAAAAAAAATGCTAAAAAAAATGCTTAGCACAGTACCTTATATATAGTAGTCATGATATAAATACTTATTCCCTCCCTCCTTCTCCCTTACTCACCAGTGATCCCCAGTGCCTTCAGTGTTAAAGTGTGCAAAAAGGGGACAGAGGAAACCGTGTTTGGAGACATGCTCAGGATTTAGAAGTGAGACATGAAGGGCTTGTCTCACAATTGTACAGAGTGAGTACTTTCTTCAGGAAGAGAGTAGGGTAGCACTGGGAATAGAGAGTGTCAAGGACAATCTGCTAAGTTTGGACTGATGTAGGAAGATCCTGGGGAGGTGCAAAACTTAGATAAGAAGAGTTCCTGCCCTTACAGAGATTATGGTCTATGGGAGAACCAAGCTACATCACAGCACGTGAAGTTCATGGCATTTTAACAGATAGGAAAACATTAGTGATGGATTAATATTAGTCATTTTAGAATGAACAGTCTGCATAAACTACATTTAATTGTGAAAGATTAGATCAAAATAAGTACAAGATCTCAAGAAGGAATAAGTATCAGAAGATACTGAATGCAATTGTAGCAATTTCAACCCAACCCTTAAAAATAATTTCTGGAAGAAAAGGAAATGGACAAATGTAAAGACATCTAGTCTGACTTTACCCATTTCCTAGATTCTTTTAACTGATACAAAGAAGTTAATACAATGAGAAAACAAACAAAAACCAAATCTGGAAAACTCCCTAGTCAGCAAATGAATCCCTTTGCCAAGCAAACCTAACAAGGCATCAACATTGACTTAGAATTCAAATTCAATCATAAAACAATACAGAAGAGAGTGATGGGACACTATAAGTAATATTGCCTCCTAAAATAATGAAAAGCCATTAAGGAAAAAATGAGCCTGTAGAAAATTTAGCAGAAGATGCAGCTATATCAGATCATCATGAGAATGTTTATAGATGAAAATAGGAGAACAAAATACACAAAAATATTTTGCTATTCTTTTAGGGAAATATTTTTGTTGCTGGCAATAGAACAATAGCTAGACATGAGGTGCAATGGGAAAAGTGCTGAATTTGAAGGCAGGGCCACTAGATCGAATTTTGGCTCCATTGATTATGACCTTTGTGACTTTGAGAATGTCACTTATTAATAGCAACTCTCTCTCAGGGTTGTTGTGAGGATAAAATTAAATGATATTTACAAAATCCTTTGCAAACTTTAAAACACCATATAAAGGCTAGCTACTATTACAAGTAGCTAGCACAATCAGTCATTCAATCACCAAGCATTTATTAAGCACTTACTATGTGCTAGGAATACAAATAGGAGTAGAAAATAACATTCCCTGACCTTAAGGCACTTCATTCTGATGAAGATAACATATAAATGAAATATGAAAAAGGGTGGATGAGAGTGAGGGAAGTACCTAGCAGGGGGGCATCTGAGAAGTCTCTGTTTGAAGCCTTGTGAGAAATAAGAGATTACTGACCTGGATGTCCTCCTTAAGTGGTGGTTCTTGAAGGAGCCATTCAATCAAAAGGAGAGGTAGTAGGGGCAAAGGGTGTTTTTGGAGGCATGAATTCCAGGACTAAAATGATCTCCTAGGATGAAGAGATTTCTGGGGCTTGATGGAGAAAACCAGTGTATATAGCCCACCTCATCCTAATGTTGGAAGGAAGAATACCTTTGTTAACTTTTTTTTTCCCTGTGATGTTAAGGACTTCATGAATCCCTTGGAAGTCTATCTCTATAGCATCCTGGGACAGGGAGCAACTCTGTAGCCAAGACTGCCTCTGGTAGGCAAAGAAGTATTTGTAAATGGCAAGAAAAATCATGCTAGGCTGATTACAAAATCTATGAGACTCAGTTTCCTTATCAATAAAAGGTTGTATAAGATTACCTCTAAGGTTTCATCTGGCTCCAGATCTGTGATACTGTTATCTGATTGCCTTTGTACCTGAGGAACTAAGTTAGAAATTAGCAATGGCATTTAAGAAGATGAGTTTGGGAAGAGCAGCTGGACCTGATCCATTAATCCATTAATGCTGGATATTACAGAAAAAAAAAATCTATCCTGGAGGTGACACAAATTTAAAAGCATTTAGGAATTTTTGAGATCTCTCATATGAGAAATGATATAAACCAAAAAGCAAGGGAACACTCACTTTGTTTTAAGGTTTTTCTTAGCAAAAATATTTTATATATCTGGGGTCTTTCTCCTTTAAACCTCCTTAAGGGTGGGTTATATACTCAGCTTTGAGATTTCTGGTTCTAAGGATATGAAAAGTTTAGTTGCTTTCCCCACCTAATTCCAAATTATATTCCATAATGATTGGACAATTCACAGCTTTACTAAGAGTGTATTAGTGAGCCTGTTTTCCCACAGTCCCTCCAACATTGATTTTTTTCCCCCAACTTGTCTTCATCTGACAATTTTGTAGGTGTGAGATGATGTATCAGGATTGTATTAATTTTCATTTCTCATGTTATTAGTAATCTGGAGCAATCTTGCATATAATTGTTGATACTTAAATATTCATTGTCACTGATAGTTTAGAAACATCTTTTATGAACATCTCATCTATTTTATCTTTCTGTCCAGGTGGTCTGTTGTAGACAGTGATAACAAGATGATAAAAATCACTTCTGTTTGTACCTCCTTTTATTTTTGTCCAAATACTTTTCCTTCTCTTCCGTGTTTTCTCATATGAGATTTATGGTGAATAATGATAAATATGAAATGATTTTAATATGACATGCTGCCTCTCCTTTCTTACTGATCCTATTTCTTTTTTAAAAAAAGAATGTTTTATGGAGAACTCACACAGGGCAAGTGTTTACATGGTGGTCAGAAGAAGTAATCAAGGACACTCTCAAGGTCCCTCTTAAACTTTGGAATAAGTTGTGTGACATGGGGGACACTGGCACAGGACTGCCCAGCATGGCATGCCCACAGAAGAGAAGGTACTGTGCTCTATGAGCAAAGCAGAATTGAAGTAGCCCAAAAGAAAAATGCTCAGATTTAGAGAATCCACCCTAAATGTTCACATGGACTATTTGTGCCCAACCTGTGATAGAACATTCTGAGCTTTTATTGGTCTAATCAGCCATAGTAAGAAACACTGTAATTTGACTCTAGCATAGTGATGTCATTTTGGTCCTCTTCAAGAATGAAGGGCAACAACAAAGCATTTCTTTTGAATAAAATATAACCACCCCAAGACAGATTCCAGTCATAGATTTCATTCCATCAAGTCTCAGAACAACTATGAAGGTCAAATGTGCTTGACTGCATCATGATCCCTACTTCCTCTTTCTTGGTACCTAAATTTTGTGCTCTAAAGAGTAGACATTCAGGGACGTGAGTTGTTGTTACAATTTCCTTTTCCTGATCTCATCTTTTTCAGTTAGAAGAAGTGATGGATGACAATAACCTACCTTCAGCCTGCACTTTCTTCTAACATACTATTGAGAAAACCTGGATGAAGAAGTTATTTCCCCTTTTGGACTCATTTCTATAGATGCTCTTACACTATCTGGATCCTGGCTCAAGATGCATGTCTCCTCTCTTTAATTAGGTGCTGTTCTGAAAGACAAGATGATTAACGTGGTTAGTAAGAATTTGAGAAGGTATACCCTTTATTAGATTTAATGTCATGGGGATGCATTTTAGTGACCCATCAACATATTCATATTTAATCTCCTTTGAGACATATTTGTATTAATTGAAAAGAAGAGACACAATTCCTGCCCTCAAATCTGACTATGTTATTCACCTTCTCCATAAACTCTACTGGCTCTCTATTGCCTCTCAGAGCAGATAAAAACTTATTTGACTTTGAATAGCCATCAAAACCTTGCTCAAACTTTCTAATCTTATCATGAATTATACCTTTTCATGTATATGGTTCAAATCAAACTATTCTTTCTTGTGGAGGAAACTCCATTTCTCACCTCTTTGCCTTTGCACTGACTGTCCCCATGCCTACGATACATTCCTTCCTCAACTCTGTCTCCAGTTTCTTTCAAGTTGCTAGTTTCTTTCAAAACTCATTTCAGTGACAAGTTCTCCATGAAACCTTTCCTAATTCCCCCACAAAATCACCTTGTATTTATTTCACATCTATCTATCTATAGAGATGTTGTCTCTGCCAATAAAATACAGCAGGGGTGTGTGGGAAATAACTCCTACAGAGTTGTAAGAGCTGATTGTTAAATTTTCAGTGTGAGAATTTACACCACAAAAATCAACAAATTCTACAAACCATGACTTAATTTGTTGTTTTGTTATTGTCTATAATCAAACAATAACAAAACAACAAATTAAGTCAGATTTGTTATTTGGGAAGCTTGCTTTGGAAATTGTGTAAAATATGAATTGTTGTGGTGCAAGATTTGATCTAGAGAGATCAGTGAGGCAAAAGCTTCTTAGGTAATGGGCCAGGTGATAATGGACTGAACAAGGGTGGTCCCTGGTTAGGGCCAGGACATAATCTATATCCATGGATCAAAGTTTCTGTGCATGGCTGACTGCCTCATATGTGGATCAAACCTTTGACCCTGGACTCATTAACACCACATTCTAACCCACTGTGTTAACTGGCCCATTAACACCACATTTTAACCCACTGTGCTTGCAGGTCTCAAAGTGATACCCTACTTGAATGTGCTGTGCCCAGGAGGGACTGGGGACCATATGGTAAAATTCTTCACCCTAGGGTAGCTGCAAAATATTCACTGTGTAAAGAAAGAGACTACTATGAACTCACAGGTTCTCTGAATTTCTGCATCTGAAGAAAGATGTTGAAGAACATGAATGGTTCTTCTCTGAAATTCTTGGCTGTGAGTGGTACAGTTCCTCTTAGTCCTCAACACACACACACACACTAACATACACATGTACACACAGATACACAAACATATATATACACAAATACACACTCATATATATATATATATATACACATACATACCAATACATATATACACCAAAATATGCCAAATCACAATAGAAAGATGTACATGTACTTGTACACACACAAGAGCACCCAACCTGGCAGCAGTCCAAAAACTCTTATCAATTCCATGGGTTCTTTTTCACCTAGGATGCAAAGAATGTCCTGCTTCAAGCAGACTGGTATTTCCAGAATTAAAGGAAATATTTTAATGTATTTCTATTAGCCATCATCACAGTCAAACTAAGTTTAAGACATACCAAACACCTCTTCCTTCCTTACTTCCAATAAAAGACATAGTGTCATTAAAAAGAGAAAAGTAGAAAATCAGAATTTTTGGTTCAATAACTGAGAAGCAAACCCATACAATGGTCACCTTCTTACCCTTACATAGATCTCCTCATCCAAAGAAAAGAAACTATTGTGGTATTTTTAAGCCTTACTCTTTTGTCAGAGGTTAAATGAAGATCCTTAAAAAGGAATCCCAGGATGCATGGGAAGAATTTTTGGAATCATCAGTAAGACTTTAAAATGTGTTGGTTGGCTGCCTGAAGTTTACATTTAAAACACAATCTTTACAACACCCTCCTCCCACCCACACTGGGAATTAAATCCCCTCCAGTCCAACAGATATTTACTACACTTTCAATGTGCCAAGCCCTATATGAAGGACTCAGAGAAGTACAAAAATCAATTGGGGGTGGAGTGGGGAGGACTCTGTTTTCAAAAAACTTTATATCTATTAAGAGATAGAACATAAGATCTGCATACAAATTAAGAAAATGAGCATTCCTTTCAGAAAGAAAATCACACAATGAAATCCCCCATCCCCCAAATACAAAAGAAAACCAGAGTGTGAAAATATAA
The DNA here is from genome assembly GCA_028627135.1 of Pseudochirops cupreus. Lineage (NCBI taxonomy): Eukaryota > Metazoa > Chordata > Mammalia > Diprotodontia > Pseudocheiridae > Pseudochirops > Pseudochirops cupreus. The sequence goes on from CM053583.1 coordinate 185,345,975, forward strand.
ACATGTTGCTATAAAAGGAGGGAGGGAGAAATCACTCATGACTGAAGGAATCAGGAAAACTTCATTAGAGATGTAGCATTTTTATCTACAGAGTAGATAGGATTTCAATTGACGTATGTATGTATGGGAGAATTTAAGGTATGGTTAAGATTGTAATCAAAGGCATGAAGAAAGGATGAAAGCAAAAGATATATTTGAGGAATGGCATTCTAGTTTGGGTAGAATATGGATTAATTCTACTATAAAGCAAAAAAAATGTTATTGGAAATTACATAAATGGTGGGTGGGGAGGTGGTTCTTGAATGATGAAAAGACTGTACTTTTTTATATGCTCCAAATGAAGCTTGAGAGTATATAGATCTCCTGGAACACAATCTGTATTATAATAGTTGTTATTAGAGATGGACAGCTTTAGAGTTGCCTGAGCCATTTCATATAGTCATACCAACCAATTATTGTATCTCAGGAGTGGTGAAAGGCATTTTCTGTTTAAGGATGAGTATGAAGGAAGCCAGAGTACTTAATTATACGAACTCTCCTTACAGCAATCCTATGTGGCCCCCAAAGAAGGTACATGGCTTCTGGAGAGTTACAGATGATCCCAGGGAAATATAGTATCATTCATGCTGTTTCAGTCTTTCCTCAGCTCATCAATGTATTTTACTAGGCAGCCTAGACCACTAGTGAGTGTTGTGGGATTGATGACCTTGTGAATGCTTTTTCCCTCTATTCTTCCTTTTGAGACTCGTCAAAAACAGTTCATTTTCACTTAAAAAGAAATCCGTTACATCTTTTGAATTTCAATCCTCCCTGACTTTACAGCTCCTGAACTCTTTTGAATACTACCACAATCAGCTGAGCAGAGATCTCAAAGAGCCCCTACTTCCAGAGGGCATTGATGTCCATGACCACTAGTAGTCATTGATTAAATAATGTAATGAGTAGGTCAGATGAAGCTATGATTGCAGTAGCCCTAGATTGGACTGTGTCCCATATAAGGCGGACAGTAGGAGAAAACCTAGGACCCATCCTATTCAGTAAACTTTGGGGGAATACAGTAGATAGGGAAAGCCCTATCCAGTTCAAGGTATGGACATTTACTTCTCCATAGCCTAAAAGAAGTTCTTTGAATTTTGGAGAACCCACAGTCCCCCACTAAATTCTCTATCAAATCTCCTTAAGTCTTCCTCCTTCCAGGGGGTTGCAGAACTACTTAATGCCTTAGAGGAACTATAGAAGATCATCTGGCAGAATCTCATCTTGAGCCTTTTTGACCACGATCCATGATTTTGGAGGTATTTGGCTATAAAGACCAGGCCAAATAAAGCCAACTAAGGACTGATGAGACCAAATGATTGACTACTAAAGTTATGTGCTCCCCACACTGATTGAATGATGATGCAGGTAAAACCATTGTCATTCATTCAGAATCGACTATTTTGAGTTGGATGGTCCATGTATCAAGATGGGTGCAGCACAGAAAGACTCAATTATTAAATAGAAATGGCATAGTCACAATTTAGCTTTCCTGGGTTCCTCAGTTGTTAAAATAAACCTCACCTCACAAACAGTTGTCAGTTTATCTAGTCCTATCTCTGATTCCCTGCCTCCTTTACTAGTCTAATGTGGTTATGCCTATGAGGAACTGACTCTTGAGAAATATTTTGCCTGGTTTAGCAATAACTCTACCAGTTATAAGAGGCATATTTATCTGGATCCCAGTAGCCATGAAGCTAATAAGGTGAGTATACCCTGAAGGATGAAGGTCCTGAGAGTGAACTGAAGCTATTGTTAGAGATGAGGGCTATAAGTTAGGTATACAAGAAAGGCTCTAGGGATAAGTTGGATATGGTCTTCAAATGTGCCTTGAGGGACAGATAGGAGATGACAAATGTGATAAAAATCCAACCTCCACCAGCACCACAGCACCTCCTCTCAGAAGCATTTAGAGAAAGACTATGACTCTGAATGCAAGAATCTTGGGAATAACAGTGTTCCTCAGACCATTGCTTTTTCTTCCAGCTTGTGTTCCCCTGCCATCATCCATAAAGGGGAGTAATCATTGTGGAGAAGGGATACACTTTCCTCCTCACCACAATTCCATCATTTACCAACACCAAATACTGACCAATTACAACCCACTGGTAAGTCTAAGTCCTGGGAGTGACAGTACTCTTTAGACTATATGAGTCTCGCTTTCTTCACAGCATCTGCCACCATCATCCAAGGAAACAATCGTTGTGGAGATATGGCCTGACAGCTACTTTTCTAGGTGCTGCAGCCACAGCTATTGAAGATTCAGAAAGAAAAGCTTTCTTCACCAAAGTCATTGGAGCTTTCAAATGGTTCAACAGTTGAAGTTGGTACAAAGTTGTCAGTGGAAATGACATCAAAGGAAATGCATTACCATCTGCTTTGCATCCACCTCCTGACTCTAGACATTTTCATTCACCATATCTTGATCCTACAAAGCCCTCTGTCCCAATTTTCACGCCTAGTTTCCTTTTATTCTTCCAAGTCTCAGATAAAGCCCTACTTTCTACATGAAGCTGTGCCCAGTCCTCCTTAATCTTAATGCCCCCCCCAAAAATTACTACCAATTTGTCCCATCTATATTTTATTTGCACATTATTTGCTTGTCATCTCTGCTATTAGATGGTGAGCTCAATGAGAGCTAGGAATGTTTTTCATTTTTTTCTTTGTATCCCTAAAGCTTAGCACAGTGTCTAGCACATAGTAGAAGCCTAATAAATGCTAGTTACCAGACTAAAGACCAGAGGACCTCTCCTTCTGATGACCTGAAAGTAAAATCTCATGTATTGTATCTCTTATTATAATATAAGGGATTCTTGAAAGCACTGGGGTTTTTAAAATTTTTATCTCAGGGTTAACAAAATGTCTTGAATATAGTGAATTTTATATATTAGCACATATATATGCATATACATAAATATTTCATTCATTCAAAATAATTAGAAACAATGTGGTTATTCATCGATATGGGAATAAGCAAACAAGTTGTAATACATAAATGCAATGGAATATTATTGCATTCTTTTTTCTTTTTATCAGTATTTTTAAATTTTATTTTTAATTTATGATATGAAATAAGCATTTTCTTAAAATAGTAAACTAAAAAGATGACTGTATATGAAACAACAAATCTGCTATGTACAACTTGCCACCATTCCTTTCAAAAATACAACAAAATTATCATGTAAATTTATTTGTCTATTTCCAAAGATAATTGGAGAAAAAGGAAAAGAACTTGTATGTTCTAAACTGTTTATAGCTGTTCTTTTTGTGGTGGCAAAGAACCGGAACTTGCAGGGATGCCTGTCAATTGAGGAATGACTAAACAATTTGTGGTATATGATTGTGATGGAATACTGTGCTGTAAGAAATGATGAGCTCAATGATTTTGGAAAAAGGATGGAAAGACTTGTATGAAATAGTGAATGGCAAGATGAACCCAACCAAGAGAACATTGTATATAGGAACAATAATTTTGCTTTAAGAATGACTTTGAGCAAAGTAGTTATTTTGTCTAAATATTATTGCATCATAAGGAACAACAGAGAGGAAACTTGGAAAGACTGGTCCAAACTGGTGTAGAAAAAATAAGGAGAATGAAGATATTGATAACAATATCAATCATGACCACAATGATGTAAAGCAAAAAACCAAACTAAAAGGTATGCAAATTCAGATATCTTTCTCAACACAAGAGAATTGATGAAGCTTCCATTTGCAGAAATGCATTAGAACAATTGTGTTTAGAGGGACACCAACTTTCAGACACTGTCAACAGAAGTTTATTGTGGTATGGTTTTTTTTTTGTTATAGAGAAGGGTTTAATAGAGGAGTTATTAGAAAATGACATTATAAAAACAATTGACTTGTTTATAAGAATTAAGGAGAGATTGCCATCCCTCCTTATTTATCTTCACAAATGTGGTATGTTAATTTTGTTCTTGTTCAACCATTTCAGTCATACTCTATTCTTTGTGAACCCATCTGGGGTTTTCTTGGCAAAAATACTGGAGTGGTTTGCCATTTTATTCTCCAGCTCATTTTGTGAATGATGAAACTTAGGCAAACTGGGTTAAATGACTTGCCCAGGGTCACACAACTAGTAAGTGTCTGAAGCCAGATTTAAACTCATTAAGATGAATCTTTCTGACTCCAAATCTAGGTCTCTACCCACTGCACTGGTGACCTCGATTCCCTGGAGATATAAATAATATGCAGTAAGTAATAAATGCTGGTTGATTTTGATGTAATGGCAATGTAGAGTTATTAAGTGTTTACTGATTGTCCTTGAGGATAAGAGCAAAGGAAGGAATCAGAGATTACCCCAATGTTTTAATGACGCATGACTGAGAATATGAAAAGGCATTAACAGAAATACTTAAGAGAGGCAGGTGAGTTTTAAACATTATAAATTTTGAGATTCTAACTGCTAAATTGATTTTTATAACCAAATGTAAGAATCTAATGTTATTCCTATTAAATTTCATCTCATTAGATTCAACCTGTCAAGATCCTTATAGACTTTTACTTTATCATCAGTGTTGTTAGCTATATGTCCCAGCTTAGTGTCATCTGTGAATCTGATGAGCACATCATCTATGCATTTATCTTTGTCATTGATAAAAATGTTAAACAGAACAACCCAAGCACAGATCCCTTGGGTACTCCACTGGAGACCTCCTGACATGTTGACATTGAAACATTGTATCTTCTTAGATTCCCATCAACTAATGAGTTCTGAATTGATCAGATTGTATAATTGGCTAATATACATCTTTCTATCTTTTCCACAAAAACATCTACCAGAAGGTTTACTAAATTCTAGGTAAACTATAGCCATAGCATCTACTACTTTAAAAAGAAAGAAAAAAGAAAGAGGAAAGAAAAAGAAAAGAAATTAAGTTAGAACTAATAAAATTAAGTTGAATTAAGTTGAACATAGCTAGATCTCCATGATTCCAGGCTGACTTTTTGTAATCACTGCTTGACTTTATGTTCTGCAGTCATCTTCTTGATGTTCTCTCTAGAATTTCCCCAGGAATTGATGTCAGTCTTACTGTTCTATAGTTGGGAGATCTTTCCACTTCCCTTTTTATGAAAAATAGGACATTGTACCTTCTCCAACCATGTGACACCCTCTTTCATTTTCCACAATCTTTCAAATATCACTAACAGTGGCTCATTCATTGATCATGTCCCTTAATCCATGGCAAAATGAATTCCTCAAGGGTAACTAAGTGTTTTTTCATCATCCTCTGACTTTTCCTGATTATCAACTTCTTTTTAGTCATTTTTGACATGTCATTTGTAGTGTAAATGTCATTCCACTTTGCAGAGGAAATGGAATCAAAAAGACTTTAGCAGATTTGCCTTCTCTCTGTTTTCTGCTATTGTACCATCCACTTCCAAGAAAAGATTCTATACTTTCTTTGAATTTCCCTTTTTCTCCAAAATAGAGATTAAAAACTCCTTTCCCTCCCTTCTTCTGACCTTTCCTTCTAAGCATCATCTCAGTCTGATCTTTTGGTTTTCCTGATGCTATATGACCATGCAATGCTCTTACATTCAAGTTATGTTGTTTTGACTCATTTGCATTTTATGTACATTTCTTCCTAAAATCTATGTGAGTTGGTGAATTAATGCTTTTTTTCCAGATTGTTCTTCAAAAGAAAAGTGTAGAAAAATCTCATTTTCCCTTCCCATTGGAATTACTTCTCTATGTATCTTCAGAATTTCTTTTTTGAAGATTCCTTGTCTCTCCTGGGATGATTTCTCTCAACAAACTTTATTCTATGGTATACTCCCCAAATTCCCTCTGTACTCTTGAAAATCTGTTTTGTCAAAACTGGGAGAATTGAGCATGTTTTAGGTAGAAGAGAAGGTGTTATTGGGAAGGGAGAGATTAATCATGCAAAGATGAGAGAGGATGTTTAATTAGTCTTTTAGGAGAAAATCTGGGACACAAGTAGATTCCCTGAGACAGTGTAATGGTAATGGGGATTTGAAGATCTTCCTTGCTCTTTGTAATGGCAAGCAAGCAAGTACTTAGTGCATTCTTTCAGTTGAGCTTTGCCCTTGATTATATCAAGTCTTTGTTAAGAAACAGAACTTGTGAAACCCACAGTAGGAGGAATTTGCAATAGGAAGGGGTGGAACAGGGAGGAGCTAGTGACCAGAATAAAAAAAACTGAGCACAAGCTGAGAGAGAGCCAGAACTGCTGGGAGCAAGCAGCTGTGGAGGCACAGCAGCTAGAATAAGTGAGAGAGGGGAATTCTTACTTAAGGGAGTCTGTTTTGTTTTGAAGGCCTGACAGAGGGAAGGTTTGGGAAGGCTTGGGAATATGGGTGTTTGCTTCATTGATTATGTCTACCAACTTCATGATTACTATGATGAATTTGGCTTTCTGCTTTGGGGATTAGGCTTTGTGATATTTGAATAAATGCTTTGGTTCTGTCCTTTATGTGGAGAGCTTGTTGCATTTTGTGATTCATAACTACACCAGCATATTCATAGCTTCCATGGGTGCTGTGAATTTTGCTTTGGTGTTACAGACAGCAAAGTAGGTAAAGAGGATAGTTGAAACTAAATAAAAGTTTGGAGTGTGTGGAGGAAAGTTCAGAGAGCTAAAATTGAACTTTTTTTTCAATGATGTAAAAAGCTACATCACTCCCTTAGGATGAGCATTTGGAGTTATATTGAAAGAAGAATGAATATTAGCAATGCCCAGAGCCTAATAAGAGGATCCATATCTATATCTATAGATATATCTATATCTATATCTGTATCTATATCTATATCTATATCTAATCTATATCCTGGTTCTGTTCACTCCAGGTTTTCTGAAGTCATTCTTGTTATCCTTTCTTATTGCACAATAATATTCCATTGCAATAATATACCACAGCTTGTTTAACTATTCCACAATTGATTGGTATCCTTTTGCTTTCCAGTTCTCAGCTACCACAAAGAGCTGCTATAAATATTTTTATACAAAGAGGTCCTTTCCTCTTTTTTTGATGTCTTTGGAATAGAGGCCTAACAGTGGCATTGCTGCATCAAAGGGTATGCAATTTTATGTCCCTTTGGGCATAATTCCTAACTGTTCTCCCAAATGGTTGAATCAGTTCACAACTCTACCAACAATACATTAGTGTCCCAGTTTTCCCACATCCTCTTCAACATCCATAATTTGATTTGTTTTTCATATTAGCCAATCTGATAGGCATGAAGTTGTACCTCAGAGTTATTTTAATTTGCATTTCTCTAATTAATGGTGATTTAGATAATTTTTGCTTAAGACTATCAATAGCTCTTATTTCTTTGTCTGAAAACTACCTGTTCATATCCTTTGACTATAAATTGGTAAATGACTTGAATTTTTTATAAATTTATCTCAGTTCTCTATATCTTTGAAAAATATCTTCTTTATCAGAGATACTTGTAAAAAAAATTCTACCAGTTTCCTGATTTCCTTATCATTTAGGTTGAATTGGTTTTGTTTGTACAAATTTTTTTTTAATTTTATATAATTAAATTAATGAATGTTATATTTTGTTATTCTCTCTCTATTTTCTTTGGTCCTAAATTCTTCTTTTATCCATTGATTTAACAGATAAACTATTCCTTGCACAGGCACTTTTTCTAAAAAAGAGGAAACTGGAAGGAAAATCAAGGTCAGTTGGAATCACTCAGAAAACAGCAGCCAGGGATATCACATCACAGTTTTCATTTTCTTCCTTTTCAGTTACTCATTGTTTTTCTAGTGACCCTAATGTAATTGGTTTTTTTTTATGTGATTTAATTGCACTTTAATGTTTCAAATAATCTATGTTCTCACTACAGTGGATACAGAATACAACCCATACATGCTCTTTCTCTTTTTATATGAAATTTTTTTTGTCATTTTATTTGTAATATTCTTGTTCACAACTTTCCATACAATTCAAGATAAAATGTAACAATAATGAAAGATAAATATGTAATTCAGTATCTTTCTTAATTATCTGTAATGACTACTAATCTTTGCTTAATTCAACACTGGCCTTTAGAGGGGCATAATAGGGAAGTGAATAGTATACAATCATCTAACACACTTTGAAATTTTTCAGAGAATCAAAAGCTTGTGCAGGGCATAAATGTAGCTTCTAAGCTTCAGAACTGCTTGACATAAAAAGACATTTCATACAGCCTTCGGTTTAGCTTTGTATTTTCTCTATAGGAAGAAAGAGACATTACAACATCCACTTTAATCAGACAGAAAATGTGATGAATTTGCTTTCTTTTTTTAAACTTTTGTTTATTTTTAGCTTACATCATTCATTTCCATGAGATTTTGATTTACAAATTTTCTCCCTGTCTTTCACCCCAAAACAGTGATCCCACTGTACACCCCCTCCCCCCAATCAGCTCTCTCCTGTATTCTCCCCCATCACCCCTCTGACTTTCCAGTAGGACAAGATGGATCTCCATACCCCAGTACCTGTATATTTCCCTCCTTCCTATTCCACCCCCCACTTGTTCTATTCTCTACTTTGTCCCTGTCCCTTTACAAAAGTTTGTGCTTCTAACAACCCTCCACCCAACCTGCCGTCCTCTCCATCCTTCCCCCTTTCATCCCCTTCCCCCCTACTCTCTTGTAGGCCAAGATATCCAATTTAGAGTGTAAGTCATTCCTTCCCTAAGCCAACTTCAATGAGAGTAAGATTGGCCCATTCCCTTTGCCTGCCTATTCTTCCCCTGCATTGTAACAGTTATCTCTTGCCTCTTCTACATGAAAGGATTAACCCCATTCTGTCTCTCACTGTTTCCTCTCATACTATTCCTCTCCCACCTCTCAATTTCACCTTTTAAAATATTATCCCATCCTATTCAATTGATCCTGTGCCCTCTATGTACACATATATACACAAACTCACATATGTATTCATAAGCATATATACCCTCCTATATAGACATATGTGTATGTATACATATATATACACATTTATATTCCCTTCAACTATCCTCATACTCAGAAAAGTTTCATAAGTTATAATTATCGCTTTTCCATGTTGGCATGTAAATAGTTCAACTTTGATTCATTTCTTACGAATTCTTTTCCATGTTTACCTTTTTATGCTTCTTGTATTTGAATGTCAAATTTTCTATTCAGTTCTGGTTTTTTCATCAAGAATTCTTGGAAGTCCTCCACCTCATTGAATGACCATATTTTCCCCTGGAACATTATATTCAGTTTTGCTGGGTAGGTGATTCTTGGTTTTAATTCTAGCTCTCTTGATCTCCAGAATATCATATTCCAGGCCCTTAGATCCCTTAAAGTAGAAGCTGCTAGATCCTGAATTATCTTGATTGTGTTCCCACAGTATTCAAATTGTTTCTTCTTGGAAGATTGTAATATTTTCTTCTTGATCTGAGAACTCCAGAACCTGTCTATAACATTCCTAGGTGTTTTCTTTTTGGAATCTTTTTTCAAGAGGTGATTGGTGAATTCTTTCAAGTTCTGTTTTGCCTTCTGGTCCTAAAATATCAGGGCAATTTTCCTTGAGAATTTCTTGAAGGATGCTTTCTAGGTTCTTTTTTTTTTTTTATCACGGCTTACAGGTAGTCCAATAATTTTTAAATTGTTTCTCCTGGATCTATTTTCCAGGTCAGTGGTTTTTTCAAGGAGATATTTCACATTGCCTTCTATTTTTTTTTATTCGTTTGGATCTGTTTAATAGCATCTTGATTTCTCACAAAGTCATTTGCTTCCTTTTCCTCTACTCTAATTCTGAAGGAATTATGCTCTTCAGAAAGCTTTTGAGATTCTTTTTCCATTTGGCAAATTTGACTTTTTAAGGCATTCTTCTCCTCATTGGCTTTTTGAGCCTCTTTTGCCATTTGAGTTAATCTATTTTTAAGGTGTTATTTTCTTCAGTCAATTTGTTGACTCTCCTTTCATGATTTTCTTTCATAATTCTCATTTCTCTTCCCAATTTTTCCTTCAATTCTCTTATTTGGTTTTCAAACTCCTTCTTAAGCTGCTCTATGACTTATAACAAGTCTATATTTTTCTCAGAAGTTTCTGGTGCAGGAGTTCTGACTGTGTTGTCTTCCTCCCGTTCCATGCTTTGATCCTTTTTGTCCCCAAAAAAGGAATCTAAAGTTGCATTGCTGGGTTTGCTTTGCTTTCTTTGCCTGCTCATGTTGCCAATCAATTACTTGACTTTTAGGTTCAGTAGAACTCTGCTTTCATAGGGGAAAACTCTGTCCCAAATTGCTGGGGTTTTTGCAGCTGCCAGAGCTATTAGGAGGCTGCTGCAGCCCCCACCAGCTTTGGCTCCCTGAAAACACACCTCAGGACCACCACCCAAGACCACAATCTGATCCAGGCAGCTCAAGGCAAGAGCACTTAGCCTCTGAATGATCACTTGGCCCCCCTGCAATCTGCAGGTCAGGAGCTTCTGAAGCAGCCATGTGGAGGCGGCTGCAGGGGCTGCTTCTGCCACTCCTAGCTCTCAGGCAGTTGGCCCAAACCTCTCCCCAAAACTTATCTGAGTTCCACTGACCTTTTACTTAGTCTTTGTTTCTTTTGGTTGGTAAGTCTGGTAAAGGCCACAACTGCCAGTGATTGGTGCTCCAGCCATGGCTTGTTCTGGCAGCCCTAGGGCTCCATCTGTGGGTTCATATGGTGATCATCTGGGCTCCCAGTGTGTTGTGATGAACCCCTTCCCATCTGCCTGCCAGGCTGCCTTCAGTGCAAGCTCTGCCACTCAGTCATTTTGTGAGTTCTGGAGTTTTAAGATTTGTTTACAGTCTTATTTTATAGGTATTTGAGGTGGTTAAGGGGAGAGCTGTGGAGCCTTGCTGCTTCTACACAGCCATCTTGACTCTGCTCCCCACCCTAATGTTATTGTGATTTTTGCTATCACTTCCTTTCCCTTCCCTCCTACTGAAACAGGCCCAATACTTTTGTACTCATCATCCATCTATCACTGCCTATTCACTCTTCTCTCCTATTCTGGCCAATCCTCAAGGGGATAATGATGACCAGCTGGATTGCTGCTGCAGAGAGACTCTGAGAAGTCAAAGAAAACAATCCCTACATTCAAGGATCTTAAAGTCTAATGGGGAAGACAACTTGCGAACCCATATATACAAAGCAGGCTATATGCAGGAGAAATATAAAATACTAATTAGGGGTGGCTAGGTGGCACAGTGAATAGAGCACTGGCCCTGCAGTCAGGAGAACCTGAGTTCAAATCCAGCCTCAGACACTTAACACACACACACACACACACACACACACACACACACACACACACACAAAACTAGCCATGTGGCCTTGGGCAAGTCACTTAACCTCAATTGCCCTCCAAAAAAAAGAAGCAAAACATAAAATAAAATAAAATACTAATTAACAGGGGGAAAGCACTGAAATGAAGAGATATTAGGGAAGGATTTCTAGAAGGTAGAAGGTAGGATTTTAATTGGGGCTAAAAGGAAGTCAGGGAAGTCAGGAATCAGAGAAGATGAGGAAAAGCATTCCAGGAATGGGGAAAAGCTAAAGAAAATGCCTGAAACCAAGAGATGGGATACCTTGTTAATGGAACAGCCAGGAGGCCAGTGTCACTGCAGCAAAGATTACATGTCAGAGAGTAGGGTGTAAGAAGATTGGAAAGATAAGAGGGCACCAAATTATGAAGGGTTTTAAATGCCAAACAGAGCATTTTGACATTTTCTCCTGGGAATGCAAAAGAGAGAATTTTTATGTTTCTTCTTGGAACTTGCTACTGGAACTCCAGTTATTTCAACAGAAAGTCACTGGAGTCGATTGAGTAAGTAAAGGATTTGTGTGACATGATCAGACCTATGATTTAGGAAAATCATTTTATAGGGTAAATGGAGAATGCATTGGAGTGGGGAGAGACTTAAAGCAGGCAGATCCACCCACAGGCTGTTGAAATAATCAGGGTATGAGGTGATGAGGGCCTATACTAGTATGGTGGCAATATCAGAGGAGAGAAGGGGTGGGTATTTGAGTGATGTTGAAAAGGTGAAATTGATAGACCTTGGCAAGAGCTTGATTTTGGGTGGATAAGAAATGGGGAGGAATCTAGGATGACTCCTAAGTTGTAAGCCTGAGAGACTAGTAGGATGATATTGCCCTCTCTAGTAATAAGGAATGTGGGGACAGAGAGGATGTAAGGGGAAAGATAATGAGTTCTGCTTTGTACATAATTTGTTTAAGATGTCTACTGAACATCCAATTTAAGATGTCCGAAAAGCAATTGGAGCTTCAAGATAGGAGGTGAACAGAGAGATAGGAGGAGGAAAGATAGATGTGAGAGTCATTAGCATAGAGATGAAAATTAAATTTATGGGAGCTTATGAGATCACTAAGTGAAGTAGTATACAGGGATAATAAAAGAGGGTCCAGGACAGAACCCTGAGGGTCAACTACGATTACAGAATGTGACCTGGAGGAGGACTCAGAAAAGAAGACAGAAAAGGAGCAGTCAGATAGGTAGGAGAAGAACCAAGGGAGAATGATGTCCTAAAAAACCTAGAGAGAAGTGAGTATCATGGAAAGAAAAGAGCAACAGAGTTAAAGACTTCAGAGAGATCAAGGAGTATGAGGACTAAGAAAAGTTTTTGGTAACTGTGATATCATTAGTCCATTTGGACAGAGCAGTTTTAGTGAAATAATAAGGTCAGAAACCAATCAATTGTAAGTGGTTAAGAGGACAATGAAAAGAAAGTGGAGACATCTTTTGTAAATACCCTTTTTGAGGGATTTAGCTACAAAGGGCAGAAGAAGGATAATGGGAGATGGAAAGAACAAGCTGAAGGTATTTTTCTTTTTTTCAGATTCATAGGGTTTATTTTTTTAAATATCTCTTTAAAATTTTTTTTGTGACATTTGAATTACAAGCTGCCCCCACAACCACCCACTTAGATAATGCCAACATGTGACAAAGATATATGTGTGAAACTATACAATACTTAGTTCTATGTACCAGATCTTTCTCTGGAGGTGAATAGCAGCTTCCTTCATTGGTCTTTTGTTGTTGATTTGAATATTTACATAGCTCAGAACAGTAGAGTCATTGACATTTACCCTTTAAGCAATATTGCTGTTACTGCATACAACATTCTCTTGGTTCTATTCATTTCACTCTTCATTATTTCATGCAAGTCTTTTAATGTTTTCCTAAAAATCAACCTGCTTACCATTTATTTATTTTTTTTTTTGAGTTGAGCTTTTTATTTAATGTTACAAAAAATATTTAGTCAAACAGACCAAAGCCCATGTCATCATCAGACTCCTCAGATTCTTCTTTTTTTGCTTCCTCTTTCTTCTTCTCCTCAGCTGGGGCAGTGGTGCTAGCAGGAGCAGCC
>CM053583.1:185359888-185377589 GCA_028627135.1 Pseudochirops cupreus
AATCCTAAGGACAAATCAGGATTGGTATATTTTCACTGGTCAGCAGGTGCTTTTCTGGGTCCTCCTTCTTTTTATTCTTTCTTGTGACTTCTCAGAGCATTTCTCTTGTTTTTTCCAGGAAACTTTACATTCTACTTGGTATCAAAATTACTTAGGCAAACCTTACCTGCTCTAGTGGATGGTAAACTCTTCAAAGGAAGGGACCATCTTCATCATTTCTGTATCTTCTCACTCCCTATCAGTTTATCTATCGAATCACAGACTATAAAACTGACCTATAAAGAGAGCTAGTAGGTTGCATTAAGCACCTGCAACAGTGAAGAAAGGATATGAATTCAAAGGTAACTCATTAAACTTTCAAAGAATACAGATATGAGGCTAGATCAGGCACCCATCTCTACATTTTTTTTTTCTAACTCCAAATGACTATGCTAGAAGAAAATAGAAGAATAGAAGAAACCCTTTTCTAATTAGAAGCATCTCTGTCTTCCCAATTTGCTTAACTATTAAATAATGAAAATTCTGAATCTGAAGTAAAACTTCACATAAGGAAAAAAATCAGCTTGGCACAACGAGAGTAAAATACCAGACAAACAAAATTTCCACTAACTTCCCAGAATTACCACTGCCATGGCGATGTTGTATCTGATGACAGAGATGAGAAGTACTGAAAATATTAACTATCAGCATTCAATTTCAGGCAGTGAGGTTTTTAAATTTTTATTGAAATTTTAAATTTCCTAATCTATTTTAATTCCTTTCAAGTAAGTAAGGCCCCCCTCATCTGCACAAGAAGATTAAATACTGGTTGCAAACTGATTTTTCTACAAGTTGATAGGATGTATATGACTTGAAAAGTAGGCAGGTATCCTTTTTTGGATAAGTTTTTATTTGGACATCCTGTGATACCATTGAGGCATCCTAACACAAGCTTTTTTGTGATATGTCATTCAATGAACCCAGAAACTGGTTATCATCAGTTCTTACAGCACACTATTAGGAAAGAAGTAGATTCAAACCATTTATTCTAACCCTTTCCTTCTTTCATACTCTAAAATATCTTCTTCATGTTGTTGGAGGAGGAAAGTCCACAGGCCTGCAGTAGCACCCAAGGTTAGTATAAATTTCAGTCAGTTGAGTTTCTCATTTTGGTTGTCCTGAATGTAAAATGCTGAACGAACCAAAGTATGGTATGGGAACTAGGCACTGGATAGGAGTTGGGACAGCTGTGGAAGGAGCATCAGGGACAGTGCCGTCTTGGTCAGCACAGAGCCCCTCACCCCCTTAATTCTTTTTTTGGTTTGATTTTTTTGCTTTTGGGAGGGAGGAAGGCAGGGCAATTGGGTGTGTGCACCATGGGCACACAGCTAGTTTTGGGGTTTTTTAAGTGTCTGAGGCTGGATTTGAACTCAGGTCCTTCTGACTCCAGGGTCAGTGCTCTATTCACTGCACCACCTAGCCACCCCGACCTCCTTAATTCTTAATTATTTCCTAGCAGAACCTGAAATTTTGGTTTACTGTCTGAGATGAAAGGAGAAGAAAGGGAAAGATGTGAGGAATATTTAACCAATAAAAGTGCCTAATGTGCTAGGCACTGAAAATACAAAAAGAGGCTGAAAGACAGTCCCAGTCCTCAAGGAGCTCATAAGCTTAGGGAGGAGACACCAAAAATAAATATGTACAAATAAGTTATACACAAGACAAATAGAAAATAATTTATGGAGGGAAAGCATGAGAATTAAGAGGGATTGGAAAAGGTTTCCTATAGAAGGTAAGGTTTTAATTGAGGCTTGAAGGATTCCAGGAAAGCTTGTAGGTAAAAATGAGTAGGGAGAGCATTTCAGCATGTGAGATGGCCAGAGAAAATGCCTGGAACCAAGACCCAGTGTCTTACTCTTGGAACAGTAAAACTGTCGATGTTAATGGATGGAAGATTTTGTGATAGAGAATAAAGTATAAGATTGGAAAGGTAGGATAGAGCAAGTTTATAAATGAGTTTGAACTCCAAACAGATGATTTTATATTTTATCTTGAAGGTGATAGGGAACCATTAGAGTTTATTGAGTGTGTTTGGAGATGTGTGTGTGTGTGTGTGTGTGTGTATGTGTGTGAATGATTATACCTGTGCTTTAGGAAAATCACTTTAGTAGTTAAATGGAAGAAAGGGGAAAGATGTGTAGCATGCAGACCCATAAATGGGCTATTGCAATAGTTCAGGCATGAGGGCCTGCACCAGAGTAATGGTCATGTCAGAGAAGAGAAGGGCATATTGGGGAGATATTGCAAAGGTTCTAGCATTGAGGAAGAAATAAGTGTGACCTGGGCAGGCTGTGTGTATTTGTGTCTCTGTAGACAACAACTACTAAGATTTTGATTAGGTGGTTTCTAGCAAGAAGATGTGTAATGAGAAGAGGTAATCTGATTTACCTGTATGCAGTAGGCAGGGCTGCAGACAGGTCCTGTGTGCATGGGTTGGGGTCATCCTTAGTCTTCATAATCTTTGTTCCTTTTGGTCAGTCAAAAGGGAGAATTAAGTTGACCTTGATCTTTTTTGAAGAACAGAGCTTTGGGGAGCTTAAGGACTCTCAAATTCCCTGGACAGAGGGAGAGAACTTTTTTGGTAGGCAGAGGATTGCTCACCAAGCAACATTCCATTTCTTTCCTTTTCTATCTTTTTCTATTCTTTCTGCTAGGAGTAGTTAAGTCCTCATGGCTTCATATCTAGGCAGGATCCATTGGGTTTAGGGCAGGTATTAATTTAATACAACTTTTTGTGCAGAAATAATTCTGCTAACTATCATTGTTAGAATTCTATTTTCATGATTAGAACTCTATTTTCAATACATGAATCATACGTGTGCATGTTTGTTCATTATTATGCTATTAACTTACCTTGATGGAACATATTTGTCATTGATCTAATAATTTTCCCTTTATTATTTCCCCTTCCAAAATCGTTTATTTGCTTTGTGACATTTAGTTTCCAGATGCTCTAATCCCCAATGTCTCTGTAAGAGTGGGAACTGATTGAATCAATCAATCACCCGATAACCTAAAGCACTTAAAGTAACCAACAAAGATGCTACATGATGGCAGGTAGAGAAAAAACCCCTGTGAACTCAACCAATCAATAGAAGGTTTTAGACTAGATGCAAAGAGTCTTTGACCTCCTTAGAATCTTTGAAATTCCTTGCATGTACTGAAGTAACATTTCACATGAAGTGCTTTCAGACTGGTTCAGGAGACTTGATCATGTGCCCTATGAGTTTTATATAATGTAGCAAGCCAATTCAGAACTTAATGATTAAAGTATAGTCAGGGAGAGGAATTGGGGGTATTCCAGCCAAATCCCTGAGAAGGAATTGCTAAGGAAAAAATAAACATATTGAGGAAAGGCATCTCCAAGATTTTACAAGAAGTTCAGCAGAAAAGGTACACCAAGTCTTGGGAGAACTTCATGAATACCCCCACAGAGAGGAGAAAGGATATCCAGCAACTAGGATTTGTGAGTTGCTCCTTTACCTTATATACTTTTTACGCTGAGCCCACTTTTCTCTATGTATTGGTGGTAGAGTATGCTGTAGACTTGGAGATGGGGTGAGATTTCATAACAATTGCTCTTACTATACCACCTGAGCAAAGACCTGTTTCTAAATACCCATTTTATCTCACTGACAAGTTGATATGAATTGATAATCATGAAGAGAAGCACACTTATGGGGGCCCATGAGCTATCGTATTAGAAAGACAGCATCAATATGTCCAGGTTCCCTAGAATTCTGGTAGAAGATGAAGAACCTTCCATCAGGAGACTTGGCCTTCTAGAGTGAGTATGAATTGAGAGAATCACTCCAAAGCATGTACTATACCTAGCTACCACCCCAAAAAGCTCTAGGTGGAAGGCAATCTGGATAAAAGTGGTAAAAAATAAATATTTTCTAGTTGTCTCTTCTCTAATAGATTGAGTAACAAAAGAGCAATTAATAAACAACTCATATTTATGATGTCTTACCATTTTAAAAGCACTTTTGACAGTGTGAGGTAGGAAGCATTATAATTTCCATTTTATAGATGAGGAAACTGAGTATGAAGGAGGTAATTGAATTAGGCATTCTAACGTTAAAATCTGTCCTCTTCACATTATGCTGGAATGCCTAGCACATTCCTGATACTTGCTTAATCAATATTCAATGATGAGGTGAAGATCATTGAAAGTAGCTGTGTAATCAAACTGCAGAACTAAAGTGTTTCATACTTGGCATTTAACATGTTCAGAAAAAGTTTAATTGAATCTTAGCTCATCTTCTACCCCCACCCCACTTGGGAAAGAGAATCAAAACGCTTGTAATAAATATGCATAATGCATAGGTAAGTAAAACTAATTACCATATTGGCCATGTCCAAAAAATGTCTCACTCTACATCTTCAGTCCATCACCTCTCATGAGTTGGAATAGTAGTTGATCATTTCATTGAGCAGAGTTCTTATCTTTCAAAGTTGTTTGCCTTTACAGTGTCATCATTTACCTGGTTCTTCTCATTTCACTCTGCAACAGTTAAAACAAGTTTTTCCAGGTTTCTCTGAAACATTTCCATTTCATTCATTAGATATAATTTGTTAAATCATCCCAAAATTGATGAGGATCCTCTTAATTTTCAGGGTTTTTGCCACCACAATAAAGAGCTTCTATAAAGATCCTTGTACATACAAGTCCTTGCGCTTTCTTTGTTCTTTGCAACAGTGATATTTCTGGGTCAAATGGTAGGTAGGCACATTTTAGCGACTTCTGAGGTACAGTTCCAAATAACAGCAGAATGAGCACTAGACTTGGGAACAGGAAGACCAGAGCTCAAATCCATCCTCAGACATTTTTTATATGTGACCCTGACCTAGTCATTTAACCATTAAGCCTGTTTCCTGAACTGTAAAATGGATATATTAATAGTATCCATCTCCCAGGGTTGTTGTAACATTAAAAATTATGATTTGTAAAGTATTTATAGGCCTTAAAGGGGGATACAAAATACTAATTACTGGTATTTTTAGTTATTATTAGTAGAATCAATTCAGAGTTCCACCAACAATGTATTTAATATATTTCTTTTCCTGCAACCCCACCAATGTTTTCTTTTTTCTTTTTGGTCAACACTACCAATCTTATGAATGTGAAGCAGGACCTTGGAGCACCTTAGATTAATATTTTCCTGATAATTAATGTTTTAGAGTAATTTTTCATATGTCTACTCATGACATGAATTTATCTCTCCAAAAAACGTACATTCTTATCAAATGGGGAATGGTTCACATCCTTATTTATTTATATCAATTCTCCACATATCTTAGATTGGATTTTTATTAAGAATGAAGGTTTGGTATAATATTTTTTTAAAAAAACTATAAACTTAATTTACCATATTAATAAAAGTAAGCAGTCCATAGATGCATAAAAACCTTCTGAGGAATTTCCATATACATTTTTGTTTAAAAAAACTCTTAAAATATAAGAAATGATTGGACCTTTTCTTAAAATGATAAATCATATATATCTAAAACTAAGAATTACTATTATTTACAATGTAGATAAACTCAAATCCTTTCCCATAAATTCAGGGGTGAAAGAAGGATGCATATTGTCACCTTTTTTATTTGATGATACTAGAAATGCTAGATATAACAATAAGACAAAAAAAATGATGGTATAACCATAGATTAAGAAGAAGCCAAATGAATATTTTGAAGGGGATGTCATGATGTACTTAAAGAACCCTAAAGAGTCAACTAAAATTAATTGAAACAATAACTTAAACTTTCAGGGCACAAAATAAACACATAATTAGTGTTATTTTTATAACACCCATCAAATGAAGCAAGAAGAGTTAGAAATTTCATTTAAAATTGCTATAGAATATATAAAACATTTACCAGATATACTCAAGAATTGTATAACTACAACAAGAAAGAACTGTTTATAGAAGTAAAGACAGTGAAAGTAATCAGGAAAACATTATTGCTCATGAGTAGGATGACTCAAGGTAAGAAAAATAACAATACTTGATAAATTAACTTATTCATGCATGGCATATCAAACTACCCAAAGGTTACTTTATGAAACTAGAAAAATAATAACAATATTCATCTGGAGGAAAAACGTTCAAGAATCAGAAGAGAAATAATGAAAAGAAATGGGAATGAAGGGCACCTAACAATTCCAGGTTCCAAATTACACTACAAAACAATAATTATTTAAAGAATTTGGTACTAATTGAGAAATAGAAAGATCAATTAGTGGAACAGATTAGGTGTACAACATATAGAAGAAAATGTATCTTATATGATAATATTTAATAATATTTAACAAACACAAAGACCCTAGATACTGGGATAAGAACACAATGTTTAACAAATCACTGGAAAATTGAATAAAAATAAAGAAGAAATTACATTTAAACACTTAAACCCTATGCAAAGATAAGCTTCAAATGAAAATCTGCCTTAAACATCAAAAGGTAATATCACAAACAAATTAAAGTCATACGGAGGGAAAAAAATAAAGTAATATGGAGAAGTTACACATCACATCTATGCAAAGAAGAAACATTCACGATCAAACAAGAAATGGAGAGGATCAATGAAAACGAAATGAATAATTTTGATCATATAACACTTGGAAAATATTTGCATTACCTTTGTCTCATAAAAGTCTTGTTTTGATGGCACAGTGAATAGAGCACCAGCCCTGGAGTCAGGAGGACATGAGTTCAAATCCAGCCTCAGACACTTGATGCTTAACTAGCTGTGTGACCTTGGTCAAGTTACTTAACCCCAATTGCCTTGCTTTTCCCCTCCCCCCCCAAAAAATCTTCTTTCCAAGATATTTAACTAAAACTTACAGGAAAAAGAGTCATTCTCCAATTGATAGTCTAGAGTACAACAAGCAGAGACAGAAGAACAATTCCTAAAATAACAATATTGTCAAAACATACAACTTTGAAAACTAGAAAAGTTATGACCAAGATAATAGCCATTCGTGATTCCGAAGACTGGTGAAGAAGCATGCTATCTGCTACAAAGAAGCAAAGGATATAAAAAAAGGATAAAAAAATATAAAAGTGTTAGAGACAGACCTATCTTTCTATAGATTTATAGATATAATATCCATCTATCTGTTCAGTCAATGATGGCATTCGTTTTGTTGACTATGTTTGTGAAAAAATTTTCCTTTTTTTCTTTTTTTTTCCAGTGGAGTGTGGGTGGGAGAAATAATAGATTTCTGTTCATTAAACAAATAGAGAGGTTGTGGATGGTACTACCGATGGGAAATGTTTCCTCTACTTTCAGATGAGGTCATTGTATGTTTTTTTTTTTAAGTGTCATTTGCCATTTTACTTTTAAGGAGAGATTTCTTATGAAGTGGCAATAATCTGTAATGTATTTGTAATGTAAATGCCAACAAATAACTTCAATGAAACTTTTTTTTTTAATGCCACCTCCCAAACCTCAATCTGTAGTGCAACCGATATGCCAAACTCTCTTCTCTCCGTGAATATTGGCTAAATGTGCAAAATTGTAACTGACAGAAGTGGAAGGTTGGATTGCCTGAAGACTCTGTCTCTACGTTTAGTTTCCTCAGGAGTAAATTGAGGCTGCCCATCATACCTTTTGCTATATAAGAACAAACATCAGACTCCCAAGCAGGAGGTCCATATTGTAGTTTAGGTTCTGTATGACTTTGAGCACATCATTTGCCTTTCTTGGTTTTGGTTTCTTTGTCAAATGAAGGGGATGCATTGGCTGATGGTTAAATTCCTACAGCTGTAAAATAATGTGACTCTAATTATCATTCCCTAACTCTGGGGTTTATTTTTTTTTCTTTATGTTTGGCTTCTTTCTTGGGTCTTCTTAACACTGACATCACCACTTAATTTGCCATCTCCCTTTGGTTAGAAATTTTAAAGTGAACTTCTAATCCTCCTTGCTGCATAAATAAAAATTATCAAAAAAATATTAAGAGAAGGAAAACATGAGACAAAGTCAGGAATCTTACTTATTTCTCTTCCAGAATGCCTCTCTAATGGCCACTTTTTCTCTCATTGTCACATTAAAAAAAGAAAAAAAATGGAAGGACGTAAAGAACAAAAAAAAAAAAAAACCAAGGTAAGAAGAGGAAAGAAACAAGTGGGAAAAAAACCAATGGATAATCTGAAAGAAATGCCAGTGGACATGAGCTGTTTCGAAACCTAAAGCAGAGCGTACACTGGACCTGGCAGGGGCTTTCAGCAATGCTGGGAGGAAATGATGCATAAAATCATTCAATGTGAAGGGCTGGCCAACAGTGCCTAGACGGATCTGGAACTTTAATCAGAGAGACGAATTGCACAAGAAAAGAATAGAGATGGCTGAAAGCTGCAAAGTTATATGTTTGACCTTTTTATAACAAACTCCACCGACACCTAACACCACCAACCCCAGAAAAGCAGAGATAAAAAAGAAAAACAAAACCAAAACCAAAATGAGGCAATCTCACTTCATCAGCATTGCTGCTAGCACAGGAGGCCATATTTATTTATACGCTTTTTTCTGTTCCTATTTTGATGGAGATGCAGATGAAGTTAGGCCAGGGCAAATGCTGAAGTACCTTGTGAGTAACTGAGGGACTAGAGAGAGGTGGCAGCTTTCCTTTTTGAATCAAAAGAACCCTGGGGTTAATGGAGCGACACAGGCTACCTGGGGCACATGTGAGAACACATGTTAAAATGGAATCTGTAGCTATGCTGTTAAGAGACATCCCACAGATGTGTTGGGCCCTTTAATTGACTTGTTCCTGAGGATTCAGCTCCCATCTTAAATGAGGGAATGCTAGGGAGATGCTAGAATATTGGAGATCCAAACTGGAGAGTGTCTAAAGGGGATGTTATTTGAAACTCAAAAATGAATACTCAGATATTTAAATATTGGTTTTTATGAGTCTCTAGCAGTGCCTGGTGCATGTATAATGCTACTGATGACTTCTCTCTGGGTGGTACAGTTGTAATGACATGACATGGAGAATGTGTGGCCATTTGTTCTTTTTCATACTGGGGAAAAGGATTGGAGCTTCTGACCCTGTGACTTTAGAAAGTTTAAGAGAGTGAGCACCCAGTGTCTGGTTCTTCCCACCAGTTCAGCAACAGTACTCTGAGAAGCTGACCTTTGAGGTGTTAAGAAAGAACTCATGGACTTGATGGGATTTAGGCTATGTAACTGGGTTTTAAATTTCTTCCCTAGCAATTGAGGAAGTATAGAGTGGACTCCAAAGAATTAGGGGAAATATCTAGGGCTTGTCTACAAAAGAAATAGCCCTTTGCACAAGTTAATTGATGTTAAATGTTTGAGGCAACAAGATCAATAATCATTAGACAATAATAGTAGAGGGAAAGTGGCATGTGTGGGAGTGTCCCACAGATCTAAGGGACTTGTACCAATAACAGTAGCGAGGAGATACCCCACAGTTTCCTTGGGATACCCTAGAAACTAAGTTGCCTAGTTTCTCCCCATAGAGAGAGCCAGAATGTACTTGTTACACACACCTAAAAGCAAAATTAAGTTTTATTTGTAGAATCTACACAGATATGTCCATTCTGCCTCCTCAATATTTCTGGCATCCATCCACTTCTCCCCACTCACATATCTGCTACATAAAGTAGTATGATTGCCTCTTAATCACTTTAACTTCTTCAAATCTCTCTCTTATTCAGTCCATCTGGTGTATGGCTACCAAATTGATATTCCTAAACACAGATTTTGACTATGTTATTACCTATTCAAAAATATTCAGTGATCTCTCACTGATTCTAAGATAAAGAGCAAAATTTTCTATCTGGCCCATCACAATCTAGCTCCCTCCTACCTCTTCATTTTAGTTTATATGATTCCCCTTGCATGTACTCTCAATTGCAGTAAAAATGACTTACTTAGCTATTCCCTATACATTGTGTTTCATATCATACCCCTGTGTCTTTGTACAAGTACTATCCCTTATCTGGAATGCACACTTTCTTTGCCTCTAACATATAGAATCCTTAATTTCCTTCCAAGTACAAAAGAAAGGCATATATACTAGTTTTCCCTTGATACTGCTATCCACATGTACTTTCTCCCCATTGATAAAAAAAAAAACAAACAAACAGCAAACCCTTTTACTTTATTTTTTTCAGTTGAGAGAATTTTATTCTCATCCTCCTTCCTACCCATCCCCAAACAATGAATGAATGAATAATAAATAAAATATACATAGAACACAAAAACTTATAGCACTGTGCTAAGCACCAGGAATCCAAATAGAAAAGACAGTCACTGCTCATAAGGACCTTGCTTGGTAAGAAAAGGAAAATCCAACCTGTAAGTTAAGTAAAAACAAATTCCTTCATTGGTCCTGTGCAAATATGTACATGTTTTGCAACTTAATCAATCAGGAGGTCACTAGAATGCTTCCTCATTGATAGTCTGAAGTTATATTTGATCATTACAATGACCTGAATTCTTAGGTCTTTCAAAGTCACTTAGCTTTACAATGTTGCTCTCATATCAATTTTTTATGTGGTTTTGCTCACTTCACTCTAAATCAGTTCATACAATTCTTCCTAGGCTTCTCTGAAACTTTCCTTTTCAACATATCTTAGATCATAGTAAAATTCTGATATGAACATGCACTATTTAGTACTGTTTAGTTATTCCATAAAAGATGGTTATCCCCTTTGTTTCTACCTCTTTACCTCTTGAAAAAGAACTGTTATGCTAGGAGAGAGCAAAATGAGCAGAACCAAGAGAATGTTGTATACAGTGACAACAATATTCTTTTAAGAATAACTTTGGGGGTGGCTAGGTGGCACAGTGAATAGAGCACTGGCTTTGGAGTCAGGAGGACCTGAGTTCAAATCCAGCCTCAGACACATAACACACACACACAAACAAACACACACACAAAAGCTAGCCATGTGACCTTGGGCAAGTCACTTAACCCCAATTTCCCTACCTTCCCCCCTCCAAAAGGCAAAAAACAAGTATAACTTTGAACAAATAGGTAATTTTGACTATCAGAAATACCCAAATTAACTACAAAGGACACATGAAGGAAGACACTATCTATATCCAGAGAAAGAATTGATAAGTAGAAGTATATATAGAACAATTTTACATACATATATATTTGTGTCTAAATGTTCGAAACAAGCCAGCTTGCTAGTTCAGAACAACAGAGCTATGTGCTTAACCCTGTTCTGATTCATGGGGATGTGTTCATGATCCTGCTTTTATGGAAGCATAGCAGTAATGTGTCAGCCATGTGTTTAACCCAAGATTGGGTGCTACCTCTGTGGTCAAATTCCAGTTGACCAGGGATGAGTCTGTGATCCCATTTCTGGGACAGAGGGACAGAGCTATGGCCTTGGTCTGTGCAAGGGATTAAATTAGTGATCACTTTCTGGTGAAAAGGACAATTCCAAAGTGTCCAATAGGCAGTTGGAGGTGGAAGTCTGTAGGTTAGGCAAGAGTAAATAAGTAGAACTGAGAATTATTCACATTGAAATGCTAACTGTATCCATAGGAGCTGATGAAATCTCTAAGTAAAATACTATAGAGAAATAAGAGAAGACGTATTGGGGCAGAGCTAAAGCGGATGCTCACCATTATTAGGACAAATCTGAATGAGGAGATTGAGCAAAGTAGACTGTGGAGAGGTCAGATAGGAGGAGAACAAGGATAGAATTGTGTCATTGACATCCAGAGAGAAGAGAGTATCAAAAAGAAGAGGGTAATCTATTGAGTTACAGAGATGGGAGGAATGGTGAGGATTGGGAAAAGGTCATTAGATCCAACAATTAAAAGATAACTGGTAAATTTGGAGTAGCTTTAGTTAAGCTGAATTTACACTCCCAACTTGTAAGAAAGCTTAGGTCCTCTGAGGACAGCTGAGCACCCTTTCCCCTAGGATTCTAGGACCAACCTTAAGGGGCTTCTAATATGATTATTTACAAGCCCCTATCCAATGTGCTCCCTCCAATACTGATCAACCAAATCATATGAGTTATCTTTCTTGACACCTCATCAATTAGCTTTTTAGGTCACTATTTACTGAGAAAGTATAGTAATGATGAAAGTTAATAAAAATATTCCCCAAACTAGGAACACACTCTCCCCATGCATATAGAAGGTCTCTGGGGAAGAGGTGACTAAAACTTAAAATACAGCAGTACTTTACAGTATAGATAACATATTGTCCAATGCCATGGCCTTTTCTCCTTCCTCATTTTCCTTGACATAAGTCTGACACTGTTAATTTACCTCTTTTCCTTGATACTCTCTTCTCTCTATGTTCTCAGAACACTACTTACTGTCTTCTGTTCATACTCTCTTACCATTACTATTATCAATTTGATTGCTCCTTCTCTGTTTCCTTTGCCAGATACTCCAGATCACACGTCTAACTGTAGGTGTCCCTTAGGGTTCTGTCCTGGACCCTTTCCTCTTTTTCCTCCATACTACTTCACTTGGTAATCTCATCAGCTCCCATGGATTTAATTCCCATTTCTATTCTGATAGCTCTCGGTTCTAGAATCTATCCTGCTGCAGTCTCTCTGCTAACTTTGAATCTCACAACTTCAACTGCTTTTCAGACATTGGAAACTCCATGTCCAGCAGATGTCTTAAGCTCAACAAATCTAAAACCAAACTCATCTTTTCCCCAAACTCTCCTACCCTTCCAACTTTCCTTTTACTATAAAGGGCAACACCATCCTCCCAGGCCCTCAGATTTATACTCTGGGTGACATCCTTGACTTCTCATTATCTCTTCCCCTCCCCCAATCTAATCTGTTGTCAACATCCATTGATTTCACCTTTGCAATACCTCTCCAATATAACCCCTTATTTTCCATGACATAGCCACCATTCAGGAGCAAATTATCATCACCTCATGACTGGCCTGCTTGTGAGTCTGTCTGCTACAAGTCTCTCTCTCCCCAGTCTCATCCACTCTTTTCAGGCACCAAAATGATTCTTCTAAAGTGCAGGTGTGACCATGTCATTTTCCTATTTTATAAACTCCTAGTAGCTTCCTATTGCCTCCAGGATCAAATACAGAATCCTCTGTTTGGTCTTTAAAACTCTTAATAGCTAAGACATCTTCTACTTTTCCAGTCTTCTTACACCTTCCCCACCATGTACTCTTTGACCTAGCGATCCTGGCCTCCTTGTTGTCACTCAAACAAGACCCTCCATCTTGCAGCTCAAGGTATTTTCTTTGGCAGTCTCCCACACCTGTAATAAGCTCTACTCATCTCTATTGGCTCCCCCAACTTCCTTTAAGTTCCAATTAAAATAATATCTTCTACAGGAAACTTTTTTTCAACTTGTCTTAATTTTATTGCCTTCCTTCTCTTCATCATGCCTTATTTATGCTGTATGTAGCTTATTGTATCATTAGATTGTGGGTTCCTTGAGGTAGGAACTGTCTTGTGTCTCTTTTTGCATCCCCAGCACTTAGCACAGTGCCTGACAGGTGGGGGCTTAATAAATGTTTATTGATTGACATGAGGTTGTGCAGTGCTTTGTAACTACACACCCTGGAAGTTGTTTTCTCCTTTCACAGAGTCCCACCTAATTCACTTTGGGGCATTGTGTTGGTGATGGATGAATTTCTGCCTTGCTCAGTCTGGTTAATTCTATCCAGGACATAGTATATTGGCTAGCAGATCAATCCACTGCTGACCTAGATCAAGTTGTTTGCTCAACTGTTGCATTGAACCCTCATTCATCTCAACTGATTCTGCTACTGGATCTGGTGCTTTCTGATACCAATCTTAGTTGCTAAGGGAACCTCTGATAGTTCTTTTTACCTTTCAAAGCTCACAAGGTCATAGTCAATTTCTATATTATCATTCACCTAGAATTATAAAAGAATAAACTCAAAAAAGACTAAAGAAAGAGAGGTACTATGCATTCAAAGACATGGTGGTTGGGCAGGAGAGAGAGACCACTTTCCCTCCCCTACTTGACTATTCACATTAATCCTCTTTTTGTAGCCATCACAGCAAAGAGTGAGTGGTTGTCCACCACTCAAACCTTTGTTATTCACTCTCAAGTCTGACTTTTCAGTCAATTATTAGTCTTGGTCACCACTGAGAGGCTTGGTGAAGGCCTCTCAGTCACTTGTGAACAGGGCAGAAACTATTGTATCTGCTCTATTATAACTCACCATCATGAGTAAATCCATCCACTCATTAAGGCCTAGGTCGTCATTTGCCAGTCCCCTCATTACATTTCTAATGTTTGTCTCTGTAGTTTCACTCTCTCAGCACTATGTTTCTTCCTACAATATTCCTGTCTACTCATCCCATTCGTTACAAGCTGGATTCTGCTTTAAGTCTGTCTCCTGGACTCAGTTACGTGATTTTAAAGTTCACCCTCAAGGGTGGCCAACCATTCTTCCTTCCATTTCATTGCTTCCCTTGTGATTAATTGAAGGGGCTTTGTAGCTCATCTTTGATACTTAGAAAATAAGAAAGACTTCCTTGACATCTCTTTTCTGTTAATAGGAAAACTTTCAAGAACTTGATTGTTTTAAATCAGTGTGATTATTTACCAGATCTTAGACTTCCACTTTAACCCACTAAACACTAGTTTGAATTACCATCAAGGCCTGTTGGAAGAAGGTGCTATTAATTGTATTGACTTACCTCTGCAGGCTAACATCATCTAATTTTTTTCACAGCCAAATGGAGATCTTTTGAGAACACACCATCAACTCCTTTAATGATGCTCAGTCACCCTTCTCTTTATATACGGTTGAGAACTACTCATCCACAGTTTCCATCTTTTTCTTGTAATACAAATGCCATGGCCAAGAGAAACTAGTTTCATTTTTTTCCAATGTGAGCCTTTCAAACACTTGGAGAACAATTATTTTGTCCCCTTGAAGTCTTCTCATCTTCAGGATAAATATTCTCAATTCTTTCAACTCATCAATATATGACATTTTGAAGCCTTTACCTGTCCTGAGTAAATTTCCCTGAATTTTTTCCAGCTTGGCATTGTCCTTCCTGAAGTGTGACTTACATTATTTAAGATAATATTCAAAAATAGAATGATCAGGGAACCATACAAAGGGCAAGAGTGTTCCTTGTTTTAGAAACTATGATATTATTCATTCTTATTATTGCTTTCACTTTTTTGAGTTTTATATGAAATTGTTTACTTATTACACTGAAACCTCTTCATGTAAACTATAATATAATGACTTCCTCCCAAAATTGAACTTCCAGAGCTTTTTTATGTATTCTTCCAGTTAACGTAGCAACATGATAGTACCCAGAAGAGGCTAGACTTCCTAAAAACACAGACCGGCACAATACGTTGACTGCTGGACTTGGCATCATAGAGAGTTGGCATCCTGCAAACTAAGTTTGCATCCTGCCTCAGCCAATTACTGGTTGTGAGACCGTGGGTAAGTTACTTGATCTTTCTATGCCCCTCAGTTTCCTCATGGGTTAGACTTAATGGTCTCTGAAATTCTTTCCAAATTTAAATTTATAATTCTAGGATACCATAAAACTAAGTTCTAGAAATGCACCAGAAGAAATGATAATAAAGAAATAAAAATAAATGCAGCCAATAGCTCTTCTATTCATTCCAGCACTGTACAATAAGGCTGTCAGAAGGTTTTGAATGCTTTGAAAGGAGACATGCCAAGGGAGGTAGAATCCACAGCAGTTGGGTTGTCCAAGTCAGAGCCACAGGAGGACATGGGATCAGAGCAGTGCCCAGGCAGAAGAACACTCAGGAATCCTGTGTCAAAGTCCCGGTATGAGGCAGGGTCAGACTAATTCCCAGGCAGCCCAGAAGAAAGCCAAAGCCAGAGGGGAATATGGACCTGATACTGTCAGAATCAACATCTGTGAGGGGCACAGGAAGGTACAAAGCCAACTCCACAGGTTTTTGAGAATCTGCAAGAAGGGAAATGGCGCAGAATAGGAGTCAGGGACAAAACCTAATTCATGCCACCAAAAGGTTCAGTCATAAGCTAGGGATTTTTAAGAGAGCTGGGCTTACTTTTAGCCACAAAACCTAGAACAGCAGAGGCAGTAGCCTTCTGAGTCCAGAGGAAAAGGATGAAGCAGGGTCTGAATACTATATATAAGAGCAAGGGAAGGGGAGAATCTGATCCAAGCAAAAACTCTTGTCAACTGTATTTTTCTTCCATAATTTCATGTTCTCAGCCTCAGTCCACTGGCTCATGTTTGGTTGTGAATTCTTCCCTGATTATAAGAAAATCTCTTCCTTATTCCTCTAACTTGTTTACGATGTCTATATACTTACATATGTGTGTATATAAAAACACATATACACACACATGCAAACACACAAACCCACAGACATATTGATATGTATTTCTATCTTTCTATCTATCTATCTATCTATCTATCTATCTATCTATCTATCTATCTCCATTTGGAATTTATCTGGTGTGAGATCTTGATCTATACCTAGTTTCTTCTAGGTTGCTTTCTAGTTTTCATACCAAAGTTTTGTAAAATAGTAAGTTCTTATGACTGTAACTGGAAATTTTGTATTTTTCAAGCACTAGGATACTATATTTATTTTCCTTTTATATCTTATATACCTACTCTATTCCATGAGGCAGGTTGGTGGCTCAGTGGATAGAGTTCAGGGCAGGAGTCAGGAAGATATGAGTTCAACAATCTCAGATATGCATATGATACCACTCTGTTGGTAGAAAGTAAAGAAAAATTAAGAAGCTTCTTGATGAGAGTGTAAAAGGAAAGTATAAAAGCTGGCTTGAAGCTTAACATTAAAAAGAAAATACCCAAGACCTTGGGAACTGGTCTTATCATTTCCTGGGGAAATAGAGGGAAAAAATAATGAAAGCTGTGTTAGATGGTGACTAGCCATGAAATTAAAAGATGCTTGCTCTTTGGAAAGAAAGTCATGGCAAATTTGGACAGCAGACTAAAGGTGACAGCTGTTGACAAAGGTGATAGTCAAAGATATGATTTTCCCAGTAGCAATGTATGTCTGTGAGAGTTGAACTACAAGGAAAGCTGAGCATCTCAAAATTGATGCTTTCAGATTGTGGTGCTGGAGAAGACTTTCAAGTGTCTTGGACAGCAAGGAGATCAAATTAGTCAATAAATTAATTAATTAAGGAAATTCACTGCTCAAATATCAAAGTTGAAGCTGAAATTTTTGGCCACACAATGAGAAGATGGACCTCACTAGAAAAGACTCTGATGCTGGGGAAGATTGAAGGTCAAAGGAAAAGAGGATGGCAGAAGATGAGTTGGATAAATAGTGTCATGGAAACAATGAAAATGAACTTGGACAGACTTCAGGAGAAGATAGTGGAAGACAGAAGGGCTGAGTGTGCTATGTTCCTGTGGACCATGAAGAATCAGACATAACTGGATAACTAAACAATAACAAAAATAACAAATGCATCTAAGGACCTTTATTGAATGTAATTTTTATTTCATTATGCTCTGAAAAGATTGCATTTAATATTTCCACTTTTCTGCATTTGTTTGTGAGGTTTTATGTCCTACTACATTGGAGAGAGAGAGAGAGAGAGAGGCAGAAAGAGAGAGAGAGAGAAAGAGAGAGAGAGAGAGAGAAAGAGAGAAAGAGAGAGGAAGAAAGAGAGAGAGAGAGA
>CM053583.1:185378089-185396025 GCA_028627135.1 Pseudochirops cupreus
TTGTACTTCTAAAGTCAATCTTACTAAGCACCTCCTCATCTTACATTTCAACTCCCTTTTGCAATTTTAATTTTGTATTTTATACTGAAGAAATTTCACTAGAGAAAACTGCCAGTAGCCCTATCTTTTCTTCTTTCTCTTCTGTCCCCCAAACTCCATTATTTGTAGGTGAAAAATGTTTTACTCACAATTTTCTATTCAGCATCAGCTCATTCCAAACCTTAACACTCCTGACACTATTTTTTTTATAGAATCATACCACAGTTTTGTATTTGCCCTCCATTACTTTCCCTTTCTATTATCTGCACATAACTTCTTAAAATCTTAGCTGGTGGATGAGTTCCAAGTACAATTGGCTCATTAGGTAACTTCCTTTTCCCCTCATCATTGTAATTCTTTCATTTCCTGTCTTGTAAAAGCTTTCCATTCTACCTGGACTGACTTCCTCTCTCTTGTATCATTTAATCTTATGTCATCCAATATATCATTTCTGATCTCAGTTCTAATTTGCAGTCAATACTATTCATAAGCATGAATATAGAATGCTTTGGTTTATATCAGGGTGGCCATACATGTAAAATAGGATAATCCTGTAAAATCAGGTCTTTCAGCTTCATGTGCAAACAACTTTTGACATACAGCATGTTATACTGTAGACATATCTTGACATATGTGTACATATACTGTACACATATCTTGATCATACAATATTATAGGGAAAGGTAGCTTAACAATAACATTTAGGTCCTCAAATAAAAATCTGTTAACTAAAAAATTTATTATAAAAAATACACAATACTTTCAACCTTCTCCCCTACCTTTACTCAATTTTTAAAAGATTTTATTTAAATTTTTAACTTGGGCAATAATTACATTTTTGCAAAGTTAAAAAAATATTTCTACTGATGAGAGATGTTCCTCAGTCTCCTTTGATAGCTCTTCATCACTATACACCTTCTAAATGATGGTGTACCCAAGATTTTGTTCTAGGCTACAGCCACCACCTTTATCAATTTCCTTATCACCTCTTGCCTGGACTATTTTGATGGTTTGTTAATTGGTCTCCTTGTCTCTAGTCTTTCTTCTCTCCAGTTCATGCTGCACACAAGTGCCTAATTTCACAATCTTTCAGTCTCTCCTTCCATCTCTGAAAAGTATACTTTCCAGCCACCTCCCTGCCAACATAGGACTACATAAATAATTTAAATACTCTAATTAACTAAATATTAGGGATAATAGGATAAAGTATAAAATCCCAGCTCTAGCATTTTCTAGAAGCTTGATGACTCTTAACACGTTTTTTTTCTATATCATCACTAGTCCACAATTCAATAGTTATTCATTTGTAAAAAGGTGGGATTGGACCAATCAACCACCAAGATCCATTTTAGCTTAAAATCTATGATCCAAATGTTTACAAATTATTTAAATATTAATAAACACAAGCTATAGATCATTGAGCAAACATAGCTAGAACAATATCTATTTTATTCTTCGCTTTTTCTACAACTGACCTTCCTTCCCACTCTACTCTATGAACGACTCAAGTGATTACTGGAGCAACTCATTTCTTTTTTAGAGCTCATTTCTTTTTCTTACCATTGAGTTAACTTTACTGACAGAAAGAAAAACTAATTTAGTTTTCCTCAGTTGAAAATGTAATAATGTGAAGCAAATTTAAAAAGAAACTATTAACAATAACAAATTTCCAGAATGTGGGGAAATGAGATGTCCCAATACCTGTGTATGAACACTACTGCCTTGAGTGTGTGTTCACTTGCACAACTGGATATATATGTATGTACACATAGAGATATGTGTTTGGATTTTTCTTTTTCTGCTTGTACACGCTAAGCTGATAAAGGCAAAGTACTTCTTGGTCTTACTTGTGTGGGAAAAAGTACTTTAAACCTTGGTGAAATACTGTATCGAAACTTCTTCAGCAACATGTGTTTAGGTCTTTTGATTTAGAAAAAAAAAATAAGAGGAAAAAGATATTGCTACTTTCATGAGATCTGGACTGCCAACTTGAAACAAAGGAGAGATCAAATAAGCAAAGCCCAAACCCAAGAACTAAACAAACCCCCAGAAAACAATAGGATATCTGAAACTAAGTTTTCCAGCTTCTTCTGACAAAGCGCCTCCAGAGGCTTAGGAGGCAGTCAATGTTGCTTTAATTAAATTTAATGCTGTGTGAAATGCACTCCAAGAAACTTTGATGAATGACCAGGGCAATTCACAAAGCTCCTTAAAGGGCAGCCAGCCCTTGCAAGGATGTCAAGCCGGGATGGATTGGTTAGTACAGGCATGTTTATAGACTGCCTCAGGAACCTTGTATCTGTGTGGTAATGTCAGAGATAATGTTATGATTCGGGGGACCTTGGGGGGCCTTGATGACATGGTTAATGAGATGTCGCAGGGAACATCCCAGCAGGTTACTCTCAGACCTCCCACATCAAAAGAAGCAGCTTTGCCCCTTCAGAGTTGCTGTCCTCCAAATCCCTCAGACGGACTTTTCTTTTCATGGGGAT
Source organism: Pseudochirops cupreus (assembly GCA_028627135.1). NCBI lineage: Eukaryota > Metazoa > Chordata > Mammalia > Diprotodontia > Pseudocheiridae > Pseudochirops > Pseudochirops cupreus. The sequence continues at coordinate 185,380,621 of CM053583.1, forward strand.
CACTACTTTTTTTCTTTCTTATTTCATAATCAACATTCTCTTTGTCTGGGAGCTGAAATTCAATAGTTGTTAGTTTTTAATTTGGCTTCTTGTTGATATGTCCTAACAATAGCTTTTCTGGATTATATACACACAACAGCAAGGATGTGTACAGATACATGTAACATACCTTTATGTTTGTGTTTAAATAGACATATATAAAAGCAAGGATGATGTATATGCAAAAGTTATATGTATATGTGTGGGCATATATATATATTTTATATATTATATTTATTGTATTATATATTACATACATACACATACACACATATTATTTCCTGAAGAATTTTTGTATAAAGGACTGAATGGGGTGCAGCTGCTCACCTGGAATTTCAGTTTGCTTCACCTGTGTACAAAAAAAAGAAAATTAGTTAACAGAATATTTCAATAAAGATAAGCAGATAAGCAGTTTCTTAAATTATGCCTGTAGCAAAAGAAGCCATGTTCTTAAATTTTTTTCTCCTTATGATGTTTTGTGGGCTGAAAAAGTCCCACTGTGATTAGAAGTAATGTTAGATGGTAAATAAACAGGCTTAGAATATATTAACCTCTGCAAAAAGTCCCAGGGTACAACACAAACAGACAGTATTACATTATTAAGTGGGGCATGAATGAAAGGAAAAACAAGGCCTTTTCAAATAAACTTTTGTTTTTGTGTGTATAAGCATAGCGTTGTTTTTTTTTAAACCTATAAAGATACATTCTATAAGTTACCTAAATGCAACCAAGCAATCTGTCTTAAGGAAAAAAAGTACATCTTATTTTGGAGTTAAGGGCAAAAGGGAAATACTACATTTCTTATACCTTTTTACTCATAAATAGATTTGTCATTTCCATGGATTTTTTTGTTTTTATTGGATCTGATGACAAATAATAGAAAACACAGTAAAAGTATTTCTGTTTTGCTTTATTTTACTGATTCTGTGCCCTCCTTGAGTACATTGAAATATCAATACTTTATCTCTGAAGTATGAGCCAACTACCCAGACAGAAAGCCCCTTATGGCAAATGACAAGTATTTAATAAGGCTTTTGGCTAAATAGCACTATAATGAAGTTGAAAAAAGATCAGGGGAGACATGAGTGCCACACATGGTTTGGTTGGTTGTCATATATCGGAGAACAGCACAAGAGGAGAGATGTGAAAATGTTTGAAAGCTGATCTTGCTTTAACATAGTGTGGAACAAAAATCATATCTCTCATTAAGGGCCAATTAGTGCTTCTTTCTATTTGCTACACTGTAAAATGGAGAGTGCCCAGATCCTTTTAGTTTAAAAACCTAGCTCCTGGTTTTGAATCCAGCAGAAATAAATCTTTTAGGTCACAAGAATATGTTTTCTTTTCATGACAAATTTAATTCCCTTTCAATAATTCCTTTCACTCCCATCCCACCCCCTGCCCCAATCTGAAGAGGAAATATTAGCTTTCATTTCTTCTACATAATTTCCCTTTGGTGGATGGTCGTTATCAGCCGCAGTAAACACAAGCTAAAATTCGTTTCCTCCTCTGTTCCTGAGACCAGTATAAGGAGCTAAATTAGGGGGTGGGGAGGACAAGGAGACACTTTCTAGCATCAGGCAAGCTCATTTCTATTATTCCACAAGAATGCTCTAAACTTTAGTTTCCCACCTTCTTTCCTAGACCTATGCCATTTCTTCCACTGTTAATGTCCTCAATCTCTACATTTATACCTGTTGCAACATCCTGTTTAAATACCACTTTGTGTATGAAACTTATATGAGCCTATAACCAAGCATTAACTCCCCCTATTTTATATTAAGTGACTTCTTTGTATCTTTTGTGAGACATAGGACACACTGCCTTGAATTAATATTTAGTTGCTCATTTAAAAGGACGTTGGAGAACAATGCCCATTGATGGTTAGAAAATTCCCCAATATTCTTCTATTTCAGTCCCTTGGGGACTACTGAGATCTTGTGGCAAATAATCTAGAACCTCCCCCGACCCCATTCCTAATTGAGGATAAAAAGAAAGAAAACCTATGCAAGAAAAGAACATGGAAGATGGAAGCAGGTTTGCTGAGAGCCCCAAGGAGGAATGGGAGCTGTTATCACCCATCAAGGACAAAGGAAGTGAATGGATTGAGGCTCTAGGAGAAGGTAGAAGAGGAACCACAATGAAGACTATCCAAGAGTTATGCTGAGTAAATGTAGAGTGGCTAGAGCCATTTGTGCTACTGAAAATAGAACTGGTACCTCCTCTGAATACTTTGTATTCATTCCTTGCTTCAGCCCTATTCTCTCTCACTCTCTCAAGACAGAGAAAAGTCCATTTTTCCAATCTCTATTTCTTAAGATTTTCATTGCTTTCTGTTTTGCCTTTGTTTTAAAATCACATTTCAACATGGGTAACCTACCATTCTATTATTGATCTATATGTTTCATGTGGACAATAAGTGATTAAACAGTGCAAGGAGAAAGAGAGAGACAGAGACAGAGAGAGAGAGAGAGAGAGAGACAGAGAGAGACAGAGAGAGACAGAGAGAGACAGAGACGGAGAGAGAGACTCACTCAGTTCTATAACTACTAGAACTTTTCCTGGCATGAGGGTTTAAAGGTGAATAAAAGAATTATTCATTATTTTTATAGCTCCCCAGAACAGTGAGAGAAAGGAAAATCAGTGGATCAGGATTACTTCTAGGAAAATGAATTTAGCAGTTTTGGGATTCATGTTCAAGGTGGTTTTATTTTCCTATTGCTTTTTCCCCCTGTGCTGGTTCAAAAAGAAAGTCAAACTGTGATAAAGGAAGAAGAGCCCTAGGAAGAAGCTCATGGCTGGGGAGGATAGAATGACAAAGATGTAGTGGCCCAATGAAAACGGGCAGTAGAAAGATGGAATAATTAGCCCCCTGTTCCTTATCAGATAGAACCTAACCCATACCATTAAGACTTATACGTTATACATCTCTTATTAGTTAATTTTATTTAGAATACCATCAGTATGTAGGTATACAGTATTCTCACAAAATTTTGTAGAGATTGGAAATATCTACATAGGTAAGTGGATAATTGATTTTATTTAGGTCATCTTTTTTTGGTAATAATGGTGTAGCACCACTTATCCAATCAGTTACCAAAATGCTTTTCTGAAGTATAGACAGAGTTACCAGTCACCTGCCCATTCCTACATATGAACTAGCATGCATGCAGACAGACAGACAGACAGACACACACACACACACACACACACACACACAGATGTACTCTTACTGAACTCTAGCAGGTCCCTATTACCCAATATCCTTCTATTTAAGCCCCTGAAGAACTATTGAGATTTTATGACAATAATATGGAACCTCCATCCCAATCCCTAAGCCTTGTTTTTGAATTGAAAATTCTTTACAACCTAATCCCTTCCTACCTGTCCAGTTTTCTCACACTTCTCTCTCCCCCATTCATTTTATGACCCAGTCACATTGATCTTCTTGCTTTCCTCACACATGACATTGCATTGTAAGACATGGACTCAGTAAAAAGGCAGCACACAAGGACCTAGAAGGCCACATGGGGCCTCAAGGCTGTGCAGGTTCCCCACCCCTGATTTAGAACAGTGCCTATCATATGTTGCCATTGTTGTTGCTGCTACTGCTGCTGCTTTTTAGTCATTTCAGTTGGGCTGACTCTTAATGACCCCATTTGTGGTGTTCTTGGAAAAAGTCCTGGAGTCATTTGGCGTTGCCTTCTCCAACTCATTTTAAAGATAAGGAAACTAAGGCAACCAGGTTAAGTCACTTGAGAAGGTCACACAGCTAGTGAGTGTCTAAGGCCAGATTTGAACTCACAAAGGTGAGTCTTCATTTCTTCAGGCCCCAAACTCTATCTGCTGTGCCATCTAGCTGTCTTCTAACGTACAGTAGACACTATATAAATGCTTATTCCTTCATTCCCTTCTCTTATCTATTTTATTTTTTTAAACAATTAGCTTAATCAGCTTTGAAGTCCTCTCACTAAAAGATTGGGTTTTTACCTGTAGGATTCCATTCAATTTTATTACACAAATTATTCTTGTAAGCCTAAATCTTTCACCTTCTGCAATGTCATATTCCAAGCTCTTTTTTTTCTTATAGTTGGTTAAATAATCTGCAATTCTGACAAAAGTTCTTCAGTACTTAAATTCTTTCTTTCTGAATGTTTGCAACATTTTTTTTTCTTTGACATGTAAAGTTTGTATTTAAGCTTTAATATTCCTGAGAGTTTTCATTTTGGCATTTCTTTCATGAGAACACAGGTGGGTTATTTATTTTTCTACTTTTCCTTTTCTAAATGATCTAGGCAGTTTTCTTTTATGATTTCTTGAAAGATAATGTCTAGACTTTATTTTGATGAAGTCCTTCAGTCCAGTGATTCTTAACTTTATCTCCAGTCTTGAGGTCAGTTTTTTTATCTAGAGTGCAAAGTCTGCCTCTCTGAGGAAAATATATTGACATGACAAAGGAAAAATAGGTAAATAAAGGTTTGTTTATTTCTTTTCGTGTTAATGGAAAAGGATACTAATTTGTAATTTCTCTGTCCCTTCCCACTCTAGCTAGGTAGTTTGTCATGTGATATGATCACAGATGATGAGGTGTTGATTCGATAACAAAATCTTAAAACTCATTGATCTCTTGGAAAATATGAAGACCTCCTTCTCTGATAAAACCAGAAAGAACCAATGTGTTTGGACAAGCAACCATGGATCATGTCAAAAAAGAAATAATATATGGTAGTTAGTTAATTTGAGAATATTCAAGGGTCATTTGAAGGAGCTTATACTCTTCCAGTTGATGCAGATAAAGAAAAGCAGTTGTTGCCCTAGAAAAGTGGTGTCAAACTCAAATAGAAACATTGTAAGTTACACATTAACTTAGAAACCACATATTAACATTATCAGTATTGTATTATATTTTGATTAATTTTGTTAAATATTTTCCAATTTCATTTTATTCTGGGGCAAGCTTCACTTAGGAATTTTAGAAGTTGCATGAGGCCCATAGGCCATAAGCTTGTCACCTTTGCTTTAGAGCAAAAGCAGCACCAAGGAGTTTGATATTTGGCAGGAAAAAAGGGAACTCTTTACAATTTAACATGGATAGAATTATATAAACAAACTTATTTTAAAAACTTTTCTGCAAATAAAATCAGAATTAAACAATTGGAGAAATAGTCATTGTTTACAGTTGGGCAGGACCAATATGATGAAATGACAATTTTACCAAAACTAATCTATGTATTCACTGTTATCCCAATGCTATTACAAAAAAAATTATCTTACTGAATTAGAAAAGAAATAGCAACAAAATTCATTTGGAAGAACAAAAATTCAAGAACATCAAAAGAACTAATGAAAAATGTAAAGAAAGGAGTTTTAGTAGTACCAGATCTTAAGTTATATTATAAGGCAACAATTACCAAAACTATCTGGTATTGGCTAAGAAGTAGAAAGACCTAGTAGTGGTATTGCTTGGTCGAAGGGTATAGGCAGTTTAATTACTCTTTGGCCATAATTTCAGATTGTTCTCCAAAATGGTTGGATCAGTTCACAATTCTACCAACAATGAATTAGTGTCCCACTTTTTCCACACCATTTCAAACATCTGTTGCTTTACCCTTCAGTCATTTTAGCCAATCTGATAGATGTAAAATATCTCAAGGTTGTTTTAATTTGTATTTCTCTAATTGTGTATACATGCATACACACACATTTATGTCCACTGGCACTCATCTCTAGGTGGCTGAGTTAATTCATTCTTCCTACATTTCTTATGTCTGGGATGTTAAAGATGCAAATAATCTCTTCAGGGCCCACTTTCATTTCAACAAGGTTTCAAACATTTCCTCCTCATTGATTGTTTATCTCTTTTTCATCCGTGGTTAAACTCAGATTTTCAGGGTAGATCACCCTGGATTATATCCAAAGCAATGATATTTGGGACACATTCTTTCATTCCCTTCTGAGTTTTCTGGTGGGTGCATAATAGTCTTCTATCATTTGAATTTCTTCTCCTTTGGTCTTTCTTTTGATGACTTTCAGAACGCGTTCTTGAATTGAATTGTTCAATTTAATCACTATTTGTCTTGAAGTTTGTGTCTGTTAACATATGTAGATTTGGGCTAGAAATATCATTCATTAAGAAATTTTTTTCTTGGATTTCCTCATCAAGACTCTTTATGGAGGAGCTGTGTTGGAGTGGTAGGCTGTACTTCTTTATGATACACTGACATTTTGTCTGTACCCAAGAGAATTATGTTAATGAAGTTGATTTCATACTAACAAAACTTCAATTCATGTTCCCTCTGTAACTGCAGTGAATGAGTAATCTATAAAAACTCTATTCTCTCTCCATTTTATTTATCTCAATTTCATGGAAACTTACTAGAAAAAGGAACTAATGAGCTGCATTACTGCCAATATGCTCTAAGAAAATCAGAGCTATGGATTTCTGAACCACATTTAGGGACTACTTCCTAGATATTTATTACTTCTTCAATGACAGTACTGGTAGTTCTTTGCTTGCTTCAAATGTTTTATTCTTTATTACCTTTTTATTACCAAGGTGGATATTTTTAAAGCACAGTTACTCAACATTCTGCCATGTACTTTGGCATTTCAGAAAATGCCATGCTGGACACTGCCCATCTGTGAATTTACTCTGGATTCCAGGTGGATATGTGAGACGCTAAAAATGAAAAATCCCTTTTTAATATATTTGTCTGCTCTTGTTTTCTCACTTGACTTCCCAATCTAATTTCTCTGCTGCCAAGGATTCTTATATAACCATTTAAAATTTAAAAGCTATATATATTTAAATGCAAAACAATGTGCCTATATGTAGAGTATACCACAGTGGAGAGCTTGATATTTTCAACTGAAAATTTTAGATTTTCTCTGTAGTTTTAGAGCTAAATATAAATAATGTTAGCTCTTCTCAAATAACTTAAAATAAAACAGAGACTCCCTTTTTTCCCTAGGAATACAACTTACCATGTTAGGAAAGTTCTTTTTTTGAATCATTAAGCCTTTGTTGTTGTTTCTTCAGATGATCAATGCTACTGTAAAGAACAAAAAGTGATTACCAAATTTATTTCAACAGTGGGAAAAATAATATACTACCTTCTTTAATTCTTTGAGAAAACTAAGAACTTCTATTAGTAATAATAATTGTCTTCTGGTAGTATTAAATACATGTTGATATTTTCTTTAAAGCCCCTACTTCAAGTTCCTTCTCTCAACCAACCCCCTCCCCCACTCCCATCTCTTCAATGAGAATTAAAAGCCTTCTGAAATATCACTGCTCCCTGTAATGAAAATGTAATCTGAACAGAAAATTAACTGCATTACAACCCATATTGCCAGTCTAAGCAGGAACTCAAAAGCAAGGTGATCAATTATGTGCCACTTGCCACTTGTATAGCTGGCTGCCAGAAAGATGAGCACTGAAGCAAACATGGTAAATTTTCTACAAAGTGGAACCAATTTGGTTGGATATAGCATTGGAGTGAATTCAATATGCAAATATTTGTTCTAATGAACTATATAGATAAGCAAAGATGGAGGTGAGTTTGTCAAATAGACAATCACTGGGTATAAATAATTTCCCCCTTCCTTTTTGATTATGTTTGGAGTGGATGACCTTTTCTAAAAATACACATTGGTATGTTTTTATCCATTTCTTGACCTCGATTTTAAAACATCATAATACACACAATATCTCACTCTCCCCTATTAAGATGGCAAAGGTTGGTCAAGATAGCAGATTAGAGGTGGTCCAGATGAGCTTTTTTAACATCATCCTCCAAACAATTTTAAAATAATACTTCAAACCAAATTTTGGAGTAGCAGAGTCTACAAAAGATCCATGTGATACATTTTTCTGGCATAAGAAAAATTGGAAGGTCAACAAAAGAAGTTTGTGAGACCAGTGTGGAAGCCTATCCAGAACCCAAACACTCAACAGCAGCAACAGTGGCCACAATAGCAACAGAAGGTTCCAAAACTCTCAACCCAGAGATGGTAAAGGAGCCACAAAACTAGTCAGAAGGAGATTACAGGGGACCATTTGCCAGACTAGGTAAAGTTGGTACTGAATGGTAACTACTGCCCATAGACAATTCTGGGTCATAGTTCCAAGGTGGAGAGAAGCACTGATGAATGACCACAAGGGAGCAGAGACTCTTGCCATGGCTCCAAGGCAAATAAAGTACTAGCACTTGTGGTTGCAGGGGACCATGGGTCCGTCCTGGGTAAAGACAGGAATGTGGATCAGGAGAGCAGTTTCCATACCTTTCCCCAGATCATGCCACCTTGGAACCACTAAAAACTTGCAGACATGAGAACTAGCACTGAAAATAGGAGCATAAAAAGCCTAAAGCTTAAGACAGAGCCTCACTACTTCTAGATATGCAGTCACCACCTTTAACATAAAGTTCAGAGCCAAGAAATAGACTAGAAAATGAGAAAACAACAAAAATAATTTGAGCATTAAAAGCTACTACAGTAGCAGGGAAGAACCAGACATAAAACTCAGAAGACAATAATGTAACAGCAGCTACAAACAAAGTCTCAAAGAAAAATGCTAATTGGATACAAGACTAACAAGAATCACTGGAAAAGTTAGACCTAAGAATAGCAGAGCAAAAAAATTGAGAAAATAAATGAGAGTAATGCAAGAAAACTATGAAAAGACAGTTAACACCTTAGTAAAAAGGGACACAAAAAACTGAAGGAAATATCACCTTTAAATATAGAATTGTCATAATGGTAAAAGAGGCACAAAAAATTACTGAAGAAAAGCACTCCTTAAAAAGAAAACTAGGCTAAATAGGAAAGGAGGTATAAAATCTCACAAAAGAAAAAAATTGCTTAAAAATTAGAATTTTCTGGTTATAGTCTGTCCTATAGAGATGACTTGTGAAATACACTGATTAGTCACAATAATTTAAGAGAAGATCTCTCACTGAGGGGATCCAATCTTGTGCTAAAAATTATTGTTGAGAAGAAGTGAAAAACCTAATGAATATTAGCTTACTGGGATAGTTCTGTTCTCCCACATGATCTCTTAGAGGTGGAAAGCACCAGAAGATAAACAATGACTGAGAAAAACTGGGGAAATAATCTGCTGAGACATACCCTGGATGAGAATTGCAGCTTAGTGTGAAGGTGAAGGTTTGAGCTACCTAGCAAGGAATGTTCATGTTGCTAATACAATGTCCTGCTAATGGCAGGACAAGCTCAAAGGGAAACTCCACTTCTCAGAAGACTTATGGAAGATAAATTGAGCAGGAGAAGCGATAAGAGTGAGTGAAGCAATGAGAATCCTCATGGATCTAAGAGAATAAGAATGTGGGAAGAGGTAGCCCCTTCAAGGAGCAGGGCCAAGGGCCTGGAAGCAAAGATGTTTGGGCAAATAAAACATGATAAAATGTTAGGATAGAAGCTGAGTTGCTAAAACCCTGTGGACTACAAACTCAAGTCTGAGATCTTCCCTCTCCATTTGAAGATAATCTGGGTTTTTTTACATTTCTTTTTGTTAAATGTTCATTTTTATCTGCGTATACAGTATTAGGCACAGGCCCTTGTTAGTTTAGACATGTTAGACATGCAGTGGGAAAGAGACAGCTGAGTGGTGGGAAGGAGATTCCCCAGAGAAGAGAAAGACAGAGGTTTAACACTGCAGGTATTTTGGCCACAGCATCATCTCTAGAAGCTTGCATTTTTAAGAACAGAGAATTATAGGCCCTTTTATTACAACTTCCCAGAGTAAAGAAAGGCCTTTATACTGGGAAACTTATTGAGACAATGAATCAGTACTAGGATGGGGGTACTGGGTGGGGGGGTTAAATAGGAGCTGTTTAACAACCCTGCTCCACATACCCCTAATCTGCAAAACACAAACTTCAATCTTTCTCACAGTATTTTGCATAAAGAATCATTTTTATTGTTGTTACTCAGCTGTTCGGTCATTTCCAACTCTTTGTGACCCTGTGACCCTGTGACCATAGCACTCCAGGTCCTTCTGTCCTCCACTATCATTTGAAGTCTGTCCAAACCTTATGTTCATTGCTTCTATGACACTGTCTATCTCTCACATACATCCTCTGCTATCCATTTCTGCTTTTGCCTTTCAATCTTTCCAGATTCTTTTTCTATGAGTTCTATATTCTCATTATGTGACCAAAATGATTAAGATTCAGCTTTGGTATTTGTGCCCCCAATGAATAAGGAAAGTAAATTTTTTTAAGTAGTGATTAATTTTATCCCCTTGCTGTCCAAGTAACTCTCAAAAGTGTTCTCCAGCACAAACTTTTGAAAGCATTGATTCTGTGGTGCTCAGCTTTCCTTATAGTCCAATTCTTTCTGCAATGCATTGCTACTGGAAAAACCATAGCCTTGACTATACAAACTTTTGTTGGAAAGATGATATCTCTGCTTTTTTACTATGTTGTCCAGATTTGTAATAGCTTTCCTTCCAAGGAGCATCTTTTAATGTCATGGCTGCAAGTCACTGTCAGCAGTGTTCTTTGAGGCCAATAATACTAAATCTGACACCGCTTCTGTTTCTTCTCTCTCTATTTGCCAGGATGCTATCTGATGCCATGATTTTAATATTTTTTATGTTGAGCTTCAAACCATTTTTTTCACTCTCTTCTTTTATCCTCATCAAGAAGCTTCTTAATTCTTCTTTATCAGAGTTGTATCATCTGCATATTTGATATTGTTGATATTTCTCCTGACAACCTTAATTCTGTCATTTGATTCATCCAGCCTAGAATTTGCATGATGTACTCTTCATATAAATTAAATAAATAAGGTGACAACATACAACCTTGTTGTACTCCTTTCCCAATCTTGAACAAATCAGCTGTTCCATGCTCTGTTCTAACTGTTGATTCTTGAATCACATACAAGTTCCTCAAGAGACAAGAAAGATAATCTGGAATCCCCATTTCTATGAGGATTTGCCATAATTAGTTGTGATTTGCACAGTCAAAAGCTTTTGTGAGTCAGTGATGGAAAAGTAGTTTGTTTGCTTGTTTTCCAGAACTCCCTTGCTTTCCCAATAATACAGTGAATATTGGCAATTTGGTCTCTAGTTCCTCTGCCTCCTCAAAAAAACAGCCTGCACTTCTGATAATTCTCAATTCATATATTGTCAAAGCCTAGCTTGAAAAATTTTAAAGATACTTTGCTGGTGTGTGAAAACAGTGCAATTGTTTGATAGTTTGAACATTTTTTTTAGCATTGTTCTTTTTTTTTTTTTTTTTTTTTTTTGCTTTTTGGGAGGCAATAGGGGTTAAGTGACTTGCCTGAGGTCAGTGTTTAGTGTCTGAGACCAGATTTGAACACAGGTCCTCCCGACTCCAGGACTGATACTCTGTTCACTGAGCCACCTAGCTGCCCCAAGCATTGCTCTTCTTTAGAATTGGAATGTAAACTGATCTTTTACAGCCCAGCAGCTACTGTTGAGTTTTCCAAATTTGCTGGCATGTTGAGTATAGCACTCTAATATCATCATCTGTTTCTTCTAGCTTTCCATCACCTCACTGACTTTATTGTTAGCAATGTTTCCTAAAGCCCTTTTGACTTCATTTTCCAGGATTTCTGGTTTTATGTCAGTAACCAGATCATTGTGATTATCAGTGATGTTAAGATTTTTTATAATTCTTCTGTACATTCTTGCCACCTCTTTTTAATCTCTTCTACTTCTATTAAGTCCCTATCATTTCTTTTTTTTTCTTTTCTTTGGAGGGGGGAAGGCAGGGAAATTGGGGTTGTGACTTGCCCAAGGTCACATGGCTAGTAAATGTTATATGTCTAAGGCCAGATTTGAACTCAGATCCTCCTGACTCCAGGGCTGGTGTTCTATTCACTGTGCCACCTAGCTGCCCCAGTCCCTACCATTTCTATCTTTTCTCATGCCCATTTTTGCATGAAACATTTTCTTGTTATCACTGATTTTCTTGAAGAGATCTCTTGTTTTTCTTACTCTGTTTTCTTCTATTTCTTTGCAGTGCTCATTAAAGAAAACCTTAGCTCTCCTTGTTTTCTCTGAAATTCTACATTCAGTTGGGTATGTCTTTCCCTTTTTCCTTTCTCTTTCCCTTTCCTTCTTTCCTCAGCTATTTGTAAAGTGATTTTGCTTTCTCGCTCTTCTTTTCTTTGGGATGCTTGTTGTTGCTGCCTCCCATACAATATTGTGAACCTGTCCATAGGCACTCTATCTACTAGATTTAATCTTTTAAATCTTCTCATTAACTCCACTACATCTACATAATAGATATTATTTAAGTCATACCTATATGGTCTCATGGTTTTCCCTCCTTTCTTCAATTTAAGTCTGAATTTTGATCATGATCTGACCCACAGTCAGCTCCATTTCTTGTTCTAACTATATAGAGTTTCTCCACCTTTCACAGAGAAGTATATTATCAATCTGAGTTTAGTATTGACAATCTGGCAATGTCCATGTATAGGGTCTCCTTTTGGATTGTTGAAAAAGAATATTTTCTATAATCAGTGAGTTATCTTGATAAAAACTCTACCACGGCCCTGCTTCATTTTGCACTCCAAGGTCAAATTTGCCTGTTATTCAAATTATCTTTTGACTGCCTACTTTATCATTCCAATCTCTTATGATGAATGTGACATCTTTTGATGTTGAAAATTTCTAGAAGGTGTTCATAAAACTGATCAACTTTTGCCTCTTTGCCATCAGTAACTGGAGCATAGACTTGTATTACTATGATGTAATGAAGATTTGCTTTAAATATGAACAGATAAATATCATGTTACCATTTTTTGAGACTTTAACCAGTACTACCTTTCTGACCTCTTTGTTGCCTCTGAAGCAGCGGTTCTCAACCTGTGCGTTATGTTCAATTTGTAACAATGAAAATACATCCTGCATATCAGATATATACAGTACAATTCATAACAGTAGCAAAATTACAGTTATGAAGTGGCAATGAAAATAATTTTATGGTTGGGGGTAACCACAACATGAGGAACTGTATTAAAGGATTGTGGCATTAGGAAGGTTGAGAACTACTGTAAAGGATTCTTGCCCAAACTAGTAGATGTAACAATCACCTGAATTAAATTCACTCATTCCCATCCACGTAACATATCCAAGATGTTAATGTTTAATCTTTCCATCTCCTATTTGACCATATCCGATTCATAGATCTTACATTCCAGATTCCTTTGTAACATCAGTCTTTATGGCATTGGACTTTCCTTTTGTCACCAGACACATCCACAGCTGAGCATCCTTTCAGTTTTGGTTCAGAATCTTCATTCTTTCTGCAACTATTTGTAGCTGTGTTCCACTTTCCTCCAGAAAAGTATTAGACACCTTCCTATCTGAGAGGCTCATCCTCTGATGTCATTTTTTAAACATCTTAATACTGCCTGGAGGAGGGCAGATCTTGGCAAAGATACTGAATTGGTTTGTCATTTCCTTCTCCAGTGGATCTTCCTTTGTCCAAACTACACTCTGTGACTTGGTTGTCTTGAATAATCCTTCATGGCAAAGCTCATAGCCCCTCCACCATGACAAGGCAGTGATCCAGGAGGGGAAGACTCATCATATTCAACACAAATTACTCTCTTCTTCTTATTCAACAGTTCTCCAAAAGAACCTTTTTTCATGGCACTTTTTGTTATCTCTCCCCTTTTCTTCATCCCACCCTGCCTTGGCCAGATGAAGAGGAAAAAGAAAAGAAAGATACTCAGACTTCTAATCAGATAGTTTTGGGGAGTTTCATTATGGATCAACTCCCATTTTTCTACAATTGACTCTAATTGTATTTGTTGAACAAATAAACCACATTTAGGCATGCATAAAAAGAGAGTAAAAGCAAATACTTTCATTGACACTGACATTTCTTTTTCAGTGAAACAACAAACTAGACTCAAGACAATATGTAATTCTTTTGAGGTCCATTCTAGATCTTCCAAGATTCTCTACTCCTTAAGAGAGAATAGGAAAGCTATTTTATATTCTGAAGTTCTTTGATCATTCCATTTAGCCCTGTCATATACTTCACATTAATTGAGTTGTTTGAGTGTTTTCTGTTTCAGGAACCACTAAAGTCTGCTTTAACCAGACCAATGGCGAATTTATTATCAAACTGCTTTGCATGGCTTGGGCTTGTCCGTTGCTATTTCTCTCTCCTGATCTCTGCAGAACATCACTTAAATCTTGTATGTGGAGAAAAGATGATTCAATACTCTGCTTCCATTTTATTTGTTCTATTTCTGTTTTAACCATGTTACATATCTTTTTTGACCCGGAAAATTAATTAATCAGACAACCTAGGGACATTCTTTCTACTCTATTGCATAGAGTACCCCAGGAATAGGAAGAACTTCTAGGCACCTGAACACTAGGCACTCAGATCAGTTCATTCTCTTTCAGGAACACTTCTCTAATTTGCCCCATCATTGTTATTTCAGTGTTTCATTGCTGTAATCAATAATGCTGAGTTGTTTTTAGAATACTAAAATTATGAGGTCAACAGCACTTTTGCTTTTTATGCTAATTTTTTTCAAGCAAGGATACAAAATTAAAGCATAGATACTCACAGCAGAGAGGAGTTCTCTCAGTGACTGGCTGATGTGTAACTTCCTCAGTTTCTTTCTGTCCTACAGAGACACACATGCCTGGGACCCCAATGGAACAGCTTGCACAAGATGGGGCCTAATCAAGTCTGGGAAGCCACTGAGGGCTTTCCACAGGGGTCTTGTATAGGTTTACATTACTAAATCCCAAGCCAAGACTAACTATCTGAATGAAGCTTTTGTCTCTGTCCCAGCTGGCCTCATACTTTGTGTTTTAGGCTATTCAAGGGAATTTCCTGGAGGACATATGTGAGCTATTCTAATGCTAAGCAGAGGGATCACACAAAATGTGATCACTGAGTAGATTTCTCTGTGAGTAATCCTGTTCTTGCTTCCTCTTCACAAATAGTTCAGAAAGTGTGGTCTAAGTGTTCCTGGTGTTCCCAAGACCTATACAGGGGATCCAAAAGGTCAAAACTATTTTCATAATAATAAGACATTATTTATTAATTAAAATACTCTCCTCTTTTCAACTATATGAGGCTAACTTTTTCTATATATTTTAACACACACACAAAGATTGTACCAGATTTAATATAGTAGCACATATGAGAATTTAGTTGCTTTCTATTAAGCCAGATATTAAAGAGGTTTGCAGAATTATGTAAAACAATTCCACTCTCACTACCCTTTTTTTTTTATTTTGGAAACTATGACTCCATAAAATGTTATTCATGTTAACATGTAATAAGTTTATTGTTATTATTTTAGATTAATTAATAAGTCAATATCTTAAAACTGTAT
>CM053583.1:185396525-185444281 GCA_028627135.1 Pseudochirops cupreus
TTCGAGGTCCCTGGTGGGGGTGCTCTGGCTGCACTCTCCTCCTCCCTTTCTTTGCCATGATCCTTCTTTTCCCCAAAGAAGGAATCTAGGGTTTGGATGCTGTTCTTACTTTGCTTCTTATCCTTAGTCTTACTCATGGTTGGTCAGTCCGTGTTTTTGTTTTTAAATCTCTATGGGGCTCTGCTTCCAGAAGGGAAAGCTCTGTTCCAAATCACTGGGGTCCTCCTGGCTGCCGTAGCTCTCAGGAAGGTGCTGGGTCCCTTCCTACTTACTTCTGGCTCACTGGATAATGAAGACTCCAGAACTGAAAGCCCAAGACCGCGATCCAGATCCAGGCCACTCAACGCGAGAGCACTCGGCCTCTGAACAATCGTTTAGTCCCCCTGCTGTCTGCAGGCCATGGGCATGGAAGCTGCAATGCAGGGGCAGGTGCAAAAGCTCTGCCTTTCACTTTCCCACTGTGGAGGCATTTCGGCCAGAGGCTTTTCTTCCCTGATTTCGCAAGTCCCACTGACCTAGTTCTGAACACTGCTTGCAGCTGCCACTAATGCACTCACCAGAGAGGCTCCTCCACTCCTCCTATCCAGCCTCCCCTGGGGCACAGCCGGGGCTTCAGGCCAGGCTGGTTTCGGTTCGCAGTACTGATATGGTTCCTTGTAGCCGAGCTGACTTTAGTGGAAGGTATATTTGTGTGTGTTTTGGAGTTCTAAGATTAGTTTAGAGTCATATTTTATGGGTATTTTGGGATGGCTATGTGAGAGCTGCGATATGTTGCTGCTGCTACACCACCATCTTGGCTCTGCCCCCTACCCTGAATATTCTCAAAAATGTTTTGCTTCTGACTTTTATCTCCCTTAAACTACCTTTCCTTCTATCAGCCCCAGCTGACCTCCTTTTCTTATCCCTTTGCCTCTTACTTTCTTGTATGGTAAGATAGATTTCTATACCCTGCTGTGTGTCCATGTTATTCCCTCTTTGAGCTAATACAGATGAGAGTAACGTTCATTTGTTTCCCTCCTCCCTTCTCCTATTTTCCCCTCAACTGTAAAATCTCTTTTGGGCATCTCTTATGTCACATAATTTACCCCATCCTACTCTTCACTCTCCCCTTCTTCTAGTACATTCTTCTCTTTCATTTATTAATTTTATTTTTATATAATCATACCATCACATTCAGTTCATGCCTGTGTTTTCTGTCTATATATACTCCTTCTAACTCTCCACATATTTATATTCTCCAAAATATAGCTTCCTTAGGAAGAGCTATTGAGGACCTCCATGTCAATGTGTAGCACTGCCCAGGCTCCTGTCCTTGACTGCCGCTGGGCCCTCCTTGGCTTGACTCCAGCTTCTGTCCCTGTTCCTACTTGTGTTCTTGCTACTGGTCCAGAAGCCAAGCCTCCACACTTTTTATAAGACAATATTATGCCAATAGATTCATATGCCATGATTGATTCAAATGTTCTCCAATTGAAGGGCACACAACTTCTTTCTTGTCCTTTGATACAAAATATGTTGTAAGTAAAGTGTGTGTGTGTGTGTGTGTGTGTGTGTGTGTGTGTGTGCACTTTTCCTAATAATGATATCTCAGGGACAAACATTGTGGACAATTTAAGGAATTAGGGATGAAGTACAAAGTTACTTTCCAGAATGGCTGAATAACTTTGCAGTTTTACCAATAGTTAATTTATTTGTATATTACATTCCTATAATCTCTCCAACAAAACATATTTCTTTTGTAGTCTTTCCCCCCAACCTACTTGAATGTGAAATAGAACATCAAAGTTGTTTTAATCAGCATGTTTCTTATCAACGATTATTTAGAGCATTTTAAAATGTAGTTGTTGAAATTATTTTTTTTTCAAAATGGTTTTCTTTTGAAAATTGTTCACCTCCATTGATCATTTATCCATTTGAGGATGGCTTTAAAATTCTTTCATATTTGCAGAATTTCCATGCGTTCCTGACCTTTAGCAGAGAAATCTGTTGTAAAATATTCCCCAGTTAATTGTTTCTCACTTAATTCTTCCTACACTTGCTTCATTTGTGAAAACCTTTATGGTTTTATGTAATCAAAGTTATCCATTTTAACAGTTCAGTGAAAAGAGAGCTTCCTTCGGAGTCTAAAGATCTAGGTTTAAACCCTACTTCTGATGCTTAGACATCTGTGACCTTGAAGAATAAATCTGAACTTTATGGGTCTCAGTTGAAATCTGTAAAATAAGGGCTATGTGTGTGTGTTGGGGGGGGGGACTAAATGGTTGCTAGGACTCTCTATCATTTAATGAGAGATTATCTTAGATTTATGTCATCATCAAATTTGATGAATGTACCATCTAATGCCTTTATCCAAATAATTGATAAAAATGTTATAAACATAGATTCTTAATGTACTCCTCTGGAGTCTTTGTGCCATGTTGACATTGCTCTTTGACAACTACATTCAACAACTACTCTTTGACTCTGACCAACTAACCAGTATTTTTGTCTAAACAATTCTCCACAAGACTAGGATGAGATGTTTTATCAAAATTGTGCTAAAATCTAAGCATCATTGCCCTAGTTACTAGTTTAGTTCTAGATGATCCCTGATTATTTTTTCTGATGAACTTCTCAGATTTCAAAGTAAAGTTTAGCCTTCAATTTGAAGTATCTATTCTGTCTTTCTTCCTTCCTTCCTTTCCTCCTCCTCCTCCTCCTCCTCCTCCTCCTCCTCCTCCTCCTCCTCCTCCTCCTCCTCCTTCTTCTTCTTCTTCTTCTTCTTCTTCTTCTTCTTCTTCTTCTTCTTCTTCTTCTTCTTCTTCTTCTTCTTCTTCCCTGCCACATTTCTGTGTCTCTGACTCTGTCTCTCTCTGTTTCTCTCTCTCATTCTCTGTCTCTCTCTGAATCTGCCTTACCCCAATCCTGTGGAAGCAGCAGTGGATAGAGCACTCGACCTAGAATCAATGAAGACTCATCTTTCTGAGTTTAAATCTGGCCTCTGACACTTACAAGCTATTTGACTCTGGTTGAGTTACTTAACCTTATTTGCCTTAGTTTCCTCATTCATAAAATAAGCCAGAGGAGGAATGGCAAACCACTCCTGTATCTTTAAAAAAAAACAACAATTTAGGTGTGTAGGTCATGAAGAGTTGTACACAATTGAAAATCACTGAAAAACAATAATGAAAAACAATAGTCAAATAGCTATTTACCTAAAATTTACATAAAGAACTTCAACTCATATGCGGGGGGGGGGGGAGAGGGTGGAGGAGAGGAGAGAGACAGAGAGACAGAGACAGAGACAGAGAGACAGAAAGAGACAAACAGAGAGACAGAGGGACAGAGAGAGAATGAGAGACAGACAGACAGAGACAGACAGAGACAGAGAGAGAGACAGAGACAGAGAGACAGAGATGGGGGGGGAAAGAGAGAGAGAATTATTTCACAATGGAAAAGTCCACTCTCAATAGTGTCTAGTTTTATACTCACTGCAGGGAAAGGGGCATGATATGGGTCTGATTGTCCCTACACATCTGTGGCTCAGGGGGCTCAAGCTCACCATTCCAGATTTTTTACCTGATCTCCCTCTTTCTTGTTTCTGTCTGTCTTGATCTCTCTGTCTCTCTTTATCTCTCTCTGCAATCAACAGAGGCAAGTCTTTTAAACAAGTATACAGTGAAAAACAGCAATCTCTCAACGAATCAAGAGTCATATCTCCCTCCACATACACAGCAGACAGCACAGCATTGTCTCTTTCCAATTTGGCCTGAGTGAGAATGAGTATTGCATCTGAAATTCCTATGGTCTTAGTAGATTGGGAATTTTGAGTACTACATTCAAATCAGCTAACAATACAATGATCACATGTTCTATAACATGTGGGAGTCTGCTGTGCCATAATGAAAAAACCATGAGGTCGGGCAATAGAAGATGAACGTTCTTGGCCTGGCTTTGCCATGTACTGATTATGTGACTTAAAGAAAATTATTTAATGCCTCTGAGTTACAATTTCCTAACAATGAAATAGGGATTTTAAAGCTTTCTCTCACTATATCACAGGCTTGTTGTAAGGGAAGAATCTTGTAAAGTATTATATATTAGAATTAATTGTTCTTAATTAAATATAGGGAGTTGTCATTCATGTATATTTTATTTATAAACTGTAATGCTTCCCATTTTAAACTGTTTTATCAAGTGCTTTGAACCTGCATAAAATAAAGGTTCTATTCTTTTTATCATCACAGTTTGGCCAAATAATACCCCAGACATATGAAATGTGAAGTTCATTTCAACCTGATACAAAGCAACCTCAGGGAATAGTTGCCTCATACTTGCCTATAAAAACATCACCTTCAGTTTTCTCTAATCCACATAACCAGCCCATATTTTAGGATACCCTGCTGCTATGCACAATAAATAGTAGATGATTCTGGCTGGATTTAGCATGAAATCATCATTGCCAATCTCTGCTTGAATTATGAGGCTACCGAAGACTCTAATTTGAAGTATCTATTCCGTCTCTGAAGACAGGTGCCCTAAGTCTTCAAGCTGACAGCAGAACAAAGGATGGGATTCTATAGCACAATTGATCATTTACACTTATTAAACTGTAAGTTCAAAAGCCCCCAAAAGCTTCAAGGCTAAAAATGACTTTAGAGCCAAATCCTGCTTTTCAGAAAACAAAATTTAGTTGCTTCTTTATAAACTGTCACCTGAGCATACCAAGAAACACATTCCACATAATTTATTGAAGTTTACCTCTATGTGAATATGTTATATGCTCCTTTCAGCACAAGTGCAACATTTACTCTATGCTATAACAAAGTTAATGAGACATTCATCTGTCAAAAATATGAAAAACACATATTAATTTTTTAAAAATAAATTAAAAGTTGATTATGGGGATATTTTCCTAGTAGAGTGTGTCTATAAACTGCTCCCTGAAAATCCCTGCCTGCCTTAATTCAAAATACATCAATTTTAAAAGGATCTTATTCCATTTCGTGTACTATCGGCTATGGTTGCTATCTCAGCTAATTTTTTTTTTGCCAAATAATTCTTTTTATCTTTCTTTTCAGAAATCTTAGTCCCAAACCTATTCTTCAGTTGCAATCCATTTTATGACTTGAAATATGGGAATGTTTGATTAAGAAAATGTTTTTCATATCATACCTGCCCCCTGTCCCTGGAAATTACTTCTTCTACATTATATATTTGCTTATAGGAATGCATTTTGGTTTCCCTGATAGAATGCAAGCTTATTGAGGGCAGGAATGGTTTTATTTTTCTTTTCTTGGCATCCCTCTCTTCTAATACAGTGTCCAGTATATACTGGATACTTCATTAACGCTTATTGAATTGAATCAAATTAAAAATGAGAAGAAAGGGAGCAAATAAATATTTATTAAGTGCTTGCTGTATGTCAGGAACTGTGCTAATCAGGACTGATTCACTCAGAAGAGGAGGGAGAAGGGATATATTTTTTAATGAAGTTAATATAAAACCCAAAATCTGTCCATGAAAATAAAATTTTAAAAATTGCTTTCTTCTGTATTGTCAGTGCCGGCTCTTAAACACTGCTTTGCCTTTTGAGAAGTCCATGCACAGGTTTACCAATTTCCCCCAAGATGCTTTGAACTAAAATTCACCCTCATAATCACCTTCCCTAAGAATTTTTTTTTTCTGCTCCCTCTGTTGAAGTGTTTTATGTTATTTCCAAGCTAGGTTCTCCAGTCATGAGGCCAACTACATTTCTTTCCTTGTTTCATAGAATGTATACAGCAGTAAGCTGACTTCCTTTGATCTTTAGTTAACAGAAACTCTTTCTCACTTTGCTGTCCTTCATGGTTTGTTTTTGATTTTTCAACTGTTTAGACAGCTCTAGAACTCCTGTGATTTACGTGACCTCTGAGCCTGACTAATTCAGCAAAAGAAAAGTGCCATGAAGAAATTCATTCCTATGCTCTTGGTTGTTCTGACTGAGTGAGATCTTCAGAACAACACGATGCTATTAGAAACTCAGGGGGAGGGCTCTTTACTTTGTTAATCGCATAGGCATCAGTGCTATTTCCCATTTGTATCATTTCTTTTTGCATTGATTGTTCAACTCGTCTTAATTGGGAAGTACCATTTCATGAAAGAGTCTTTATGTCAGTTTTTAATCACAATGATTGAAATCAGGAAACAAGCCTAGGATCTTTAATGCATTGGAACATGACTAAAACAACCTGAAGCCTTGATTTTTACTGCATTGCCTTGAACGATACAAATATTTAGGAAATTTTAATTCAATAATTCAATTAATTAACAAGCATTTATTAAGCATCTGGTATATATTAGGCACTGTGCTAAGTATACAAAGAAAAAAATGGCACACTTTTTGTTTTTAAGGAACTTATATAGTACTGATTTTCTCTTGAGTTGGTCAAATTTTGTAGTCATGGCAGAAGTAAAAATGCCCTCCCAGCTCCATACATCTGTGAATATGGATTGCTAAAAAAAAAAAAGTAGCTTCCAGAGAAAGAGTGGAGTAGAATATGACAATTTTCAAACAGCTTCTGGACAGAGTAGGCTAAAAGGAGAGAGCCCAGGACTGGTTCTTGTATTGCCTAGCTGCACAATGTAGCACAGGGGAAATCAAGTTCCTCACTGATCCTCCATTTCTTTGATGAGCAAATGAAGATATAAATTAAAGAAGAGGAGAGAGGAGGAATATATCCTTCACCAAAGGAATTCTTGTAGCTAAGACTACCATTATGGTATAGCCTCTTCAATTATTGTTCAGCTACAGTTAGAAAGTTGGGATGCTTCTGAAGCCCCAGAGAGCAGCCATTCCACAAATTTGAGGCTGTAGAAACAGCTATATGACTTTGCTTTATTCTATCATGTGATGCCCCCCACAACAAACATCATTATCATTGGCATGGTAAAAACAGAAGCAATAAGTCCCTTCCATTATTCCTCTTATTTAATTTTAAATGTCCTTCCTTTTAAATATGTCTCTCCCACTACATCCTAATTGAGCAAATAATAAAACCAAGAACTGAACAAAAAGTGCACTCAGTTCATAGATGCATAGTCCTGCAAAACAAATTCCACATTGTCCATATGTGACATTTGAAACTCATCACTTCTCTTACTAGGGTCAAGTTTTATCTTTATTTTTTTGTACTAACATTTTATCATTAACTAAATAAATATTTTATGTAGAAATGTTCAGTGTTCATGGCTGGACCATGCTAATATAATAACAATGGCTACAACTAATATAACAGCAATGACATTTCACCATTCTAATGCTATACCAGTCACACTATCAAAGATTCCTACTAGAATATACTACAATAAATTCAAATTAGATATGTCACCTGAATCTCAGAGATCATACCATAATAATTAAGAGAAATGCAGATTATACAACTTCGAGAGCTATACATAGGAGATGCATTAGTAGTGAAAGAATGGATGAAGGCAATTACAAAAGAAAATATATATATATACATACATACATATATATATGTGATTTCATGAAATCAAGAAACTTTTGCCCAAAAAAATATAATGTAAAAGCCTGTTTCAGGTAAAATCTTCTTAGTGATCTTTCTTTTCCTTTGGAAATCACAATCTCCAAAAACAGTCTAGGAATCCTCTACAAGAAGAGGCTCATATTTATTACATAGTTTGAAATATTCAATCATCCTTTTCTTCCTTCTCTGTGTCATAGTTTTCCACCTTCTAACATCCTGACACAAGTTTTTCTCTTTACACTAATGCTTCTCTGCTTTCTCTTTGAAATATTTCTATTCTTTTAAGGAACATTTTCTCTCTTCTGATCATTGGGGAGTAAAATTCCTATAGTCTTTTTATTTTCTTGCCTAAGATGAAAATGATCTTGCCTATACTGGTAGAAATGCAGTGTACACTCTCTGTGGATCACAGAAAAATTCACCTCACCCTCAACACATGCTTGAAATTAGATAAAGGATCATCTGTGTTCTTTCTGATAGATATCTTGACAAATAATTATTGTTGATTATAATGCCAAATTGACTACTTGTGAGAGGTGAGACTGGACAATATAAAAATAGTGGAAACCACCCACTCCATTTCATCTTGCTACTGTTATCTGGAACCTTTTCCTTACTTCCCTGGATGCTGGACTCAAGCACCATTTGGAGAGTGAGCTTTAATTTATTTAGTAGAAAAAAAGAGACAAGCCACAAGAACACAAGACACAAGGATACAAAAGGACACAACAAAATTCATTTACATAATGAGATCCATATATCTTGTTTCACCTTACTTTTACTCTTCCCCCTATTTCCCTGAATGTTAGGACTCTTAGTCACTGAAATACTTAGGAAAGTTGGAAAGCCAGTCCCTAAACCCCCTCTTCAACTCCCCCCAAACCAAGAAAGCAGTAGGTTATCTGACATAGGTGTTTCTAGAGATGATGGCATTAAGAGTAACTGCTTTACAAAATGTGACTAGTGTGCTGGCAACTTAAAATCATATCATTATTATTTTCCAAATGGAAAAACTATCCAAGCTTTCTCATCCTTTATAATATTGGCTTGAAATCAGATAAAATCCAGAGTCATTTTGTTGTTTGTTTTTTAATGACATGATTCCTTTTTTAAAAGATAATGTACAAGTTTCCATTAAAATAATGACTAACCATTTATTGAGCTTTAACTATATGTAGCCATTATTCTATTTGCCATGACATATACATACACATACATATATACATATATGACACACATATGTAATCTATTGATGATTCTCTATTCATTTAATTAGATAGATACTCAGCTAGGAGTGATGCAACCCATCATCACACCTATAAATAATGATGAAAATATTAAAATAACACTTCAGTTGAGGAATGTCAGAGAAAACATGATTGATTATGATTGTATTTCTTATTTTCACTACTGTAGTAGTAAAGATGAAGGAAAGGTAACTTTAAACCTAAAATGATGCAGATTTTAGAGAGGAGAGAATATGATCTAGGAAAGAAGGAAGGAAGGAAGGAAGAAGGAGGGAGAGAGGGAGGGAGAAAGGGAGGGAAGGAAGGAAGGAAAGAAGGAAGGAAGGAAGGAAGGAAGGAAGGAAGGAAGGAAGGAAGGAAAAAGGACTTGTTAACTACCTAAATTTGACAAATATTTTCATTTGATTCTCACTATAACTCTTAGAGGAAGCTGCTATTATTTCCATTTTACAGCTGAGGAAACAAAGGCATACAAAAGTTAAGCAATTTAACCAAGATCACGCAGCTAGCTAGTGTCTGAAGCAAGATTTGAACTTGAGTATTTCTGATTCCAAGTTCAACATTCTATCCACTGTGCTACCAACTGCCTCTGTCTTGAAGGATAGATAGGATTTATATTTGTAGAGACAAAAGGCAAAGACATTACAGGATATTACAGCAGCACAATTGATCAAAAGTTTATGGGAAGGACATTATTCTGAACCACGTGTATTTTTACTTAAAGATGTACAAAGAATATTCATCATAACTACCTCAAAAGGCAAATAGTACAAACTGGATCCTCCTTTTGCAAATAAGGAAACTCAGAATTATCAAGATTAAGTGACATGCTATTTGTCACATATTTTATAGTATCATAGTTGAAGTATGGTTTCCAAATGTCAAGTCTATAATTTTGTTCCTTTATGCTATATATATATATAGGATCTGTTTGAATGCCCATAAACTTGGCTGGCTTAGAATATTCCTACGAGAACATAATGGAAAGTAAGTCTAGAAACATAAGTAATAGCCAGAGCATGGAGAATCTTAAATGGAAGCATAATATGTTTGCACTTAATGGTATAAGAAATAGTTGTGGGGCACACAGCAGAGAGCTTCTGGTGCAACACACGTGATGGACAGTGGACAGTGAAGCAGCAAGTTAATCCAGCATCCTCAAGGGCCATTCCCAAGGCCTATCACTGCAGGGCTGGGATCTGTTGGAGCGGAGTAAGAGACAAATGTAGGGCCTGTGGCAGTGGCAGCAGCTACTCCTGGGACTATCAACCACAGCCTGGAAATTTAAAAAGCACCTACCTGGACTTCCAGGGACCAGGATAGCAGAATGAACCCAGGCTACTCCAATCCCTCCCTCTGACCCTAAAAACACAGAGATTATTGTCCAGAGCAAAATTTTAAAATAGTGAAGGCTTGGGTATCCTAGAGGAAGGGGGTGGCTAAGGCCCTGACTCATAATGGGTAAAAGACAGATTGCAAAGACAAAGATCTAGGATCCTATTATTGCAAGAGAGAGGAACCAAATCCAAAAGGAGACAGCATTGACTCCATACCCACAGCTGAAGCCTCAATAGGGAATATGAACTGCTTTCGAGCCCAGAAAGAATTCTTAGAAGAGCTCAAGGAGGATTTTGACAACCAAATTAGAGAGGTAGAAGATAAAATCACTAATTCTTTTAAAATCAAAATTGCATGTAGGGATCAGTATGAGTCTAAAAGCACCTTTGGTGCTGACGGTCACAGCCCAGTTGCTAAAGCTCATGGAAAAGTTGTGAAAGACCACTCGCCTGATGAGTGGCAGCTGAGATTGGCTGGCTTGGCCTGTCCTCCCATTGGTCCATCCCTCTAGCACATGTGGATATCATGCTTTAATCACGTACCTCTAGGGTATATAAGGAGGGCGCTACAATACAATAAAGGACAGCTGCTGTACACTTCTCTCTCGCCTCTGGTCTCTTCAATCCCTCCTGAGAATACAGCCTAAGGCTCGCC
This sequence comes from Pseudochirops cupreus, assembly GCA_028627135.1. Lineage (NCBI taxonomy): Eukaryota > Metazoa > Chordata > Mammalia > Diprotodontia > Pseudocheiridae > Pseudochirops > Pseudochirops cupreus. Next base: position 185,407,273 of record CM053583.1, read on the forward strand.
CTTAGGCTACAGAGTTAAGAAACGGCCGTTTCAATTGCAAAAATAGAAAAACTTTTCAATGAAGAAAGCAGATCCTTAAAAAGAAAAATGTGTGAACTACAAATGAAATCTGAACATATGGAAAAGGAGCTTAAAGAACAAAGCAAAATAATTTGCTAAAAATTAGAATCAACCAAATTGAAGCATATCATTCTATGAGGCACCAAGAAACAGTCAAACAAAACATCAAGAATGAAAAATTAGAAAAAGAGGAAAAATATCTCAATGGAAAAATATCTGACCTGGAAAACAGATCGAGGAGAGATAATCTAAGAATTATTGGTCTACCAGAAAATTATGATGAAAAAAAAGATCCTGGACAACATCTTCCAATAGCTCATCAAGGAAAACTGCCCTGAGATCCTAGAACCAGAGGGTAAAATAAAAAGTGAGAGAATTCACCATACACCTCCTGAAAGAGGTCCCAAATTGAAAACTCTGCAAAATGTGGTAACCAAATTCCAGAATTATCAGGTAAAAGAGAAAATACTCCAACCATCCAGAAAGAAACAATTCAAATACTGTGGAACTACAGTGAGAATCACACAGGATCTGGCACCTTCTACATCAAAAGATCAGAGGGACTGGAATATGATATTTCACAAGGCAAAAGAACTTGGGTTACAATCAAGGATCAGCTATCCAGCAAAAATGAACATAATCTTTCAGGCAAGGAGATGGGAGATGGTCATTCAATGATATAAGGGACTTCCAGACCTTAATGATGAAAAAGCCAGAGCTCAATGGAAAATTCAATGTCCAATTACAACACCCAAGAGAGACATAGAAAGGTAAATAAGGAAAACACATACACACGTGCACGCACACACACACACACACACACACACACACACAACTTGTTATTTAATAAGAACAAACTGTTTATATCCCTATATGGGAAGCTGATACCTGTTAATATTGAGAACTGTATACTTACCACAACATTTAAAAAGGATATAGATAAATAGAAGGAGTGGGTCTAAATTAAACAAAATTATGATAAAAACATTTTAAGGGGTGCAAAGCGACCACAAGGGAAGAAGAGGAAAGAAAGAATCAGAAAAGGGTAAATTATGCCACATGAAGAGGCATAAAAACATATTATAGTAGAGAGAAAGAAGGAAAGGAGATGAACATTATATGATCTTCACCCTCATTGGTCTTGCTGTAAGGAGGGAATAACATAATCAGTGAAGTATAGGACTCCTTCAAGAAGAGATATAAAACCTATCATATAGAAAGAAAGAGGGGAGGGACAGGAGCACTGCATGAGATCTATTCTCATCAATCTTGATTCAAGGAAGAAATAACATACTACATTAAGCATAAAAATCTATTGTACCCTACACTCAGTCAGAGGAGGAAAGGGCCAAGAAAGGAGGGGGCGTTTAGAAGGGAGGGAAGAGGTAGAAAGGGGGAAGGGTAGGAAAAGGGAGGGTAGCTGATAAGGAGGGAATACTGAGAGAGGCAACGGTCAAAAGGAAAACTCCTAAGGGGGAAAGGGAGAAGGGGAAAAATAAAAGCATAAACAGGAAGGGAATAGAATGGAGGGAAAGACACAGATAGTAATCATAACTGTGAATGTGAATGGGATGAACTCTTGTATAAAATGGAGGTGGATAACAGAATGGATTAAAAACCAAAATCCTACAATATGCTGTTTACAAAAAACACATTTGGAACAGAGGGATACATACAGGGTAAAGGTAAAAGGCTGGAGTAAAATATATAATGCTTCAGCCAAAGCAAAAAAAGCAGGAGTAGCAATACTTATCTCGGACAAAGCAAGAGCAAAAATAGATCTAATTAAAAGAGGTGAGGAAGGAAGCTATATCCTGCTAAAAGACACCAATGAAAATGAAGCAATAAGCCCCTTTTCTCCCCTTCCTTGTCCCCTTCCCCTTCCCTCTCTCTCTCCCCCTCTCTCCCCCTTTCTCTCCCTTCACCCCCATCCCAGTCTTTCCCTCCATCCTTTTTCCTTCCTCCCTTCCCCGACCTAGACTATGCCATGGTGGAGACAGCCAAGGAGACCACGGGGCCCACTGAGGTGGACATCATGTGGCTGTGCCAGGACATGATCTCCAAAATGGCCACATACCTAACCAGAAAGCTGACAGCCACCAGTGAAGGTTATAAACTTCTGGAAAACATGAACAAACTGACTAGCTTGAAGTATCTAGACATGAAAGATATTGCAGTAAACATAAGTAGAAATCTAAAGGACTTAAACCAGAAATATACAGCACTTCAGCCTTATCTGGTTCAGATCACTTTAATTGAGTAGCAAGTAGCAGCTCTTGAGCAGGCAGCTTACAAGTTAGATGCATATTCAAAGAAACAAGAAGCAAAGTACAAAAAGTTAGAGAGGCAATGAAAGAATTATTTAGCACAAAGACTTTAACCACAAGAATGTTTTATAAGAAATATGTGGGATGGAACTTATCACTAGGCTTCAGTTCCTAAAAGTAAGTGGTGCTGCTGATCCAAGGAGATTTCCAGCCCCCACCTCTGGCTGGATGTGTAACTGGCCACCCCCAGTGTTTTCCTCAGTCTGTTCCCCTGGAACCTCATCTTATTGTATGCTTCTTTGTATGCCCTGCACCAAGGCTCAGAAATCAGGATCAGCCCCATCTGGAGCAGACACAGATGAGAGGCTCTCAGCTCCCTGTTCTCCCTTGACCCCCATCCCCTCATTACCTGTTCTTCAATTTAAATAATAAATGCAAACATATGACCCTCAAAAAAAGAAAGAAAATGAAGCAATATTATTACTAAACATTTATGCACCAAACAGTACAGCATCCAAATTCCTAGAGGAAAAGTTAAGGGAGTTAGAGGAAGGAATAAATAGCAACTATTAGGTGACCTCAATCTCCCCCTCTCTGAACTTGATAAATCCAACATCAAAATAAACAACAAAGAAGTTAAGGAGGTAAATAGAATCTTAGAGAAGATAGATATGGTAGACCTCTGGAGAATATTGAATAGAAATAAAAAGAAACATACCTTCTTTTCAGTGGTACATGGCACATACACAAAAATTGACCATGTACTAGGGCATAAGAACATCACAGTTCAGTGTAGAAAGTCAGAAATGTTAAATGCATCCTTCTCAGATCATGATGCGATAAAAAATTATATGTAATAAAAGACCATGGAAGGATAGACTAAAAACTAATTGGGAACTAAATAACTTAACCCTATAGAATGAGTAGGTCAAACAAGAAATTATAAAGCAATCAGTAACTTCATTCAAGAGTATGACAATAATGAGACAACATTCCAAAACTTGTGGGATGCAGCAAAAGCAGTTCTTAGGGGAAGTCTTATATCCCTAAATGCATACTTAAATAAAATAGAGAAAATGGAGGTCAGTAAACTGGGCATGCAACTGAAAAAAGCTAGAAAAAGAACAAATTGCAAATCTGCAATTAAATACTAAATTAGAAATGATGAAAATCAAAAGAGAGATTAAGAAAATGGAATTTAAGGAAACTATTGAACTAATAAATAAAACTAAGAGGTGGTTTTATGAAAAAACCAATAAAATTGATAGACATTTAGCCAATATGATGAAAAGAAAGAAAGAAGAAAACCAAATTACAAGTATCAAAAAGAAAAGGGTTAATCTACCTGCAGTGAAGAGGAAATTAAAACAATAATTATGAATTATTTTGCCCAATTGTATGCACATAAATTTGACAATCTTAGTGAAATGAATGAATATTTACAAAAATATAAGTTGCCCAGATTAACAGAAGAGGAAGTAAATTACTTAAATAACCCCATCTCAGAAAAAGAAATCCAACAAGCCATCAACAAACTCCCTAGGAAGAAATCTCCAGGGCCAATACTCTACAAACTATTTAGGAAAATTGGTGAAGGAGGAGTCCTACCAAATACTTTTTATGACACAAATATGGCACTGATATGTAAATCAGGAAGAGGCAAAATGGAAAAAGAAAATTATGGACCAATTTCCCTCATGAATATAGATGCAAAAATTTTAAATAAAATATTAGCAAAAAGACTACAGCAACTTCTCACAAGAATAATACACTTTGATCAGGTAGGATTTATTCCAAGAATGCAAGGATGGTTCAATATTAGGAAAACCATCAGTATAATTGATCATCTCAACAATAAAAGTAGCAGAAACCATATTATCTCAATAGATGCAGAAAAGGCTTTTGACAAAATACAGTATCCATTCCTATTAAAAACACTAGAAAGTATAGGAATAAATGGAGTCTTCCTCAAAACAATAGGTAGCACCTATTTCAAGCCATCAACAAGTATTATATGTAATGGGGGTAAGATAGAAGCATTTCCAATAAGATCAGGAGTGAAATAAGCCTGTCCACTCTAACCCCTCTTATACAACCTGGTACTAGAAATGTTAGCAGTAGCAATTAGAGAAGAAAAAGAAATTGAAGGAATCAAATTAGGCAAAGAAGAGACTAAGCTATCACTCTTGGCAGATGATATGCTGATATACTTAGAAAATCCTAGAGAATCAAGCGAAAAACTACTGAGACAATAAATCAATTTGGCAAAGTTGCAGGATGTAAAATAAACTCACACAAATCCTCGGCATTCCTATATGTTTCTAACAAAATCCAGCAGCAAGAGATAGAAGGAGAAATCCCATTTAATGTTACTGTAGGTATTATAAAATATTTGAGAATCCACCTGCCAAAACAAACCCAGGATCTTCATGAACACAACTACAAAACATTTTTCGCACAAATAAAGTCAGATCTAACTAATTGCAAAAACATCAATTTTTGGTCGAGCTAATATAATAAAAATGACAATTTTACCTAAAGTAAATTACATATTTAGTGCCATACCAATCAATATACCATAAAATTACTTTATAGAGCAAGAAAAAATAGAAAAAAAATTCATTTGGAAGAACAAAAGGTCCAGAATATCAAGGGGATTAATGAAAAGAAATGCTAGGGAAGGTGGCCTAGCTGTACCAGATTTTAATCTGTATTACAAAGCAGCAGTCATCAAAACTACTTAGTACTGGCTGAGGAATAGATGTATCAAAGGAATAGATCAGATACATGAGAGTCAGCAGTCAATGACCATAGTAATCTACTGTTTGATAAACCCAAAGACCCCAGTTTTGGGGATAAGAACTCACTATTTGACAAAAACTGCTAGGAAAACTGGAATATAGTATGGCAGAAATGGGGCACAGACCATTATGTAACACTGTATACCAAAATCAAGTCTAAATGGGTGCATGATCTAAGTATAAAGGCTGATACTGTAAGAAATCTGGGAAAGCAAGGAATAGTGTACCTGTCAGATTTATGAAGAAGGGAGGACTCTATGACCAAACAAGAGTTAGAGAGCAGTATAAAATGCAAAATGGATAATTTTGATTACATTAAATTGAAAAGTTTCTGCATAAACAAAGCCAATGTAACCAAGATCAAGAGAGAAGTGGGAAATTGGGAAAGAATTTTTACAACTAGTGTCTCTGATAAAGGCCTCATTTCTAAAATACACAGAGAATTAAGTCAAATCTATAAGAATACAAGTCATTCCCCAACTGATAAATGGTCAAGGGATATGAATAGGCAGTTTTCAGAGGAAGAAATTAAAGATATATAAGCATTTGAAAAAAAAATCCTCTAAGTCACTATTAATTAGAGAAATGCAAAACAAAACAACTCTCAGGTACCACATCTCACCAGTCAGATTGGCTAAGATGACAAAAGAGGAAAATGATAAATGCTGGAGAGGATGTGGAAAAATTGGAACATTCATGCACCAATGTTGGTGGAGTTGTGAACTGATTCAACCATTGTGTAGAGCAATTGGGAACTACGCCCAAAGAGCTATAAATAATTGCATACCCTTTGACCTAGCAATACCACTTCTAGGGTTGTATCCCAAAGAGATCATAGAAGTGGGAGGAAGACCTTAATGTACAAAAATATTTATAGCAGCTCTTTTTGTGGTGGCAAAGAATTGGAAGTTAAGGAGATGCCCGTCAATTGGGGAATGTCTAAATAAGTTGTGAAATTTGAATGTAATGAAATATTATTGTGCTATAAGAAGTGAGGAGTAGATGGACTTCATATTTACCTAGAGAGGCTTATACAAACTAATGCTGATTGAGAAGAACAGAACCAGGAGAAATCTGTACACAATTACAGACACAACGTATGTGTGATGACCAACTTTGATAGACTGGAATCTTCTCAGCAATGCAAGATTATAAGACAACTCCAAAAGACTCATGATGGAAAAAAAGATGTCTACATTCAGAAAAAGAACTAGAGAGAAAAGAGTTTGAATGCAAGATTGAAGCAAACTACCTGATCTCTTTCTTGTTTGGTTTGGTTTCCTCTTTCCCATTGTTCATTTCAGTGGTTACAATCCTTCTTTACAACCCAACTAATGTCTAATGTGAAAGTATTTGCAGATCCTACACTTGATTGAATGCCGGCATTGGGGGGGGGGGGGGTAAGGGAGGAGGAGAAAATTTGAACCTCAAGGGAATGTGGAATTGAATCTTGTAAACTAAAACTAAACAAATTAGAACAAAAAAAAAAAAGAAATATTTATGGGAGCAGAGAGATGTGCTGGAATTCACTGATGATTTTTGAGTATGCTTTTCTCTCTCCTCCTGTGGAGACTATGAGAATGCTTTACCATGCATTATAGTCAGGAACACTCCTTTGTCCTGTGGTTTATGATGACAAGAATTCCTTAACAGGGGTGGAAAGCACATGGGAAATCGTACAAGGAAAAAAGAAATTGATTATTTTGAGATAAAGTGAGAGTGAGAATGTGTGTCCAAGGCCTAGAAATATAGATTTAGGAATATCTTGCTCCAAATAAGAACCAAGAAGGCTGGCTCCAGGGTCAGGCAAATGTCCAAAAAACAAAGCATCCAAAACAAGGTAACACTTATGCACTAGACTATCCTTTTTTGTTTGTTTATCCAAATAAATTTTATTTTTTAATCAAGTTCTGTAAAGGTTGCCTTGGAAAATTTGCTATACTGCATTAAACCATATTAAACTATAAATTAATTTTGATAGTACTGTCATTTTCATTATATTAGCACTGCCCAATCTTGAGAACTGAATTTTCCTCCCACTATATGTTATTCTCTATTTCTTCCCCACCTCGTCCCATCCCTGCCCCAAGATGCCATGTAATCCAATATAGATTCTACATTTACATTAAACATATTTTCAAAATGATCATTGTAAAGAGGAACTATAACCAATGGAATGAACTACAAGAAAGAAGAAACAAAATGAAGGGAAGGAGACAGAGACAGAGAGAGAGAGAGAGAGAGAGAGAGAGAGAGAGAGAGAGAACAAATAGTATGCTTGAATCTCCATTCAGACTCCATAATTCTTTCTCTGGATGTGGATAGCCTTTTCTATCATGAGTCTTTTGGAGTTGTCATAGAACCTGGCATTGCTGAGGAGAGTCCAGTCTATCAAAGTTAGTCATCACAGATACAATGCATCTGTAATTGTGTACAATGTTCTCCTGATTCTGCTGTACTCACTCAGCATCAGTTAATACAAGTCCTTTCAGGTTATTATGAAGTCTGTCTGCTCCTCATTTCTTATAGCACAATAGTATTCCATTACATTCATATACCACAACTTGTTTAGCCATTCCCCAATTGATGGACATCCCCTTGATTTCCAATTCTTTGCCAACACAAAAAGAGCTGCTATAAATATTTTGTACATATGAATTCTTTTCCCATTTGTAGGATCTCTTTGAGATACAGAACTAGAAGTGGTATTGCTGTGTCAAAGGATATGCACATTTTTATAATCCTTTGGGCATAGTTCCAAATTGCTCTCCACAATGGTTGGATCAGTTCACAACTTCACCAACAACACATTAGTGTTCTAATTTTCCCACATTTTCTCCAGCATTTGTAATTTTCTAGAATATCCTTTTTAATTTGATTCTTTGGTTTCCAGAATTTGTCACCATTCTTTTTAGCCTTAAACCTTAAATCCTATTACTTCACCCCCATTCTCAGTCTCTCCTTTTCTACTAGATACTCTGCTTATTATGTGCCAGGCACTATGCTAAGTGTTGGGGGTAAAAATAAAGGCAAAAGATAACCCCTGTCTGCAGGGAGCTTACCATCTAATGAGGGAGACAACATGCAAACAACTATATATGGATAAGATAAGACAGGATAAAATAGAAATAATCAACAGGAGGAAGGCAGTAGTAGATCCTGGAGGAAGTAAAATTTTAAGTGGGACTTGAAAGAAGCCAAAAAGCAGAGGTGGGAAGGGAGAGAATTCCAGGCATAGGAGACAGGAATAGGAAAATGACTAGAGTAAAATATAGAGTGTCTTTACAAGGAACAGTATGTAAGCCAGTTTCCTTACTAGCTGTTCTCCTATATCTTTTTTCCCTTTGGTGACTAAACTCCTTGAGAAAGCCATCTACTTTCTTTCCTCTCATTCTTTCCCTACTTCTCTGCAGCCTAGCCCCTGATCTCATAATTTCACTGAAATCATTCTCTCCAAAGTTACCAATGATCAGCAGCATTAGAGTCAAAATGGTTGAGGGAGAAGTAACAACTTTGCCTTAGCTTCTCAATAGCCTCCCTCACAATGTCCTAGAAAATGTATAAAATTGCATTCTGTTTGGTAAAATTAAGAAAAAGTTGCAGTCAGTCATTTTCCATCCCACAGAAGCTTAGGAAGACAGAGAAATTGCTATATACTAGGGTGAGACTGGACTGAAGCCCAGCAGAAGAAACATGTCAACAGAGAGAAGCAGCATGATGGCAGTCAGAAGCAGCAATAGCACCATTGAGGAGCAGCTCATCAGCCCAGATGACCCTGGTGCCATGAGACAGCTCTGTCACACATTATTCAGTTCCTTACCTCAGTTCCAAAATAGAGAGAAGTGGTTGTGGTTGCAAAGGAAAAGAGATCCTACCTGTGTACAATGGGAATGGAAACTTGACGACTTTCCCTGTCTCCTTAGGGGCTGAATATGATCACATGAAGCCTATGGTGGGAGGAGTTTGCTAAAGTGTGGAGCAGAACCCACAGGAAACTGGGATCCAGAGCAGTTAGAGATGGAGGGAAGAGAGGACACACCCAGACAGACAGCTAGGCTTATGAGTGTTGGTTTGTGGGAAATCTAAAGGATGGTATGGCTCTCCGTGCTGTTGTGTTATATTAACTTCTTTGCTACTATGATGGATTTGGCTTTCTGGTTTGGGGATTTGGTTTTCTGGTGATGAAATGTTTTGCTTCTGTCTTCTATATGGAGAGTTTGTTATATTTTGCTATTGAGCACTATGCCAGCATACTCATAGTTACCATTGGTGCTGTGAATATTGTGCTGGTGCTACACTGTGTAAGGAGCAAAGAACAAGCTACAGAATCATGGTTGTGTGACTTTAAGTCCAAGAAAGTAGTGGGGACTCAATTCCAACCTTTAACCCTGAACATAAGAATAAATGAGGGCAGGAGACCAAAATGAAGAGGGAGCCAGCAATTAAGTCATTCTGAACCTTCAGAAATTTCTAGTGGACAAATAATGACTGAGTCTAGCAGTAGTTTATGGAAATTCAACTACATACAAGTAAAGAGGCCCAAACCAGGTCAGAAACTTGCAGAGAACAGACTTGTCCCTTGATCACATCACTTTGGAAGCATCAAAAACTTAATCCCAAATTGAGCTCTGAAAGCAGCAGAAAGACAGAAAAGACAGATGTTCAGGTCAGACACATCTCAATTCAGAAGTAGGCAGAGACCAAAACTAACTTAAAGTCTAAAATCAAGGAGCAGGTTGAAAAATGAACAAACAGTAAAAGATCCTGACCATAAAAAGCTGTCATGGTGATATGGAAACTCAAGACACAAACTCAAAAGAAAACAAAGACATGAAAACATCTACAAGCAAAATCTTAAAGAAAAATGTAGATTGGTTGGACACAAGCCCAATAGGAATTCCTAGAAGGATTACAGAAAGGTGTAAAAATGAACAAAAATGATTTAAAACATCAAGTAAGGACAGCAGAAGAATAAACTATGAATAGATATGAGAGCTATGCAAGAAAATTCTGACAAAAGAATTAACAGATTGGTTGCAAAAAGAGATACAAACTTCACTAAAGAAAATGACTCCTTAAAGATTAGAATTAGCCAAGTAAAGTCAATGACTACATAATACATCAAGAAACAATAAAACAAAGTTTTATTTATATGTTGCCTTCCACCTTCAGGGTTGTGCTGGAACCATCTCAAACCAACTTGGAAGACATAATTGTTAAATTTTCAGAGTAAGCATTTACACACTAAAATCTGCAAACACTACAAATCAGGGCGTGATTTGTTGTTTTGTTGATTTGTAGATTTAAGAAAGTAATGGTGAAAATGTTAATAATGCAAAATAAATTTTAAAATGTATCATGCATTGCCCTCTCTCTTTTGCTAAAGAGCTTGTGGTTGAATATTTATTAGCATACTACTTCCCTCATTTGGGAAGCTCTTTGACAACAGGTTATTTTTTTCTTTGTAAGTCAAGCATGCACAAAACCTGCCATATATAAGGTGCTTAATAAATGCTTGTTGACTGGCTAACCTTAATCTTCTTTCCAACTGTTAATTTTGAGATCCTCCAAACTCTTATTCTTCCATCTCTCCTTCTGTACCATCCCTTCTAAAGAGTCTTCTATCATTTCTCATTGTCTTAGCCTATCACTATTGTTCTAGTCTCAGTCTTATTCTGTAAAGAAGATATTCTGTGAAAAAAAACTTACTGAAAAGAATTGTTGAAAGACTTTAACTAACAACAGGAGAGAACTAAATTGCTGGACTGTGGTTACCATATTTTGATGGAATAAGTGTTAGTAAGAGTTGACTTTGTCCTGTCTGACAGCTGATATACTATTCAAACATTTATCTAGATCTCTGAATTATTTGTTGCTGTTAATAAATTACATAGTCAGTCCAGTGATATTTATCTTAGCCTATGAATACAGGATATGAGACTGAGAGAGTTTATGTGAAAAGATGTTTCTCTAGTTATTACTCTATTTTTTTAAATAGATATAGGAATAAGAAAAGATTAATGAAATATTTTTATATTTAAATTGATGAGGTAATTTCAGATGATACCTAATAGAATGCCTGTGAATTTGATGTGAGAGAAAAAGGCAACATTAAGGAGCAATCTGAGAGGGGTGAGTTTTGAATAATTCTTTCATCTTGCAACAATTACCCACACCTTTATGCATGAAATTGCTACAGGTAGGTATGTGCTCTGATAATGTCTGTTCAATCTGTTCCTCCTTTTATTATCAGTGTTATTATTATTCTTTTCATCATTGTGATGGTTCATTATCATTAATACTATTAACAGAACAGATACTGACACTAACTCTAATAATTTCACACAGAAATGTAACTCATGTAAATTAATTGCTACAACAAGAAAATCAAATTAATTCAAATAGCCCCTAGGCAAACCTCTGACTTACTTCCAAATGGAGAGAGATAACTGTCAAAGGTAAATAATTGGTTAGAATAGAAATTCATTTGTAAAATTTGATTAAGGATAATAGCTGATTATGAACAGTATTGAATCATAATGCAGAAATAAGTAATGGAAGGTAAAGTCAGTTTTTAAAAAAATAAATTTTAATGATATCCTATTCTTGACCTCAATAATTTCCTCCCAATATCTCTTTCTGAAGAGCCAGTCCAAAAAACAAATCATATTTCAAAGAAAATTGAGGAATTAAAAAAAGTCTTGACAAAATCAATTAGTACATTTAAAAAATCTGAAAATATTTGTGATGATCCACACCAAAGGAGTAGGCTAGGGCTATCTACTCATACCTCTTCTTTGGAGCCAGGTTTATCCTTTGCAATTTTACAACATTCACTTTTTATTTTTTGTGGTTGTTATTCTTTCCATTAATATTGTTATCATATTGTATTGTATATTATACTCATGGTTCTGCTTATATCACTCTGCATTTATGCCTTTCCATGTTTCTATATATTCATCATATTATCATTTCTTACAGCAAGGTGTTATTCCATAACATTCTTGTACTACAATTGTTTGGTCATTCTCCCATAGAAGAGTATCTACTCTTCTTTCAGATTTTTGCTACCACAAAAAGTGCTACTATAAATATTTTGGTGTATTGAGGACTTTTTCTAATCAATAACTTCCTTGATAAAGAAATATTAGGGGGGTGGAGCCAAGATGGTGGCATAGAAGCAGGAAAACTCCATCAGCTCCTTCCATATCCACCTCAAATACCTATAAAATATGACTCTAAATAAGTTTTAGAGCTACAGAACCCACAAAGTGACAGAGAGAAATAAATCTCCCACTGAAGGCAGCCTGGCAGGTTAAAAGGAAGGGCCCATCCTAGTAACTGGGAATCCAGCTCAGCCCCATGAGAGCCCCGAGATTTAGCCCCAGGGCAGCCCTGACCAGTGGCTGCATCAGACTTTGGGAAAGTGGATCACCAGCAGCAGTGGAAGTTTCCAGGATTATCAACCCATAAATGCCAAAGAAAAAGTGAGAGGTCAATGTAGAACTCTGTTGGAACTGGGGGGAGACAGAGGAGTTGGTCTGGCCCCGACCCCAGAGTTAGAAGTGACAGAGGAGTGGCGGCTCTGTAGCCACCTCCATGTGGCTGCTTCAGAGCTCCTGGTCTGCAGATCATAGGGAGACCAAGTGAACATTCTGAGGGTAATTGCTCTTACTTTAACCTGCATGGATCTGGATCATGGTCTTGGGTGATGGTCCTAAGGTGTGTGACCAGCAAGCCAGAGTTTGTGGGGGCTGCAGAAACAGCACCATCCAAATAGCTCCAGCAGCTGGGAAAAAAGCCCAGCTATTTGGGACAAAGCTCTCTCCTCTGGAAACAGAGTTCTACTGTGGCAAGGAGCTCAAAAGCCAAGTATTTGAGTGGTAACATGAGCAAGCAAAAGAAGCAAAGCAAGCACAGCAATCCAACTTTAGATTCCTTTTTTGGGGACAAAAAACATCAACACATGAAAAGACAGGAAGACAATGAAGTCAGAACTCCTGCTCCAAAAGCTTCCAAGAAACATATGAACTGGTTACAGGCCATGGAGAAGCTCAAAAAGGATTTTGAAAATCAAGTAAGAGAAATAGAGGAAAAATTAGGAAGAGAAATGAGAATGATGCAAGAAAATCATGAAAATAGAGTCAACAACCTGACTGAAGAAAATAACACCTTAAAAAAGTAAACTAACTCAAATGGGAAAAGAGGACCAAAAAGCCAATGAGAAGAATGTCTTAAAAAGCTGAATTTGCCAGAGAGGAAAAGATTTTCAAAAGCTCACTGAAGAAAATAATTCCTTCAGAATTAGATTGGAGCAAATGGAAGCAAATGACTTTATGAGAAATCTAGATATTATTAAACAGATCCAAACAAATGAAAAAATAGAAGGCAATGTGAAATATCTCATTGGAATAACCACTGACCTGGAAAATAGATCCAGGAGAGATCATTTGAAAATTATTGGACTAGCTGAAAGCCATGATAAAAAAAAAAGAACCTAGAAATCATCCTTCAAAAAATTCTCAAGGAATATGCTGTGAAATTTTAGAACCAGAGGGCAAAATAGAAATTGAAAGAATTCACTACTTGTCTCTTGAAAAAGATCCCAAAAAGAAAACTCCTAGGAATATTATAGCCAGGTTCCAGAGTTCCCAGATCAAGAAGAAAATATTACAAGCAGCCAAGAAGAAACAATTTGAATACTGTGGAAACACAATCAGGATAACACAGGATCTAACAGCTTCTACATTAATGGATCAAAGGGCTTGGAATATGATATTCCAGAGGTCAAAGGAGCTAGGATTAAAACCAAGAATCACCTACTCAGCAAAACTGAGTATAATGTTTCAGGGAAAACATTATAGAGGATTTTCAAGCATTCTTGATGAAAAAAAGCAGAGCTCAACAGAAAATTTGACATTCAAATACAAGAAGCAAGAAAAGCATGAGAAGGTAAACAGGGAAAAGAAATCATAAGGATCTCATCACAGTTGAACTCTTTACATGCCTACATAGAAAAATGATAACTGTAACTTATGAAACTGTTCTCAGTATGAGGATAATTGAAGGGAATATAAATGTGTGTATGTTTGTATATGTATACATACATATATATGTCTATGTAGGAGGGTATATGTGTGTATGAATACATATGTGAGTTTGTGTATATATACGTGTATAGGTATACATAGACAGAGGGCACAGGATTAATTGAATAGGAAGAGATAACATTTAAAAGGTGAAATTTAGAGGTAAGACAGGAATATCATGAGAGGAGATGGGGAGAGACAGAATGGGGTAAATTATCTCATATAGAAGAGGCAAGAATAAGTGTTACAATGGAGTGGAAGGACAGGAAGGCAAAAGAGAATGGGTCAATGTTACTCCCATTGAATTTGGCTTGAGGAGGGAATGACATACACTATATTGGATGTCTTGCCCCACAGGAGAATAGTGGGCAAGGGGATGAGAGGGGGTGATGGAGGGCAAGGGAGGTTGGGGGGAGGGTAGTTAGAAGCACACACTTTTGAAAAGGGACAGGGTCAAAGTAGAGAATGGAGCAAGTGGTTGGTGGGATAGGATGGAGGGGAATATAGTCAGTCTCTCACAATATATACACTATGAAAATGTTTTTGCATAACTACACATGCACAACCTATATTGAATTGCTTATCTTCCCAGTGAGGGTGGGTGACGAGGGAGGAAGAGAAAGAATCTGAAATTCAAAGTTGTAAAACCAGATGTTTTTTAAAGTTTATTATTATTATTATTATTATTATTATTATTATTATTATTATTATTATTTACATGCAACTGGGAAATAAGATGTACAGGCACTGGAGTAGAGAGATCGATCTTGCCCTACTGGAAAGCTGGAGTGAGGATGGGGGAGGATATAGGAGAGAGCAGATTGGGGGAAGGGGTATTCAGTAGGATTGCTGTTTTGGGATAGTGGGTAGGGGAAAGACAGGGAGAAAAATTGTAACTCAAAATCTTGTAAAAATGAGTGATGTAAACTAAAAATAAACATAAAATTTAATAATAAAAAAAGAAATAGCCAGTTATACATAACCGATTTGCTGTTTCATTTAGTCATCTTTTTTTTTCCTTTTCTACTATGTTATGGAAATGCTTGTTTCATTTTTTAAGTTCAGAACAAAATGGATAAAATTTTAAAATAAAAATTAAAAAAGTATTGGAATACTTGAGTCAAAGCCTGTAGATATTTTAGTCACTTTATTGCATAATTCCAAATGGCTTTCCAAAAGAGTTTCTCTCTCTTCTGATTTCCTTACTTCTAAAGCCTGTAGAAATACTTTCTCATTAAAAGTGAATTTTTTATTTTTGTTCTTTAAGCTCCTTTTATTTTTGTATTACCTTAACATTTTAATTTTGTCTTTCAACCATTTAAATTATTTTTCTTTCAATCATGGCTTAAAAGAGTCTAGAATTTCTTAGTCTTAATTATTATTATTACCTGTTTTCATTCAAGTTTAACCTCTGACGTTGACTAGTTGTGTAAGGTTGAGCAAGTCTCTACCTCTCAGTGTTCTAAGCAACTTTCCTAGGCTATACATAAATTGCAGAGAAAGTATCATCATTCATTGTCAGAGGAAATTTCTTCACCTGAGAGATCTCTACATTAATGAAATGATAGGTGCGGTCCCCATCCTCTAGTCCATTATTACAGACCAAACCTTGGGTCCTTATTGGTCAGCAACTTTACTAAAATAAAGCATAGATTATTCCAGAATAATAACAACAAAATGGGAAGAAGACGGACTTCATAATTACCTGGAGAGGCTTATACAAATTGATGCTGAGTGAGAATAGCAGAACCAGGAAAAATTTGTACACAATCACAGACACATCGTATGTGTGATGACCAACCTTGATAAACTGGACTCTTCTCAGCAATGCACAATTATAAACAAACTCTACAAGTCTCAGGATAGAAGGAGATATCTACATTCAGAGGAAGATCTAGAAAGACTAGAGTTTAAATGGAGACTGAAGCAATACATGCTATCATTCTTGTTCACGTTTGGTTTTGTTTCTTTTTGCCCAGTGTTCACTCATTGGTTACAACCCTTCTATACAACCAGACTATTGTACAATGTGAAAGTATCTGTAGATCCTATACATGATTGCACGCCACCATGGGGGGGGGGGGTGGTGGGGAAGGGAGGGGAGAAAATCTGAAACTCAAGGGATTGTGGAACTGAATCTTGTAAAGTAAAAGTAAATAAACAAGTCATTGAGAAAAAAAAAGGTTATGGTCCACAGGAGTGATCAGCAGTTTTGACAATTGTCAACTAGGAGAAAAAAAATGAGAAATTCATTATGGAATATATTGAAGTTTAAGTTCTGATGTGACACCAAGGGGCAGTTGTTAGTGCAGAACTACAGTTTAGGACAGATTTGTGAATGGAGAAATATATATAGGAGCCCAGCATAATGATAGGTTTCCCAAAAAAAGAGAATGTGTAGAGAAAAGCAAAAAATGTTGGGAATGGAAACTTATGATATATTCATATTTAAGGAACAGGAGGAAAAATAAGATCTAGTAGAAGTCAAAGAAGGAATTGTCTTAAAAGAGAACCAAAGAGTGACTCTTCTTATAAAATCATAGCAGGAGGGAGAGTGTCAAGAAAGAGGGGATGGACAACTATGTACATAGAGATTAAGGAAGTTAGTGAGTAGAGTAAAACTATGGATGTGTCAATGAAATGGCCAGTGGTGAACTTGGCAAGAACTGGGTTTTGTCAAGTGGTGGGGTCAGAAGAGAAATTTCAATGTGTTAAGGCAAGAAAGGGTGGTGAGGAAATGGAACCCACGGTTGTAGACAGATTTTTTTTCTCTCTTCCTTCATTTTAGTGAGTGAAAACACCCAGTGAAATTTAATCTTGATGCAACTTTTAAAGGAAGGTTAGCATGAGAGACATTTTCAAATCTCTCTCTCTCTCTGTCTGTCTGTCTGTCTCTCTCTCTCTCTCTCTCTCTCTCTCACACACACACACACACACACACACACACACTATTAAGGACAAAACGAGAACTTTATTTTTTTGGATGCATGTCTTCTCCTTGCCTCATAAATTTATCATTCAGAGTGCTGTCAGATTTTACCAGAAGGTCCTTTGGCAAAGGAGAATGGATTTGTATTTGATATGATGGGAAAAGAAATGCCTGGCTATCTCGTCTTGTCTGTTCTACAGTCTCCATACCTGCAGCTGCCTGTGTTTTCCATATTTGAAACACTTGAGTAATGCTTTCTATCAGTTACCTGTAGAGATCCTTCCCCCACCTTCTGTCAAATTATCAAACTTTTGTATGGGCATTCATTTGAGATTATTAATTAGTGTGTTATTAATTAAACAGAAAAGGGCAAAGAGAGAGAGAGAGAGAGAGAGAGAGAGAGAGAGAGAGAGAGAGAATACACAAAGACGTCTTCCTAATAGATAGAATGAATGCAGTTGTCATGTCCATCATGCTTCGCATAACAGTGCCCTCCTCTGGAAACTATTAGTATGAGAGCTAACGTCTGTTGTGCCATGCAGAGAGGCCTGTGAATTGATGACCCTGTAAAGAGATTTGGAGCTGAATAGGGAAGTGCATTGTTAATGGTATTAAATATTACTTAGCCCACAGCAAGCTGCATGTTCAACAGTTTAAACTTTAATTGCTAGCTGATGCAGAAACATGACTGAATATATGTAAATCCTGTTGAAAGCTAATATCATTTTGGCTGCTCAGATGGATTAGCAGCCTTTACAATTAGCAGTATGTGCAGCTAATGATATTAGGGGAGAATCCATCATAGAGTAGTGTAAGGAAAATTTAAATTTAGAAAGAAATAATGTTCTCCCCTTTACAAACCCTAGCAGTGTCTCCCACCCAAGAGTCTTGCCAAGAAATATATTCTAGGGAGAAAAGCTGAACTCTTACAGAATGGTGAGATTGACTTCCTATGACCTTGAACTTTTCTGCTTTCTATTATGTGCACGGTCAGAAAATCTGGGTGAAAACTAGTCCCTTGACCCTTTCTTCCCATTCCATATTGTTCTCTGTACAATTAAGCTGCATTTGCTATAAATAAAATGAAAAAGTGAAATAAAGTATGAATGAAGAGGAGTTGACTAAGAAGCAGAAAAAAGGTGACAAGAATGATGTGGTCCTCAATACCTGGACTCATCAGCTTCTTCAAGTATTATGTTTATTGTAGTAATGAAGGGCAAGAGTTTGTCGGTGCCCAACACTCCAATGTCAAGTCAATAACATTTTATTAAGCTCTTATCTATCCAGGAAAAACAGAAGGACACACACACAGATACTATATCTATCTATACACACATATACATATGTATATGTGTGTATGTATATACACACATACATATATATACATACAGATATATATATATACATACAGATATACACATACAGATATTTATACACATACATATATACACAGTGTCCTTTTTCTTATTCCCCATGCTTTCTGAAACTCTTTCTCCCAGATTTTCTTACTATATTTATGTTTTGCAAAATGATTTTTAATACTTGTTTTGCATCCTCGCTTAATCTTTGACTACTGTTCATTCCTAACTGTCTTCCCATAGGCAAAAGGTAGTTCTTGCCCTCAAGGAGATCAAAATCTAATGGACGAGATGACAAGTAAATATGTACAAATGAACTATATAAAGGATGAAAACTGAAGAGAGGAAAGACACTAGAAGGCACTAGAATTAAGAGAGGTAATAAAGAGAGAATGAAAGGAAGATGGGATTTTGATTGGGATTTAAAATAAATCGGGAGGCATAGATGAGGAGGGAGAGCATTTCACGGATAAGGGACAGTCAGAAAAAATGCCCAGAGCTGTAAAATGGAATGCCTTTTTCATGGAAAAGGCAAGAGATCAGAGCCACCAAATCAAAGTGTACCTGTTGAGCAGCAAGATGTAAGAAAGCTAAACAGAGCATTTTGTATTTGAGCCTGGAATGGATAGGATAGGAAGCAATGGCTCCAAACATTTCCCTGGAATGAATGCTTATCATTTTAACATCAATATTCATCTGGGTGAGAGGCAGATGGAGAAATGGCCCATGAGTTAGGAAGATGAGATTTCAAGTTTCACTCCTGATACATCCCAGCTGTAGGACTCTTGGCAAGTCACGTAATCTCACAGAGAACATTAGTTGCAGAATGGTTGCTAGTTGACTAGTGGAAAAACTTTCCTCATTGAGGGTTCCCTATGTCCTCATGTCACCTTTCCAGAAGACTTTACTTATTTACTTCTTCAAAATCAAATTGGTAGAACAAAAAGTAGAGCACTATCTTCCAGAATATTTTCTTTTATGAAGAGATTATTCAGCAAGGAGTTCATGCTATTTGGGTAGTATTAGGTTCTTCATCTTTCTTGCCCTGAATAACATTTTCTTCTCATTTTGTCTATTTCCACATCTCTTCCTGCTCCATTTCTCTTCTTTCTTCTTGTCCTCCTACTTTCTGACTCCTTTTCTCCCATATTTTCTTACTGTATACTTATATTTTTTAAAATGATATTTAAGCCTTTTTCACATCCTCACTTAATCTCTGAATAGTTACATTGCTCTCTACTAATTCTTCCTTCCTTTACCCCACCTCTTAATTTTTTTTCTGATCTTAACATTATTTCTTAACATCACTTCCACCCCCTTACCATTATCCATCATGTCCAGTCACCACTTTGGCACCAGCAATATCAAATGTACGAAAGGTTCTTGCTAACTAACACCAAATATATCTGATTTGGTTCCAATAAAATAGAATTCCTCTCCCATTCCAAAAATCAAATCAAATCTTAGTTATGTTGTGTGGCTATGTGTCATGGAATACTATAGTTTCTGAAGAATTGAAGTTGAAAATAATCTCAACTATCATTGAGATTACGTATTACACATAATGCATGTAAGAAGGCTACAATAACTTACAAAGAAAGAATTGCAGGATAGAAGTAGCATAAATGATGGCATCAGAGAAACATATTTTTATATTTTGAATTGATTTTTAATTTGAAATTTATATTTTTAAAAGAAGATGGGCTTCTTACATGGTGAGAGAGTGAGGGTATCCTCAATCATATTAGAAGAACTTGAAAAGGCCCTCAGTGAGATGGGTGAAACCCTTGTGCGTAATTTATTGTGAGGATATGGGCAAGAGTAGGTGTACATATGCAGATGTAGCAGAGAAATATGCCAACCTCTTCTGTCATTCAAGGTTGGATGGTTCTTCCCTTAAATGTGACAAATCTCTCCCTGAGACTTTATTGGCCAAGAATGCTAAAGTTCAAGTCTGGATCCCTTGATGAAGCTTTCTATAAGGCTCTGGCCATATTGATGTGCCTTTTTCATCACTTAAAGACCCACTCAATTGGATTCAAGGTCCTGCATACTTGAGGTCTGTCCCATAACCAGTGAGTTACTACAGCCTCTCTTGCAAAACAGACAGGGTTTTCATATGGCAGATGAAGGGGATTGCATCAACCAAGCTAAGTGCTGGAATATCCTTTTTGAATATCCTTTCTATGCTCTGGCTAAGTAAACCTCTTTTCACTAAATATTGAATGAATTGCAAATTCCTTATTTTTTTTCCAATGTTGAACCCAAATGAAGAGACCTGAGTCAGATTGGCTCCTAACAATATTCATGGTTGTGTTCTGATTTACTAATGATTATTAAAGAGACTACCACCATTAATGAGATAACAGATCCAATGGGTCTCATCTCCATTCCTGTATCTGTGTCTTAGAAACAAATAATGTTGTACACAAAGTTTGTAAGGATCTTTGAAGTTAGTTTTAAAAAAAAGGCTATATAGTATATCATAAGACATGAGACTCCATGGCAAGAATATAACATTTGGGAACTTTCACCTTTTCAAGTTCAAGGGAAAGCATATATGTTATAGTAAAATTCTGAAGTATAGAGTATTATTAATATCAATTTTGCTTTATTGCTTTCAAGTACCTTGCATGTGGTCTATTACTAACCTATGTTGCATAGAACCTAAAGCCTATCTCATGCTATAATATGCTAAAGTTTATTATAGTTATCTGTATATATTTCACATTTTTTTTTATTAAACTTTCACTTCTAAAAGGGCATGGACAGTGTCATATAAACGTTGTATCTCCTTAAGTACCTAGTACAATATCCTGCACACGGTATGTCCTCAAAAAATTTATTTAATATTTGTTGAATTCAATTGACTCAAATGAGTAAATTTAAGTGAGACAAGCTAATTACAAGGGGTACTGTGGCCTTTATTGAATAATTATGTTATGTTATATGTAAAGAGGTCTGGACATATAAAAAAGAATGACTAGATCCAGAAATTGAGGGAAATCAAAGAAATTCTGGATTTGTTTTATTTTTTTATTTTTTCCTTTTTTTTTTTTTTGGAAGGGGGATGGCTGGGCAATTGGGGTTAAGTGACTTGCCCAAGGTCACATGGCTAATAAGTGGAATCATTTTTTGAAGTTTTCTGAAGTATTAATTTTAAATCATATTAACTGAAAAAGTTCTAGAAATTCAAATAAATATATTTTAAATGATAACCAGTGACAATTATTTAGATCTACTAATTCTCATTTTGTGAAGTGCAAATAAATAAGTTTCTTTGGTTTTTATTTTTTTTTGAGAGAGATTGTGGAAAAATCAAGCCACTTCTTTTAGGCTTTAGATATTTTTATCATTTCAGAATATATTTTAACCACTTAACCCCGATACATTTATCAGAAGAGTACAAATCTCAATTTTTCATTAAAAATGAACATGATCTGGACATAGTTGCAACAGGGAGTATCTTCATATTGGCCAAAGGACTGGGTCATACATATCCTCTAGTGGCTGGAGCCAAGAGACATCTAGGGTCTGGTATGAAGAGGAAGTAGGACGTAAATAGTTAAGTGGGAAAGCATTAGCAGCACAGGACAACCAAGATAAGGAGAAAGATAAAATATAAGTGATCTGCAGAAGAAAGAGGAGAGATCACAGAGAATCATTGAGCCCATAGACACTAGTTTTACACACCCAGACTGAGAGATACTCTAAGAAAAAGTTTTCAACTTCCCTTTACAATGCTTTTCTATTAACGAACCCTATAACACACTCTGCTGTTTATATCTACATACATGCTTCTAGTAACCTGAATTTTTGACTCAAACACAAAGAGACCAGGCATGAGGCAGATAAACATAAGTGCAAATTAAAGCAGAGAACCAGATTCTGGCATGAGCAGGCTGCAATGACTTAATCAGTCAGTCAACATTTATGAAAGATCTGCTATGTGCCAGACACTATGCTGAGCACTGGGGAGAGAATGGAGTTCACAGTCCTTGAGGGGGGAAAAGATATGCAAACAACTACATAGATACAAGCTAAATAGAAACAAAATGGAAACAATCAACTAAAAGAAGACATTAGAGTTAAGAGGATGGAGAGAAACTTCCTGTACCAGGGGAATTTGAGCTAAGATTTAAGGAAGCTAGGGAGTCCAGGTGGCAGAGATGAGAAGGAATCACATTTCATCATTGGGAAAAGCCAAGGAAAGTGCCCAGAATCAGAGGATAGAGAAGCTTGTTCAAGGAATAGGAAGGAGACCAGTGTCACTGGATCCAAGAGTACCTAGAAGTGAGATATAAAGCACTAGAGGATTGGAAAGGTAAAGAGGGGCACAGATTATGAAGGGTCAGATGATTTTTCTGTTTGATCCTGGAGGTAATAGGGAACCATTGTACTTTATTGTACTGAGTAAAAAAGTGATGTGGTCAGATCTGTGCTTTAGCAAGATCTCATTAGCTGAGCAGACCAGAGTTAATAAAAACTTTAGGCAGGGAGGCCAACCAACAGGCTATTGCAATGGTCCAGGCATAAGATGAGGAGGATTGGCAATATCATAGTGACAGTATCATAGGCAATAAAAGAGTTTCTACAAGACACGTTATGAAGGTAAAATAAATAGACCTTGGAAGACTGGATTTGGTGGATGGAAAAGAATGAAGAGCTAAGGAAGGTGGTATCTTCAACAGTAAGAGCAAGGACAGAAAGAAGGGAGAATTTGGGGGGGGAAATGTGAGTTCAGTTTTTGAACATGTTGAGTTTAAGATGTGTGTGAAACATCCAGTTTGGCATTTCCAATAGTTAGAGATGTGAGACGAGATTGGCAGAGAAGATATGGCTATATAAGTATATTTGAGAATCATCAACATATATATGTTCATTGAATCCAGGGGAACTGATGAGATCCCAAAGTGAGACGGTATAGAAAGAGGAGAGAAGAAGGCAAAGAATTGCAAAAAATAAGTGGTATACAGGATAGAATCAAAGAAATCTATTAATTTTCCTACTAGGTCTTAGAACAATTATGATTTTTACCTATAACTTGCTATTAAATAAAAATTTCCTAAAATGGCAGAAAGTGGTACATATGGGACTGAGGAGCCACTATTGTTACCCTTATGCTTAAGAGGAGCTAATTATTGTAAAAGAAAGCTAGGATTTTAATAATTTTATGTAATCAATAATTATTCATTTTTTGGAAGCCAAGGTCAGAAGCAGAATTTGAATCTAGGACCTTTATACTACTGAGTCTAAAGAGGGCATGAAAATTATGTTTTTGTTATTATCTTTCATTTAAATTTATTTGTTTTTACTATCAAATCTATAAGATATCACTAACTATAAATTACTTTGTTAAAAAGAATGTATTAGAGGTGGCTAGGTGGTACAGTAAATAGAGCACTGGCCCTGGAGTCAGGAGGACCTGAGTTCAAATCTGAGCTCAGACACATAACACTTACTGACCATATGACCTTGGACAAGTCACTTAACCCCAATTGCCCTCCCCACTCCAAAAAGCAAAAAAAAAAAAAAAAAGAACATATCATATAGCATATAATGAATGAATGATTTATTGAATTCTACCCCCTTAAAATATTGGCAGTTTGCATTCTCCTATCCTTGCCCTCTAAGGACTCATTCTTGGCATAATGAGTAAGTGCAATGACTAAGTGACTAACAAAGTGGAGGGGAAATCCTCAGTTCCCACTTAATTCTTACTGTAAGCCATCCCCAAGAAGAAGAAAGGAATACAAAGCAGAAATTTGCAACAAATTTCTGGAAATGGAAATTTCCACTCCACCAAATGTATTTTCATCTTTTCTCCCATCTTTGTTATTTCTGTTTATTTATTTTTAGCAATCATGAAAAAAATCAGTTCCAAATTCTCTTCCTCTCTCAAGTCTTTCCCCTATCCATTGAGAAAGCAAGGAATCTGATCCCCAGTACACATGTGAAGTCATGCAAAATATATTTCTATATTAGCTAATGTTGCAAAAAAAAGAAACCCACATGCAACACATCAAGAAAATAAAGAAAATTTAAAAATATATCATTCTGCACTCAGAATTCATCAGATCTCTCTTTTCCATCAGGAATCCCATCTTTTTCTTTAAATAAAATAATGAAGTGTGATACCTTAGGCTTAAGATACATTTTTAAATGCTTGCTTACTTACTTGATTTGTCATATTAACCGTGTTGATATTAAACTCTTCCTTTCGTTGGCTTCTCTTAATGTTGTACCTTTTTAGGAGTATGTCTCATGCTTACCCCAGATAAAATAAGCTTGCCAATATTATATCTAAATTAGGTGGAATGTCAGCAAAAAATGTAACAATGATAAACTCTAATGCAAAGAGTTGTTATATGGAAGATGTTTATTTAAAAAGTCTCCTTTTTCTTGTGGAAAGAGCAGCCAAAGCAACATAAAAAAAAACTCAACTAATTTTATGTTAGCGATAAACTATGGTGAAAAGGGATAAGCAGTTACAGAAAATCTACTATATGCCAGGCACTATGCTAAGTGCTTTTACAAATGTTGCATTTAATAATTAGGGTTAAATGAGACTTCACACTATATCTAGGAGGCAGAATGAGCTAAAACAGAAAACAGAACTAGTAAGACCTTTGATGTGCAAGTGATGATTTCAAGGTGAACGTTAGAGCAAAAAAAAAACCCAATTTAATAGAATAAGATCATGAATCTAGAGTTTAAAGGGAGCCTAGGGCTGATCTAATTCATTATTAAATATTAAAATGGAGTAGCAAGGTAGGGTTGCAGAATATCTTCTAAAGATTTTTCTAAACATTTATCCTACAAGAATGGTTTAAGTGGAATCATGCCTGGCAAATGTCCAAACTAGAAGACAACTTAAGGTTTCTTAAGGCTTAATATTTGATGTCTTAGTGGCATTAAACCCAGGGTCAACATTCAAATATGAAATACTTTTCTGAGACAAAAAGTTGGCAATACCTATGGGACATGAATCAATCTCCATAGCTTTTATTAGCAATTAGGCTCATCTGCCTCTTGTTACAATACTACTTATTGATATAGAACAAACTTTATCATCAACCTTGCAATCTTCTCCAGTTGGCTAATTTTTCATAGCTGCAAGGGATGTAGCAACAAGAGTGCTGACATAGGAAACAGTCAGGAAATTTGGTTTTGTTCTCCACACCCCTTTTCTCCCTTCCCTTTCAAAACTTTGAATGTGAAACATTTTGAGTCCTATTATTTCTTCCTTGAATATTTTGAATCTAAAGGTCTAAACTACATCTTGAGTAGTTTAGGTCAAAATCTTTTTAAAAATTTCCTAGAAAAGATGAAAATGATGAATTGGTTGATGGTTATGTTGAATATTCTTCCAATTTTTGTCTTGAAGACCATCTGGGAATTTGGCAGGAAGTATCAAATAGTTTTAAAAAGTCTGACACAGGAGGGAATTAAAACACTAGCCTTATTCCCTTTAAAAACCAAATTAATGGATAAGAGCAAAGAGGGAAATATACTACAACTTCACTGATCTGGACTAATTCAGAAGAAAGTTCTCTCTGATGATAATTGTAAATCATTGAAAAAAACATTTTATTAACTTCAGATATTTGTCTTTTATAGCATATTCTTAATAAATAATTATGAAATGTTGACAGATGGAATGAAATGAATGAATAAATGAATGAATGAATGAATGAAGCTAAGTTAACAAAGATAAGTACAAGTCCTTAGCTGTTTTACTAAATAAGAATGATTCATAAATAGCATACTAAATCCACAAAAACTAGTGTTTCTAAAGTGCTAAAAATGCTTGCATTGAAAATAGAGAAAAAGAGCAAATTAGTGAATTGACAATTAAAAAAATTTTTGAACCACAATAAAAATCCTTTCAATTAAACAACAGAATAGAAATGTAGGAAATCAAAGAAAATATTAATAAAATTTGGAGCAGAAAAAAAAACCCTCAAACATTGAACTGATAAAGAAGCAAGTAATTTACTTTTTTTATTTTTCTCAGTTTCCTTATCTGTAAAATTGGGATAATAATTTTCCCTACCCGCCAGGACTATCAGATAATGAGATAATGTGATAATGTATGTGAAGTGCTTAGTATAGTGCTTGGCATAAAATAAGTACTACATATAAAATTAACTATTATTGTTATCATATTAAAACTAGGTGTTTTAAAGAGTAAAAAATAGTTACCATTATTTTAAAGGGAGAGAAAAATGAAATTGTTTATAATTAAAACTTTAAAAAGGAGATTCAAAAGAATTGTAAAAGAAATAATGAGAATTATGAGAGACTATTTTGCCCATTTATATGATAACAAAACTGATAACTTAGAGAAAAAAATAAGTACTTATAAAAATACATAATATTCAGATGAACAAAAAGAGACATGCACTATTTATATGATCAAATATAAGAAAAAGACATCGCCCAAACTATAAATGAACTCCCAAATAAGGGGTGGGAGAAGAAGGGAAATTCCAGATCCAGATGAATTTACATTTGAATGTTATCAAAAGTTAAAGACAAATTAATTCCAATGTTATATAAACATCTTGCAAAAAGAGGAAATAGCCTTCTAAGTTACAAATAGGATCTTGATACCTAAACCAAAGAGAGATAAAGTAGAAAGAGAAAGCTACAGACCACTATAACTAAGAAACATTGACAAGATATTTTCAAATAAAATATTTATAAATGGACTACAGCAATATATTAGAAAATTTACACACCACTGTCAAGGTGTATTTACAAGAATGCAGCATTGATTCAACATAAAGAAGCCTATAAAAATAATGGACCATATTAGTAATATACATAATAAAACCACATTATTTATTAATAGACACTGAAAATTTTTTGACAACATTCAACACACATTTCTATTTCTAAAAATATACTAGAAGGAAAATAAATAGAACTTTATTATAGTAAACATATCTAAAATCAAGAAAAAAATGATATATGAAATAGTGAAAAAATTGAGACCTTTTCAGCAATGTCAGGGGTAAAGATGTCTATCATCAACACTACTGTTTAAAATATAGCAATGCAAACTATAAGATTAAGACAAAAATTAACTCAAAGGAATGAGCACAAGAAAAAGGGAAAGAAAATTGTCATGTTTTACAGATAAAGACACACTAAAATCATTGAACATATATTGTTTATGGGTAAGTTGAGCCAATATGATAAAAATTACAATATTACTAAATTAATTAATTTATTCCATGTTTACCAATCAAATTACAAACAGATTTTTATAGAGCTAGAAAGGATCATAGTGATATTCATATGGAGGAACTAAAGATGAAGTATAACACATATAATAATGAAAAATGGGAAGTAAAAGGACATAGGAGATTTCAAGTTCTGCTGCAAAGCAGTAATAATTAATAGAATTTGCAATTTTAAAAAAATCAGTAGAATAACCTAGGTACTTCTGGCAAATTCTTATTTGCAAAATTTGAATTTTACAAAGAAACAACTTTGAAAAACTTGAAAGTTCTGATAATACAATAACCAATATGATTCCTTAGGACTGAAGGTCAAGAATTTTAAATATAATAATGAAAAACGATGTAAGGAGGGGGACCTAGTCATTTAAACGTGCTATCCATATTCTGTCATGTGATGGAAATTTAATGCAGAATAAGTTATACAGTTTTAGACTGACCAAGATGAGAATCTGTTTTGCTGGATTATGCAGAACTGTTATGAAGACTTTAAAATTTCAACTGGAGGCAGTAGCAGATAATTATAAATGTTTGTAAAAAAATTAAATACATTTTTAAAATACATGCTCAAGCTTATTGATTTAAATAATTTCTTTTTCTCTTCTGATTTGCTTCTCATTTATTTTTTTTCCAAAGCAATGGTCAGTTATAGGCCAAAGTCTATCAGAATTAACACAATTTCTGATAATACATAGTTGAAATAAGTGTCATACAATTAATAACATTGAATTAAAGGACTGCCATGGGCTAACCAGTGTGGACAAATGAGACCTTTTGTGGGATATACTGTGATCTATTGGAAGTGTTGACTTGTCATCTTAAGGTAGGCTTTCAAATAAAATTCTCATGGAAGAAGGTCATAGAACTCACTCCAGAGATTTTCTTCATTTTAAAGATGAGGAAATCAAGTGACTTTACTTTTTTTTCTGTGTCAGCCTGAACCAGTAGAAAGAGTAATATAATTAGAAGCCCTGTATTACATTCCTGGCTCTCCTACTTACTTGCTATAGTCCTTGGACAAGTCATTTAAGCTTTCTGGGACTCAGTTTCCTCATATGTATTCTACTAAATAACATCTAAAGCCTTTTCCACCTCTATGATCCTATGTTCTTCAAAGACCCATCTCCTTTGTCAACTGATGAATAACATATCCAGAAATTATGTATTTTCCAAAGTTAATCTCCCCTTTCCCTTTCTTCTTCCTCTTCCTCCTTCTTCTTTCTCTCATAATTTAAAAAGTGATAGACTATGAGTCAGGAGGTTAAGGTTCTTATCCTGATTCTGTCATCCTGGGTGAGCATATTTGCAAGGAATGAGGAAGTTGAGCAAGATGATCTTTTATAGCTTCAAGTTTTGATAATTTTGTGATCTGGTAAGTCCAATAAGCATCAAATGTTATCTTGCAAGTTGAATAAGGGGATAGATGCTTAATTCCACTGATTTCTCCACATATGTGACTTAGATACAATAACTATAAAATCACTATTGGAAGCGACCTTCGGAGGCTCCATAATCAAATTCAACTCTGAAGGATACCTACAGTTTAAGGTTACATGAAGCAATTCCAAGAATTTCTCTAGTCTCTCTAGATAGTAGCATCCATGATGTAAAACCATTCCTGAAAGACAAAGTATCTGCACTTGTATTCACTAAAGCTAGGGAAATAACACCAGAAAATGTGCACTCCCAAGAACAAAATTATGTCTACATTAGGGAGCAGCCACAGTTTCCCGAACTGTAAAGGCTTTTAGGCAATGTAGCAATGAAATATGTCTTTGACATTTTTAAAAATCCTTTTAAGTAGCAGTCTTTCTCCAATTCCCCTCCCCCAGGACCTCTCACCAACCTCCCCCCTCCACTCTCAATCCCTAGCCTAATACTATTAAGCAATTCACAGGTATCAATCGTCAGGGGATAAGGAGGAACTGCACTTTAAAAGGATTTTAAATAATGTCTCCGAGAAATATAGCTGCAGTTTGTTTGACGGGGATTACCAGCCAAGTATGTGCTAAAGGGGGAGAATTCTCTTTAAGAGGTCTTTAAATAATGTTGCTGTATTTCTTGGCCACTCAGATCTCTTTAGAGAGACTACCTTTTTGCTCACCATTCTGTTGTATGGGGCAATGTAGCCACAAAACAGCTATCAAAGGACAATGGGAAAATGCTTTCTTCACCTTCCTCTAATGAAAGTGGTACACATGAAGGTTATAGCCCTTCTCTAGAGCATCTCTGAACCAGTTCATGAAAATCCTTCTGCATAGAAAGTTGGACAGTTCTTGGAGAAAATTAGTTATTCACCAGCCACCTCTTGGACAAGCTTTACATCTGATCTCTGAGTTGGTGAGAGAAGCAGTGAATAATAATAATAATAATAATAATAATAATAATAATCTAGTACCTGGAGAAGAATCTTATTATCTGTTTTATGGTGGCCATCAAATCTCACTGGGGTTATAAAAGTAAAGTAGGTGGCCAACTCTTTGGACTTATTCCTAGTAAAGTCATTGCATTCTTTATCTATTTTTATTTCAAATTTTCAAAGGCTTCATATTCTCAGCAGCATGAGAGCTCCCTCCACCAATATAGGTGAGAATTCTCAACCATACTCTGTCACTGTGGTCTTTTCATTAGTTGAACTATTTTATGGACACCAATTCAACACTCAAGCCTTCCACTCCTTATTCAGTCTCATCCTTTTCTGGTTATTTATCTCTTTGTTGATGTTTCTTCACATGTGACATCCTACTAATCTTAGCTGGTTGAATGCAAGGATTGTCTCACATTTTTCTTTGAATTGTCCCAGCCTTTTCCAGTGTTCTGCACATAGTAGGGGCATAACAAACTTGGTAAAGGAATTTTATGGTAATTTTCATGTGCATTGTGATTAGGTAAATGCTACATCCTATTACCACAGGCCTTCTGTGTTTCCAGCTACAGTATTATTAAAATTACTACACATGGTGATCTACCTTCCCTAGTGAAGCTACTAGGTCAGGACCACATCTTATTAGACTTTCTGACCACATTCTGACATATCAGTGGAATCTAGAAACACAGCAATCATAAGTAATGAGTGAAGGATGACATTTAAAAATAGAAATTGTAGAGTTGTCAGAGGTGGAGCCAAGATGGTAGAATAGAAGCACAAACTTGGCATGTGCTGCAGCTCCAATCAGTTCAAATACATGTAAAAAAATTACTCTAAACAGACTTTAGAGCTACAGAACCCAGAAAGTGACAGAGATAAACAAATCTCCCACTGCGGACAGCCTGGCAGGCTGACAGGAAGGTCTATCACAGCTCACTGGGAGCTAAGCTCAGTCCCCCATGAGCTGTGGTTCCTGCCACAGGGTGGCCCTGACCAGCAGTAGCCAGAGCAGACTTCAGGAGAATGAATCACCAGCAGCTGTGGCAGTTTTCAGACTCCTCAACCCATAAAAACCAAAGACAAAGGAAAAGGTCAGTGTGGAACTCTGTTACAACAAAGGGAGATGGAAGAGCATGGTTTGGCCCCCACCCACAGGATCAGAAGTGGCAGAGGCCTGGCACAGCCACATGAATGAGTAAGCAGCTCCTGGCCTGAAGATTGCAGGGAGACAAAGAGACTGTTCAGAGGATAATTGCTGTTGCTTTGACCTGCTTGGATTTGAATCGCAGACTTGGGTGGTGATCCTGGGGTGTGTGACCAATGAGCCAGAGCTTGTGGTGGGCTGTAGTGAGGGTGCCTTCCTAATATCTCTGGCAGCTGAGAAAACCCCAGCAATTTTGGAAAAATCTCTCTCCATTCTGGAAGTAGAGTTCTATTGTGGCAAAGAACTGAAAAGTCAAGTAATTGATTGGCAATATGAGCAAGCTGAGGAAGCACAAACAGACCATAGAATCCTTTTTGGGGGACAAAAAGGATCAAGGCAGAGAGTGGGAGGAAGACAGTGAAGTCAGAACTCCTTCATTAAAAGCCTCCAAGAAAAATGTGAACTGGTTACAGGCCATGGAGGAGCTCAAGAAGGATTATGAAAATCAAGTAAGAGAAGTGGAGAAAAAATTGGGAAGAGAAATGAGAATGATGCAGGAAAATCATGAAAAGTGACTCAACATCCTGGTAAAGGAGACCCAAAAAATACATTGAAGAAAACAATACCTTAAAAAATAAACTAACTCAAATGGTAAAAGAGGCCCAAAAAGCCAGTGAGGAGAAGAATGCCTTAAAAAGCCAAATTTGCCAGATGGAAAAGAAATTTCAAAAACTCACTGAAGAGAATAATTCCTTCAAAATTAGAATGGAGCAATTGGAAGCTGATGATTTTATGAGAAATCAAAATACTATAAAACAGATCCAAACAAAGGAAAAAATAGAAGGCAATGTGAAATATCTCATTGGAAAAACCACTGACCTGGAAAATAGTTCCAGGACAGATAATTTTAAAATTATTAGATTACCTGAAAGATAATCAAAAAAAGAGCCTAGAAACCATCTTTCAATGAATTATCAAGCAAAATTGCCCTGATTTTCTAGAACCAGAAGGCAAAATAGAAATAGAAAGAATTCACCATTCATCTCTTGAAAAAGATCTCCAAAAGAAAACTCCTAGGAATATTATAGCCAAATTCCAAAGTTCCCAGGTCAAGAAGAAAATACTGTAAGCAGTCAGGAAGAAACAACTCAAGTATTATGGAAATGCAATCAGGATAACACAAGACCTAGCAGCTTCTACATTAAGGAATTGAAGGGCTTGGAATATGATATTCCGGAGGTCAAAGGAGCTAGGACTAAAACCAAGAATCACCTACCTAGCAAAAGTGGGTATAATGCTACAGGGGAAAATATGCTCATTCAATGAAATAGAGGATTGTCAAGCATTCCTTATGAAAATACCAGAGCTGAACAGAAAATTTCACTTTCAAATACAAGAAGCAAGAGAAGCATGAGAAGGTTAATAGGAAAAAGAAATCATAAGGAATTTATTGAAGTTGAACTGTTTACATTCCTAATGGAAAAAACAATACTTGTAACTTGTAAGACTTTTCTCAGTATGAGGACAGTTGAAGGGAATAGATATGTATATGTGTGTATGTATATATATGTATACACATACATATATATGTATGTATACATACATATACATGTTTGCATAGGAGGGTGTAGGTGTATATAAATATATATGTGTGTGTGCATATGTATGTTCATGTATACATAGACAGAGGGAACAGGATGAGTTGAATATGAAGGGATGATTTCTAAAAATTTAAATTAAAAGCTGAGAGAGGAATTTACTGGAAGAAGGAGAAAGGGAGGTATAGGTCATATATCTCATATAAAAGAGGCAATAGAAAACTGTTACAATGGAGCAGAAGAGCAGAAAGGTAAAAGGGAATGAGACAATCTTATTCTCATTGAATTTGGCTTAAGGAGGGAATAACATACACAGTCAATTGGGTATTTAACCCTGCAGGAAAATAAGGGGGTAGAGGATAAGAGGCGGGATGATAGAAGGGAGGACAGATTGGGGGAGAGGGTAGTAAGAAGAAAAATTTTTGAAAAGGGATAAAGTCAAAGGATAAAATAGAATAAGTTGGGGAGGCAGGACAGGATGGAGGGAAATATAGTTAGTCTTTTAAAATATAACTACAATGGAAATGATTTGGGCAATTACACATGTACAACCTATATTGAATTGTTTATCTTCCCAGTGGGGGTGGATGAGGAGGGAAGAAGGAAAAACCTGGAACTCAAAGTTTTAAAAAACAAATGTTTAAAAATTGGTTTTTTACATGCAACTGGGAAATAAGATATATAGACACTGGGTTATAGAAATCCATCTTGCCCTACTAGAAAGTTAGGGGGTTGATGGGGGAGGATATAAGACAGAACAGATTGGGAGAATGGGGTATTCAGTAGGCTTAGAGTGTGGGGTAGGGGAAAGATGGAGAGAAAAAATTGTAACAAAATCTTGTGAAAATGAATGTTGAAAGCTAAAAATAAATAATCTAAAAAATTTAAAATTAAATTAATTAAATTAATTTTTTAAAAGAACAGAGGTTGCTTCTTAGCCTAGTGATAGATATCACTTGTAGATATTACTCACAAGGGAAGGAAGGTGAAGGAAATCAATGTTTCATTCCTATTCTTTAGGAAGAAAAACTTATTCCTAAGTCAAGAGCAATTCAACCAAAATATGTAAAGTGCTTACTTTGTGTTAAGTACCAGCAACATGGAAATAAGCAAAAGTAAAAAGCTTACATTCTAACTGGGGAGAACAACACATAAAAGTGAGTTCAAAATCAGAAATGAGGCAGGGGAAGAGAAGGTCATGAGTGAAGATGGGAGAAAAATAAAGGATAGCTGGGCTAGGCACTTCCTCAAAAAGGAAATTCCAGGAGGAACTCACCAGTGGGAGGTGGCAGCCACAGAGGTATTAGTCTACACCTAATTTCTGCCAGAAAGTTTTGCAGTTTTTCCAATACATTTTTGTCCACTAGTGAGACCTGACATCAGGAGGTGGAGTCTTTGAGGTTATTGAAGCTAACTACTAGTGACATTTGCTTCTGTATGTTGTGTATGTAATCTGCTTCACTAATTAACCTCTCTATTTAAAAAAAAAGTATCAAATTACTTTAAAGCTTACTATGACGCAGTATAGTTTGAGATGTGTTACTCCTAGGCTTCTTCTCCCTCCACACCCTCCATTAATTTTCCTTACTCCCTTTAAGTTCTTGAGCTTTTATTCTTTCAGTTGAATTTCATTGCTATTTTTTGTTAGTTCTATAGCTCTATAAAGCAATCATTTGGTAGTTTTATTGGTATGGCACTGAATAAGTAAATTCATTTAGGTAGTATTGTCATTTTATTATGTTGGCTCCATCTACCAATAGGCAATTAATATTTCTCCAGTGATTTAGGTCTATTTTTTCTGTAAAGAGTGTTTTTGTTCAGAGGGAGTGGGAAGTGGAGAGGTAGGTGACTTACCATTATGTCCTATTCATCTCCTCTACAGTCACCAGCCTCTTATAGGAAGAAAAATTTCCTCCCTCTGAGAGGAAGAGAGAGAATGGCATTCCATCGGGGTTCTAGTTTGATCTCTTGCAGTATGGAAAGGAGAGTATAACTACTCCTTCTTCTCCCAGGTCTTGTTTCCTTGCCTGAACAAGGCACTAAGAAGATTGGACTCTTAGGTCATAATGTTACTGACTTAGAAAATCTAAAATTTGAAAATTAAAATCTTCATTTAATTAAGCAAACTTCCCCTTGGTGAAACCCTCCCCATTCCAATTATTTTGAACCTCTGTAGGTCATCATACAAACCCCACTCTGAATCCTCCAGTCTTCAATTCCTTATTCCCATTCCTCTCATTGCATTCCACACTTAAGATCCCAATCAAAAGCTATCTACCCCTTCCACTGTGTCCTGGTTTCCCTCTAATGACATAGCTTCTCTGGTCACCTTTTCCAACACTACCTTTACTTTTATTCATTCCTCTCAACTCATTTATTGAAATAGGGGAGTTGAAATACACCTTGCTCCCCATTACCACTTTGGGGTCCTGCATCTAACATCATTATTTAGTAACATCTCCTCTTTTGAAGTTCATGCAATCCACATCTACCACCCAATCAAAATCCTGGCAGCTGTTGTCTACAAACCTCCAGGACACTTTCCTTCCTTCCTAAATGAGTTTAGTACCTGGCTCACAATCTTTCTCTCCTCTCCAACTCTTGCCCTCACATCAGGGAACTTCAACATAAGTATAAGTCTCTCAAACAACCTAACCTCCCTTACTCATTTTCCATGACTCTACCCAACTTCACAAATGTCACCATACTTTTGATATTGTCAATGTGCACAAGTGCACTGTCTCCATATTCATGAGCTCTGAAATTCCCTTATCTGATCAAATCTATTGGCTTTCTACCTCTCCCTCTGTCTTCCACTATCAAACCCTGGTCTCGTTCTTCTTCTTTTTTTTTTTTTGCTTTTTTTTTTGGAGGGGGGAGAGCAGGGCAATTGGGGCTAAGTGACTTGCCCAAGGTCACATGGCTAGTAAATGTGTCAAGTGTCTGAGGTCAGATTTGAACTCAGGTTCTCCTGACTTCAGGGCCAGTGATCTATTCTCTGGTCTTATTCTAAACCTTGATCTGTAATCTCTCAATTTTCTCCCAATCTACCATTGATAATTCTTCAATTATGTCACCTTGATATGTTTTCCAGGTCAGTTATCTGTGATATTACATAACTTACAACTTCTTATTTTTTACTCTTTGGTTATGTTTGTACATTTCTTAGGGGTTTTCTTGGTACTGTTTTGGTGTGTGTGTGTGTGTGTGTGTGTGTGTGTGTGTGTGTGTGTGTGTGTGTGTGTTTAAGAGGGAATCACTGTTTTCTGTTTGGCCCACTCTAATTTTCAGGGAGTGGTCTTCTTGGGTATATTTTACCATCATCAGTTCTAATGTATTGTCTCCTTGCCATTTTTTTTCATCCCTACATATTCCATTTTATTTTCATTGCTCATTCTTTCCAGGTACTATTGTAGTATGTATGGCCAGGGCATTCTTTTCTATGAAGGTGTATTTGGACTTGTTATGAACTTACTCTTTTCAGGATCTCACAAACTAATTCAATAAACATTTATTAAGTCCATATTATGTAAAAGATTAGTTGGAAAGATAAGACATTTGCATGCAAAGCAGTTAAAAACAAAACAAGATAATGTGATTAAGTGCCAAAGTGAGTGGTACAAACAAGAAGCACATTGTTTTTGACAACATAGAAATAGGATTGAATTTGTAAGGCATGTGTCCCAGAGGATAGTTAACTTAAGCCCCTTTGTTTACAAGTCAAATTATTTCCATTGAAGGGATGTTGCCTGTTAGGGTGCCCCGTGATTAGACTGTCCACATATTTGGACAACTAAAAAAAAAAAAGAAAAATTAACATATAAATTATAGGTGATTTTTTTCCCATGGAAATCTTACTGCTTTATTAAAGTCATAGCATAATAGTCATTAATAATTAATTATCTATGTCTATATTGAGATTAATAATAAATATTTGAAGTGGGATTATTAAAAATTAGATTACATAAAAATTAAATAAACAAATGTTTAATTTGAGTAGTATTATAAATTTTATTATATTGACTTGACCTACCAATGAGCAATGTATATTTCTCTAATTAATTTGATCCATATTTTTGTAAAGTGTTTTGTAATTGTCTTCATATAGTTCCCATGTTTGCATCTTAGTAGATATATAGTCCCAAGT
>CM053583.1:185444381-185491162 GCA_028627135.1 Pseudochirops cupreus
CAAAAGTGATAGTTTTTTTTTTTTGCTTCAGATTGTTTCTTCAATTTCTTTTTCTTGTCTTATAATTGTCACTAGTACCAAATCAAATAGTAATGATGATAATGGGTTTCCTTGCTTTATTCCTCCTTGGTCTTACTGGAAAAGCCTCTACTTTATCCTCATTATATTGAAGAAAAAAAACATTATTA
The DNA here is from genome assembly GCA_028627135.1 of Pseudochirops cupreus. Lineage (NCBI taxonomy): Eukaryota > Metazoa > Chordata > Mammalia > Diprotodontia > Pseudocheiridae > Pseudochirops > Pseudochirops cupreus. The sequence goes on from CM053583.1 coordinate 185,444,570, forward strand.
TTATACTCTGCATTTGGGAACTGCCAGAAACAATTTTAATGTAACGTTATATCTATGCATTTCTGGCTTAAAATAAGAAATTTACAAACTGGCATAGTCCCTCTATGCCCTTAGACATTTTCCTCTTTAGAAAAATTTGAGGTAACATTTATAGGAATTTTGAACAAAGAAAAGCTAATAATATGTTAAAATAGGATTTAGGGTTAACATCCCAGAGTAATAATCATGACTCATTTATTTATGAATCAGATTTAATTGTCACTACTATTTATCAGTGAAAATTATGTTTAAAATATATATTACCAGTATGCCCTAAAAGTTCATAGGACCCTTCCATCTGACATACAGCTGGAAACATTACTATATGCTATCTCCCCCATTAGAATGTAAGCTTCTTGAGGGCAGGAACACATTTCTAATTGTATACCCAATATTTAGCACGGTGCCTTGCACATAGTAAATATTTAACAAATGGTTTTCCATTCACACTCAATTCCTTCCTTGCACACTGCCTATAAATATTGTTCTGGAGTAATATAACACATATTTTAGTCTTTTCTGAATAACAGATGGGGGCTCTTCTCTTGGTAGGATAATGAGTCAATTGTGTTAATGGATGACAAAATTTAAAGAAAATAAGAGTTACATTTGGTTAGTTCTTTTGTTCTTTACCTTCTATACATTTTCCTAAAGGGAAAATATGGAATGGGTTTTAGGCTGAAGAAATATTTATTCCTCAATATTTCTAGAGAAATTTAAAAGGAAGTTGTTAGTTTTTGGTTTTCTTTTTGCTTTTTAGCATGGCAATTGAGGTTAAGTGACTTGCCTGAGATCACATGGCTAGTAAGTGTTAAGTGTCCGAGGCCAGATTTGAACACAGATCCTCCTGACTCCAGGGATGGTGCTCCATTCACTGTACCACTTTAGCCACCCTGAAAAGGAAGTTTTTAATATTCCTCTCCAATACCTTATTTTTACTATTTGAACAACTATTTGAAGTTGTTTTGCCAAGCCTAGAATCTCTATTTTGTTCTTGCTAATTAATAAGTTACATTACTCCAGTGGTCCTAAAATACAGAGTTTGCTGGAAGGAAATGAAGGATTTAAATCAATGAATGTAGCAAAACAGTAAAATGACAAAGGCCATTCTACAAGCTATACTAATCTGCCAAATGATAGACGGTGGAGTGTGGCCTTGAATAGGGATACAGAAAATATTGCAGTTGATGAAAACAAAATCCAAAGTTAAAACATACCAACACTTCATTTTATTGTGCGTCACTTACTTGAAATTCTCAGATATGCCTTTTTTGGAAACTGAAGGTTTCTGGCGACTCTGTGCCAAACTAGTTTGTTGGTGCAATTTACCAACAGCACATGCTCATATCATGTCTCTGTGTCACATTTTGGGAATTCTCACAATTTTTCAAACTTTTTTTCACTGTTATTACATATGTTATGATAATTTCTGATGAGTGATCTTTGATGTGATTATTGGAATTATTTTGGGGTGTCACAAAATGTAGCAATATAAGACAGTGAACTTAATCTATAAATATTCTGTGTCCTGACTGCTTCACCAACTGGACTTTCCCTGATCTTCTCTCTCCTCTGGCCTCTCTAATTCCCTGAAACACAACAATATTAAAATTAAGCCAATTATTTAACCCTACAATGGCTTCTAAGTGAAAGTGAAAGGAAGAGTCAATAGATGTGCAAACTTCATTCATTGTTCTGTTCTTTTTGGAAATCACCACAGTCACCCTAACTTTCAGCAACCGCCAACCATCCTGCTCAGTCATCAGCCATCAAAATTGAAGCAAAACCCTCCACCACCACCACCAACACAAAAGATTACAATTAGCTGAAGGCTAACATGGTTGCTAGCATTTTTCAGCAATATATTATTTTAAATTAAGGTATATTGCATTTTTTCAAAATATAATATTATTGCACATTTAACAGACTGCAGTATAATATACTTGTAACTTTTATGTGCACCAGGAAACCAAAAATTTGTGGAACTCTCTTTATTGCAATATTTACTTTATCACGGTAGTCATAATATCTCTGAGGCATTGCTCTAATTTTGTCTTTACCTGAACAAATACCAATTAACTCATAGAAAAGACAAGTATTCCTGCTACTTATAACCAAAAATCCACTGGATAAACTGAATCTAGATTAAAAGATTCTTTTTTTTGAAAAACTTTAACCAAATCACTTTTCCAAGAACTTTTACATTTGATTTCTCTGGTGGGTGAAATAGAAATGCTACCTTTTCCAGGTCTAAAGACATGTTTATACATTCTGTTTCTGATTTTGTGCTTCTCCCAAGTGGGAGACTTGTAGATCACATCTGGGTAGTGGAGGATCTGTCCCCAGAGTTCATTGACTTACAGGAGTCTGGTATTTAATTTAAGAACAGGGGATCTGATAATTTTTTTTTCTAGACCTCATTTCTCATGCCTGAGGGTCCATCTTGAGATCAGTCACTCTCAGAAAGGAGGACCTATTGAGGAATTTTGGTCAGATACTGAAATGACTACAGAAGGGTCTTTTGAAAACCTATTGGGTGCTTGGAGGTGAGGAAATCCTTGTGATCTTGGGGTCACATGCTTTCTACTATGAAGGATCTGTTAATTTTAAGATGTAATTATTTCCTTAAGCCTTTATATTTCTAAGCACAATCATATGTGCTAGACAAACCATCAATAGACAATTCAACTCATTTCAGTAAACATTTATTAAGCTCCTGCTTTATGCTAGGCACTGTGCCAAGTCCTGGACACACAAGTAAGAGAAAGATAGCCCCTGCCCTCAAAGAGTTTACAATCTAATGGAGGAAGACAATACCCCAAAAAGGAAGAAAGTAAAGTATCAAATTTAGTACTTTCCAGTCAGTTGGGAGGAAGGTCAGAAAAGCATGGGGTTGTGGAATTCCCAGAGTAGAGGAAGTAAACTGCTCACAGACTGAACCATTAGCTTCCAGTGATCTACTGACCAGTATCAAAAAGTTTATAAGAAAAGCTTCCTATCTACAACACACATGAGCAGATGTACAAATAAGCCATACTATGGGTTTGCCAGACATGACCTTTCTTTTAAACAGTCAGACTACGTGAGTCTGATCGCTGTAAGTATATATTTTAGTAGTCAAATGATTCTTAAATTAGCTCTCTTTTACTTGTTTTCTAGAGCAGTTAATTTTGAAGATAAGGTAACATATTTTCTTCTACTTCTCAGTCTTTTGACTTTGTTTCAATATTCCTGGTCTTTTCATAGATTCAGTAGCCTCTTTTCAAGTTATTTTAATTTTCAAGGAATTAGTTACTGAGAAATATTTTGTTTGTTTTCTAGGCTTATCTTCTACATTTTTTTCTGAACTTTCATTTCATTTCCAATCCTTTCTTCTTATTCTAAGTTTGTTTCTTGACTATCTTTGGTTCCATAACAGGTCTTTATATCAGTTTCTTGTTGTTGTTTGCCCATTCTTCCAGGCTTATTTTCTGATTTGAAGTTTATGCTAGGGTCAGTCTCTGTAATTTCTGCTGGTAATGTGGAAGACCCAGTGGTCCTGACATATGTTATCTGTGGTACTGCTCCTGAGTTTTCCAGGTATAGTGTTCTATTCTTCAATGACCTCAGGAGAATTTTTTGATAACCCCAAGAGATGCTCAGGCCAGGCATCTTTAAACTCTTGGTGAGCCCTGGTTCATATGATCTAGGAAATAGTTTGATCAATGACCTACTGCTCTGACCTTTGCAGGTCCTACCTCTAGTTTGGATCTTGACAACACAACTTCAAGTTTGCTTCTGGTTGTAGTTCTAGCAGACTACTTCTGACCCCAGAGTCTATCTGTTTCCTGAAAGGCTTTGATGGTTCAGAGTTAGAGTAAACACACCCATTTTATAATATTTGGCCTGGTCGCTCACCTACAGACTATGTCTATAATCCTGTTTTTAGTTCTACATATTCCCAGTTTCTTCATATCTAAATGAACTATTTCCCTGCCCCACAGTAGATTGGAGTTGCATTGCTATCCTTTTATTAACCTTCATAAAATGAAATTCTGGTAGCTATTATTCTTTGTCTGATCAATCTTTGACAAAATGTGTAAAGATTTGGGAATGAAAAAGACATCTCTGCCTCAGTGTTGGATGAGGCACAGAGGGCACCAGTAGATGCTAAACTTATGTAGAATCTCACATCAAAGAGAAAAGTATGAATATCACTCTCATAGGCAAGCACAAATTTACATGAAGATAAAAGCCTATAAGTAGAAAGACTGTATGTACATACATATATATATACACACATATGTATTTACACATATGTATACACATACAAATGTAAGCTTGTGTATATACATGTGCCTTGCACACATGTGTATATATGTGCACATGTGTGTTCATGTGTGTTTATGTCCCTATCACTAACTGGGTTCAGCAAATCAAGTTCAAAACAACTTCCTGTGGGTGTGTTCATTTTTAGTAGAATTGGGCTACTCCTCATACTTCTTATGAGTAAAGCACTTAGTGTATTTCTATACAAAGGAATGCTATATCCCACCTCTTTAAGTATGATTATTTAGTAAATAGGGCAATCTCTCTGCAACAGGACCTTCTTTCCACCAATGTGTAATGGTACTTGGCCTGAAACTCATTATCTTAAGAAGTTCTGTGTGCCTTAATATGTTCAAGAGGCAGAATTCAAACCCATTTCTGGGATTTTAGGGCCAGGTCTCTATCCATACTGTCTCTTGTCACATAAATAGGATTGTATAGAAGGGAAAATGTGGAGAAAATATCTTAGGAATCAGACTAAATAGAATTACTGATCAAAGCTCTTAGAGAATATTAAATAAGTTACTAGACTGTTGGCAGTATGACAAAAACCGAGCAAGTAAGATTAAAAATCTTCCTTCTATTGATCTTTCTTCCCGATATTCCAGCTACCTTGGATGTAAGAATTTTATCTGGTGACCATCAGTTGTAAAAAAACAAGGTGAGGGGGACATTTTAACTGCATCAGCCGATGCACAAGGGAAGAACTGAAGTTACTTCCCAATAATACAGACCTCCCCACCCACCCATAAGTTCTGCCTTCAGTGCTCACTGTATGTGTTTATATTGCTAAAATGTGGCATCAACTTCTATAAAAGCAACTGCGAGAAATGATTCATTTGGACCGCTACTCTATTCCAATCAGTATTAATCAGTTTGATATTTTACATAAATGATATGGGAATAGTTTGATGATAGGATCTTGCAGTAGGCCTTTAGAATAGGCCTCAAACTTTAATGTAATGTTTACCACTTGTTTACTAGTTATGAAGCTCACTTACACAGCCACAAGAATGCTGGCAAAGATAATTCCCTTCTGTTTTATTCAAATTCCATGTCTAAACCCAGTGTGGATGGGATACCTTGATTTTTTAGAAAGTCCCCCACTTATTTTTGAACCTCTAGAATACCCTCCCTTGGTCAACATGGGCAGGTGACCATATTATGACCATTTTATGACCACTTGATGACTAGGATGACTCTTTCCTAACTTCATTTTTGACCCTCAAGAACAAGATTTATCAATAAATAAAATTCTGTGTTTTGCCATTCCTCTTCTGTACATTTGGGTTTCAAACCCTATAAAAGTAAGGTCCTAGGGACTAGGAATATCTCAGATCAGATTGTGAGGAAAATCTGAGGTTCACTTCATTAGAGGGGACCACAGATCCTTCATTGGCTCAGAGGTCTGCCTCAATTTCTTTTATTGTAGGTTGGACAATTTTAAACTCCACACAATCAATGCCAAGGGATAAACTGAGGCTATGTAGTACCTTTAGTTCTTGTGTATACGGATGCCTTAAATTAGCAAATTTTAAGGATCCTAGCTCTATGTTGTTACATGTTTTGCTGGGCTCCATTTTGTAAGTTGATGGGCAAAATGTTGCAAACGCAATCCACAAAGGAGCTTTAGGAGACATTCTCAAGATCTAAGTTATTTCTATATTGCTTCATAAATTCACTATTGTATCAACTGGTGAAAATTCGTTTGACTTTTTCCATTTAATGCACTCTCTAAAGTTCTCTACAGGTAAATAAAAAACAGTTGTAAGGCTCAAATGAGATGATGTAAAAAAATCTTAGTGATTATTACTGAGGCACAGGAAAAAACCCCATTAAAACTTAGGGCATTGAACTTGGAGTCATAGTATATCAGTTCAAATGCTATCAGCCTTGGGCAAATTACTTGTCAGGCATGGGCCTCAGTTTCCTCACATGGAACTAGATGCTCACTACTATCTATGATTCTGTTACATTAAGTGTAACATTTTATATACCTGATTGAGCAAAACTAGAGACACATTTCACCCAGATGCCTGATGCTAGGAATTCTTGCCATGGAACATGACTTCATTCTCAACTGTGCATGAGGCATCATTAGTATGGATTTGGACAAGGTCCCCTGTGAAGTGTTATTGTAAATGGCTGAGAAGTGGGGTTGGAGCAGGAAAGGTCAGTTATATCATAGAGTTTCACCACAAGTTCAAAAACATCAAAGGAAGGCACTTTTCCTATTGTATTTTGGAGGGAGTAAAACTTTCCAATGTGATGTCAGAAAGAGAGAAACATTGATATTGTTTAGTAGCCCATGACTCACATAAATAACATATTAGAGTCATTTGGGAAGCTTTGAGAACCCACTTGGCATGAGACCTGCCAATGTTTTATACTGATATGTAAATTCCAAAAGGTCAAGCCAGTCCTTTCTTTTCACATTGAGTATACTGAGCATCTAGGTTCAATGCTCAGATTGGCTTTATTCAGCCTCACCAGTGTTAGAGAGCCAAATTGCATGAGGGTGGATAGTACTACCTCTTAAAATATCTCTATTGTGTCCTGATGATTAACTCAGAAGCTTGAGCTATTCCAAATGTTGTTGGCTTGTCTGCTGAAAAGAATAAATACATTAGGTGTGAGTGATGACCAGCAAGGGAAAGCTGGAATGTTTGTTCATCCTCAGTTTTCTGTGAACTGAACAACTTTCCAAAATCACTTTTTTCCCTCTCCAGATGTTCCCTGAAAAGATGCAAATGAGCACTTTTTTAATGTGCAAGGCTGTCATATCCTTCTCAAAGAATGCTGTTAAACCTCTGTGATACCAACTATTCTCAATTGTATATGTTCAAAATCAAGGTTTTTTTTTACATTATTTTAAAGATTATAAACATTTCACAAATATCTCAAATTATCAATCTGACACATATGAATAAAAAATATTTATTACTTGATTGGGTGGCAAATTTAATTTCATCTTCCATCTGAAGAACAGAGAGGGTAAGTAAGCTTTCCAGCATCATAGAGACAGAACAGTGTCAGGAAATTCACACTTAATGCAACTCTTTTCCTTCATGTCTTTATCTACCCAGTATGCATTTTGTTTCCTCTGGCACTCTCTGCAATCCAAAGGTCAATCCATTACTGCTGAATTTTGAAAATATATCTGAAGATTATGAAGTGAATGACCTACAATTAGCTCAATAGATGTTCGAAGATGTTCTTCCTGCTGCCCAAGTAGAAAGACCAGATGCAGTTTTGACTGTGTCTATCCATAGTTCATCTTCTTAGTATAGTGGAGTTAGAGGGATTGACTAAGTTATTCCTGAACATTTGATGAAACTTACTTAGTGAAATTATCTACTATAAGACTCTGATAACAGTGACAATGAGGTGTACATGTGCTGTGCCTGTCATATTTAGAGTGGGCACATTCACACTTTGTGAAGGATATGAAACCTTGAGTGGTTTATACCCTGTGTAACCATTTTGAATACTGCAAAAGGTAAACATCTGGGAGTGGCTCATTCTCACATGTAAAGGGTTCAGCTCTTTCAGACTTTTGTTGGCCAATGTAATAGAAGTATGAAGAAGTGTGGTCTTTGGGTATAAAAAGTTCTTCAATCAACATAATGAAACAATAGGGTAGTCTGGGGAAATAGCATTAATCTTAGTGACTGTGTAAAGTACTAAGCAAAGGGCTTTTAAAATCAAGTAAAAGGTTCTAAAGAAGCTCATTTTCTCCCACATAAACTTCAGGAAATGTCTGAAATAAGTCACAGAAAGATCAATGGTTAAGAAAAAAGGAAAGAATTAGAAGTCTAGAACTTCACAAAAAGACAGAAGAGGGCAGAGGGATTAAAGGAGAGATGTTGGTGCCAGCTTAGATAAACTTGGAAGCACCAAAAGTTAAAAGACCAATGTGAACTCCAACAACCAACCAAAAAATCAGCTAGTACTCAATAAAAGTTCAAGCTGATACAATCTTCAGTGTTGCTAAACTTCTATCAGAATATACAGGAATTGAAAGAGATCATATTTTGTGGAGGGAAAGGAAATAGCTATGCATTTCTCAGAGCAAAAAAAAAAATTATTGTGAAAAGCAAGCACAAATGAATGCCTAGGTATCACCTCCAGAAGGATCCTATAGGAGGTCTAATCTCCGACATTCTACTGGAGTCTATTATGGCCACAGCACAAAAAAGTCAGAGCTAGTCAAGAAACATTTATCAAGTACTTATTATGTATTATGACCTTTCTAAGCACTAAAGATAAGAAAAGATCAAAAATATCAGTCCTTGCTCTCAAAGAGCTAACAGTGTGATGTAACGTGGGAGATAATATCCAAAAATACATGATTTGAAATGCCAGGCTGGACAATCAAAATCCAGAATTCAGGTTGCTGGGAGAAATATCAGTAATCCCAGATATGTGGACAATACCACTCTGGTGGCAGAAAGTAAAGAGGAATTAAAAAGTTCCTTGATAAGGATGAAAGAGAAGAATGTAAAAGTTCACTTTAAGCTTAACATTAAAAAAAAAAGACACCTGAGATCATGGTAACTTATCCCATCACTTGCTGTCAAATACAGTGAGGGAAAAATGGAATCAGTGTCAAATTTTATATTACTGGGTTCAAAGATAACTGCAGATGGTGACTATAGCCATGAAATTAAAACACTTCCTCCTTTGAAGAAATCTGTATAGCATACTAAAAAGCAGACATCACATTGTTGAAAAGGTCCACATAGTCAAAGCTATGGTTTTTTTCCAGTTGCATGCATGTATATACACATGTATGACTGTGAGAGTTGAACTAACAAAAGCTGGATGCAACAGAATCAATGCTTTAGAATTGTGGTGCCGGAAAAGATTTTTGAGAGTTCCTGGGAGAGTAATGAGATCAAATCAGTCAATAATGATAGACATTAATTTGGATTATTCACTGGAAGATCAACTGAATGAGAAGACATGACTCATTGAAAAAGACCATTATGTTGAGGAAGATTATGCACAAAACGAAAAGAGGGTGGCAGAGGACAAAATGCATAGATAGCATCTTAGAAGCAATGAGCATAAAACTTGGACAGATTTCAAGAGATAGAGGAGGATAGAAGGGCCTAGTATGCTATGGTCCATGGGGTCACAAAGAGTCAGACATGACTGAACAAAAACAGCAAATGTACAAACAAGATATGTACAGGGCTTATGAATAAATGTGAAACAAATAAGTAACCTGAGAAGTTATGTCATCAGGAACGAGCCGTATCTCAGTGAGTAGAAGAAGACAGAGTAAGAAAGGAAAAGAAAAGCAAAAAATGAAAGCTGTTTTTACCTATGGAACAAGAATTCCAGAGTGCAGAGGGTGGAACAAATACTTCGTTGGAAATAGTGCAAAGAAAAGGAGGAAGAGACCATCTATTATTGAAATCTCAAGTCTATAGCCCAGAGACTAAGACAGAAGCCAGGGACTGAGGCAAAGGTATACCAGCCACTCCAACCAGATCAGTAGTGGACAGACACCTCCAGACTACAGAGGGAACAGAATGAAATAAGACCTACACAAACCATCCAAAAGTACCTGAGGGGATTCGCCAGGACAACAACAACAAAAAAACAATATCCAGGAATTGAGGTTGCAAATGTAAGTAGAAAAAGGAACCAAATTTAATGAAGAATTATTATGAGATGAAAAGTGTAAGATATAGTTAATCAATAAACATTTATTAAACAATTATAATGTGTCAGGCTCCTTGCTAAAGCACTAGCTGTACAACTATGAAAAAATCCTTTTTTGAAAGATTATAACAGTACAACAAATGCCAACATAATCTCAGAGGGGGAAAATGCCTTTGCTACGAGAACTATAAGAATAGTTGGGAGAAACGAAATGAAGCAAGGGAGTTTAGGGAGTAGCAAATAGACATCATTCTAGTCTGATGCTCCTCTGGGAATCATGGCTTCCCTGGACCCTGGACTTTACATATCCTAATGGAAGGAGAAGGTGCAAGTGTCCCTTTGGAATCTTAACATCCTTAAGATTCCAGAGAAGATTAAATAAGACAAACATAAGGTGTGGATGTTATGTGGCTTTATTACATTTAGTTGATTTTAAGAGAAGAAAAAAAAGGAATGGAGAAAGGAATTATGTTAAAGTAGAAATGAGAAGAAGTAGAAGAAGTATGATATTTTATATAAATGAGTAAGGAAGGAAGTATGGAGAAAGTAGTATGGAGGAAAGGAATGAGAGGACCTGAGATCTTACAAACTCACCATGATGAAAACAGATAAAGGAAGACTGAACCCATATACACATGCACATAAAAATTTTAGTATGAATATATACTAAGCTCAACAAGAATCCAGGCAGGAGAAGTAAAAGAGGAGGGAAGTATTAGAGAAAGAGAATAGAGGTGGAGAGGGAATAACCACCAACTGAAAAAATAAAACCAGCTCCAGAGGGTTGATCATAAAGAGAAAGTACATGAACCAGAAATTGGGATCTGGGGTTACTGAAAAGAATAAGAGAAGTGTATATACAGACCACTTCATTCATAGACTATTTGTGCTCAGCAGATTCCTCCTATTCCTCCACTATACAGCATTTCCTAAAGAAGGATATGGTATGGAGAGAAGAAAAGGATAAGAAGATATGGTAGAAGGAAATATAGAATTAACAATCATTACAGTGAATGTAAATAAGATAAACTCTTCCATAAAATGGAGGGGGATAATGGATTAGAAATCAGAATCTAATAGTATTCGATTATAAGAAACTTGAAACATAAAACTTTAAACAGAGTTAAAGTGGTGGGCTGGATCAAAATTGATTGTGCTTCAGATATTTTTTTTCTCTTTTAAAAATCAATTAATTTACTTATTTTTAGTTTTCAACATTCACTCCCATAAGTTTTAAATTTTCTCCCCCTCCACGCCACTCCCTCCCCAAGATGGCATGCAACGTGATATGGCTTTACACATACAGATAATTTTTTTTCCTATTTTCTTTTTTTTATTTTTATATTTTTTAAATAAATTGATTTATTTATTTTCTTGTTTACATCATTCATTTCCATGAGATTTTGAGTTACACATTTTCTCCCCATCTTTCCTCTACCCAACACTTCAAAACTGCCATCCCACTGTATAGTCCCTCCCCCAATCTGCTCTCTTCTATGTCCTCCCCCTCGACCTCTAACTTTCTGGTATGACAGGATGGATCTCCCTAACCCAGTGCCTGTATATCTTAATTCCCAGTTGGATGTAGTTCATAATAATTATACATATGTATATATATATATATATATATATATATATATATATATATATGCATATATATTTTTAACACATGATTATAGAACTTTAAATTCTAGATTCTTTCCCTTCGTCCCTCGTCACTTACCCCCACTGGAAGGACAAGCAATTGAATACAGGCTGTACATGTGTAATTACACAGAACATCACAGTGGGCATATTGTGAAAGACTAGTTATATGTCCCTCCTTCCTATCCTGCCCCACCCCTTGTTCTATTCTCTACCTTGTCCCTGTTTCTGTCCCTTTACAGAAGTGTGTGCTTCCAGCAACACTCTCCCCCCCCACTCTCCCCTCCATCATCCCACCTCTCATCCCCATCCCCCTACTCTCTTGTGTGGCAAGATACCCAGATTAGAGTTTATGTCATTCCTTCTCTAAGCCAAGTTAAATAAGAGTAAAGTTGACCCTTTCCCTTTTACCTTCCTGTTCTTCCCCTCCATTGTAACAATTATCCCTTGCCTCTTCTATATGAGATGATCAACCCCATTCTGTCTCTCCCTGTCTCCTCTCCTTCTAAGCCTCTCCTACCTCAGAATTTCACCTTTTAGAGTATTGTCCCTTGCTATTCAATTGATCCTGTGCCCTCTATGTACTCATATATACACACACTGAGATATGTGTTTGAACTCATATATAAACCCTCCTATATAGACATATGTATATGTATACGTATATATCCATTTGTATTCCCTTCACCTAACCTCATACTGAAAAAAGTTTCAAAAGTTATAATTATCGTTTTTCCATGTTGGCACGTAAATAGTTCAACTTTGATAAGTTCCTTATGATTTCTTTTCCATGTTTACCTTCTCATGCTTCTTGTATTTGAGTGTCAAATTTTCTTTTCAGTTTTGGTTTTTTTCAGCAAGAAGGTTTGAAACTCCTCCACCTCACTGAATGACCATATTTTCCCTGGAACCTTGTAGTCAATTTTGCTGGACAGGTGATTCTTGGTTTTAATCTTAGCTCCCTGGATCTCCAGAATATCATATTCATGGCCCTTCAGTCCCTTAATGTAGAAGCTTCTAGATCCTGGGTTATCCCAATTGTGTTTCCACAGTATTCAAATAGTTTCTTCTTGGCAGCTTGTGATATTTTCTCCTTGATCTGGGGACTCCAGAACCTGGCTATAACATTCCTAGGAGTTTTCTTTTGGGGATCTTTTTCAAGAGGTGATCAGTAAATTCTTTCAAGTTCTGTTTTGCCCTCTGATTCTAAAATATCAGGGCAATTTTCCTTGAGAATTTCTTGAAGGATGATTTCTAAGTTCTTTTTTTGATCGTGACTTTCAGGTAGTCCAATAATTTTTAAATTGTCTTTCCTGGATCTATTTTCCAATTAGTGGTTTTCTCAAGGAAATATTTCACATTGCCTCCTATTTTTTCATTTGTTTGGATCTGTTTAATAGTATCTTGATTTCTCATAAAGTCATTTGCTTCCATTTACTCCACTCTAATTCCGAAGGAATTATTCTCTTCAGAAAGCTTCTGAGATTCTTTTTCTGTCTGGCAAATTCAACTTTTTAAGGAATTCTTCTCCTCATTGGCTTTTTGGGACTCTTTTGCCATTTGAATTAATCTATTTTTTAAGGTGTTATTTTCTTCCGTCAGGTTGTTGACTCTCTTTTCATGATTTTCTTGCATCATTCTCATTTCTCTTCCTAATTTTTCCTCCACTTCTCTTATTTGGTTTTCAAAATCTTTCTTAAGCTGCTCTATGGCTTGTAGGAAGTCTTCTTGTTTCTTGGAAGCTTTTGGTGTGGGAGTTCTGACTGTGTTGTCTTCCTCTCATTCCATGCTTTTATCCTTTTTGTCCCCAAAGAAGGAATCTAAAGTTTGGTTGCTGTTCTTACTCTGCTTCCTTTGCCTGCTCATGTTGCCATCAATTACTTGAGTTTTTAGCTCTGTGGAACTATGCTTCCAGAGGGGAAAGCTCTGTCCCAAATTGCTACAGTTTTTTGTAACTGCCAGAGCTATTAAGAGGCTGTTGCAGCCACCACCAGCTTTGGCTCACTGAAAGCACACCCCAGGACCACCACCCAAGACCACAATCCAGATCTAGGCCACTCAATGCAAGAGCACTTAGCCTCTGAATGATTGCTTGGCCCCCCTGCAGTCTGCAGGCCAGGAACTCTGAAGCAGCCACGTGGAGGCAGCTGCAGGGCTGCTGCTTCTGCTGCTTCCTTACCCTGGAGGCAGTTCAGCTGGACCACTTTTCTCCCCCAAATTTAGCAGAGTTCCACTGACCTTTTACTTTGTCCTTGTTTCTAATGAGTTGACAGTTCTGGAAATCACCACAGCTGCTGCTGATCCACTCTCCTAAAGGCTCCAGCTGTGGCTCATCCTGGCCACTGTGGGGCCAAGCCATGGTTTCAGGTGTCATATTTTATGGATATTTGAGATGGCTATATGGGAGCTGAGGAACCTTGCTGTTTCTATGCTGTCATCTTGGCCCCACTGCCAGATAATTTTTTTAAAAAGCAAAGGAAACAATTGTCTACTCAGACATGTCAACAATAAAAACTGACATAGTTAAAAGTGATAAATAGGTCTTGACCACCTCTTGGGCAGTTGGGTGGCACAGTGGATAGAATTTAAATATGCTTTAGATATTTACTAGCTGTATGACTCTGGGCAAGTCACTTAACCCTGTTTGTCTCAGTTCCTTCCTCTGTAAAATGAGCTAGAGAAGGAAATGGCAAACCACTCCAGTATCTCTGCCAAGAAAACCCCAAATAAGTTCACAGAGAGTCAGACACAACTGAAAGATGACTTAGTTGGAGACCAATTCTAGGGTACATGATGGAGAGCAGGTCTATATTCACCTTACTCCTTCCCAATCAGAAAGTAGGGAGAAGCTGAAATCACTCAAACTATTGTTTGACATTGTTAACAGCTATTAAGCTATTGTTAACACCTGGGGCAGATTCTTTCCACATAGACACCTCCCAATTCTCCCTCACCTCTTCAAGCCCTTCTGGGAGAGGGAAATTGGCATAACTACTTCAGCCTAAATTGTGTGATCTCTTGGTGAGCTCCACCCTTGGTTACAATAATTGTGTAAGTTTGTAGTACTTTATGCAGTAAAAGTGAAAGAGAATGCATTCTAATTGCCATTCTAATTTGCCATCTCTGCTTAGTGAGAGATTTAGGGCTTGTTAATAAGACTAAAAATGAGTCAACATCAGCTCAATATTGTGGTCTCTTCTACCACCAAGCTAGGATAAGGGGTCATAATATATATGCTATGAAATATAAAATCAACTCAAACCACTCCCTTTGCAAATTTAGGCAATATTTCAAGTCATATTAGCAAGATAATGCAAAACAAACTCTTTTGCCTACCTGAATCAAGTTTAACCCAAAAAAAATTAGAAGTAAAAAAAAAACCTAACAACACTATAAAGGTGAAAGATCAGTATAAAGTGAAAAGAAGGCTCTAGGTTTAAATCTTTATCTGGAAGGATGGAGTGAGAGAACACAGAGCGGGGAATAATGGAGTGGGGAAAGGAGAAGAGAAAGAAGTTCTCTCAACTTCTTGTCTTCATTGTCAAAGTCTGGGATAGAAGTGAGAAGTCCACTTTTGCTCAGAATTTTCTTCCACCTTGCTGTGATTATTTGAGCCACACCAGTGGGAGACAGGTTGTATTTGACCCCATTTGAAAAACCTCTGACCTGTTCTATACATCCTTGCAGCCTCAGCTACTTTTCCCCTCCCAGGTCTTTTAGATATGAGCCTCATTACTCAATTGCAAAATCTCATTTTCTTCCAGAGTCTAATCCTTCATGATGTGAACTACATCTCATGGGAACCACACAATCAATTCCTGGAAGCACTGTGTGTCCCTCAGTCTCTTTCCCTGCCCTGAAGGTGAGAGGGCTACACTATATTATGCTTAAATAAATTATACATAATGAAATAAAATGTATACTCAATATGTATATAGTGAATGGCATAGCAACTGAATGGAATAATTGAATGAAAAATTAAATCGCAAGTGGAAATATATGTCAAAGTCAGGAACTTGCACATTCCCCTCTCAAAAGTGAACAAATCTAACAAAAAAGTAGACTGAGAAATCTTCAGACTCATAGAAGGAGAACCAGGAGAAAGTAGGGTCATAAAAAACAAAAGAGAAAAGAAAGTACCAAGAAGTAGAAAATAATCAATAGTGTCAAAGGATATAGAGGAATAAAGAAGGATAAGAACTGGGGCAGGGGGGCAGAGACAGTACATATGTTGATTAAGAGATCATTGTTAAGATTGGAGATACAATTTTATTTGAATGTTGGGGTAATTAGCCATGCTGCAGAGAGTTAAAAATATAGTAAAAGAAAAGATGTGTAGGCACTGATTATAGGCAACCTTATCAGTGAATTTATCTGGCGTGGGGGGTGGGGTAATAACTAGAAGGATAGCTGGATGAATCTTTTTTTTTTTTTAGTATGGGGGAGATAACAGAATATTTGTAGAAGAAGGGAAGCAACCATTGAATGGGAAGAAATTCAGGACTAGTGAGAGTGGGCATGACACAGGGGGAAATCTGGTGGAGAAGACAGGATAGTACTGATCATAAAATAGAAATTCCAAAAATGAAGAATAGATAAAGAAAATGAAATAATTCACATTAAATGAAATTTTAAATTTTTTAAACTAGTAAAATATTAAAACTGTTAGTTTACATGGTCAAAAAGAGAGGTAAAAATAAGTTGCTTATATGAAAAAATGGAGGGAAATGCAATAATGTATAGGAAATAAAGGAAAGAAACCTTTTTGCCCAATTATATGCCAATAAAAATGATAAATTAAAAGGATTATTTACAAATATCCAGATAATAAAGTATACAAAACTGAGAGTTGCACATTCTGACCTTATTAAGTGGTCTGTCTCTTTCAGACTTTTATGGACTAGTAAAAAAAAAAAATACTTCTCCAAATGGCATGAAAAAAAAATCTTCAATAAACCTAATGAAATTATAGGGAAACTAAAGAATCATTAGCTGACTGAATAGTCGGTCAACACTCAGTGTGTTTAAAAGGAATGAGCAAATGCTTACTTTTTTTTTATTAGTTTTGTTAATAGGGACACATATTTTGCAATCAAAACTCCAAAATGGAAAAAAAAAAAAGTAAAAGATTTCAGAGAGGAAAGAAGAGAAGAAACAGAGGATGTAGCTAGTCAAGAGATATAGCAACAATACTAGGGACTATGAGGTTGTAGCTCTATAATACTAATTTCCATTGTACATGCATTTATTCAGTTTTCACAGGGGCTTTTCAAAATATTTGGATGTTTAACATCACGTCAAACTGTATTTTTGTCTGAATTTCTCCATTTTTGTAAGGGTTTTTTTTTGTCATGATGTAGACCAGTGGTGTCAAACTGAAATATAAATGGATACCTATAGACAATATATTGACTTAGAAAATCATAAATTAACATTACCTATATTGTATTGTGTTTTTATTTATTTTGTTAAATATTTCCCAGTTATTTTGATCTGGTTTGGCCCAGGAGTTTTGTCCTGTAAGTTTGATTCCTCTGTTTTATACACATCTGGATAAAAAAAGCTGTGTCCACACAGAATAAATGGTAATCATTAGAATAGGAAGAAATTCAAGACTAATGATAATAGGCATGATAAAGTATGTCCAGCATTCTTGGTTTTCAAACAACTTAGGACCTGTGATGCAGGAATGCAAATGTTTCTAGTATCTTTGTCATATGATTACACAGCTGAAGAGATGTGATTATAGGATTACAGAGGGGAATGAAAGGAGTACCCTGGGGTAGTGTTTAGAAAGCATGTGTATACATCTGATAATCAATTAGGAATGAGTTTGCACACAAATGTTGAAACCTTGTAGCAGTTTGGAAACAATTTGATAACAAACTGAGAAACTACAAGAATAAACTATACTTGGAAGCAGCCAAAGTTGGATATAATTGACACACATATGTAAAAATAATTATGCACATGATCATGATGGTTTTCAACTGTTGTAGAGACAAACCTAGAATGCTTTAAATATGTACATGCTTATTGTAACAGAGAATATATATATATATTTGTAACACAATTGGGCAATTATTTATTGCTTAACATAACATTAAATAATTTTGGATAATTATCTTAAACCCCTAAAAAGTTAGTCAACCATGAAATGGGAAGCACTGATCTAATACAAGCTATACCTTGAGAAAAGCTTGTCTCAGAGACTAAGTGATTCTACCTCAGTAACAAAGACAAGAGTAAAACCCAGGTCCTCTGACTACAAATTCAGTTGTCTTTTATTGAATTAGTTTTATCAGTATTTCTTGGCCTTAATAATTTAATTTGTTAGTCAATATTGTTCAAGTTAATGTCTCACATAGTAGACATGCCTCAACTAATGGTATCACCAACAAATGTTATATTATAATAAGTATGTAAATAATATAAATACTTTTCCTTGTAAAGTCACAATATTATCACTATTATGACATGTTTTGATGTAATACCTATTTATCTCATTTACAATATTGTTCTTATATATCTAAGCACATCAGGCCTAACTATCTTATTTAATGCTTTTCCTACAAAACAAATGAGTAATGTTAGGGGGAGATCTATTTGGAATTGCCAACTCTAAATTATATTTTGTGCTGATAACATAATATAGGGTAAAATGATAAGGGTTTCAAGAGTAAGGAAACTAAAGTCTATCTCTCGCTACTTTGTAGTTTTAGCAAAGTAATCAGTAATCCTTTCTTTGTTTTGGTATACAAGCAGACATTTGGAAGAGGGGAGCAGTTAGTAATTTGAATTACCTTTCCCATGTTATTTTTTATTTTTTTTAATTGCTTACCTTTGAATTACTTACCTTTCCCATGTTTTTTCTTAATCTCTGTGTTTTTTCCTTCTACATGCATTCTCCCTTACTTCTCAACCACTCATTATATTACCTATTCACATATTTCCTGTATTTGAAGGCCAACTCAAATGCCACCTCTACTTTGTAGTTCTCTCTGATCCCCAACCCAAAGTAATTTCTACCTAATATAATCCTGTAGCACCTTACTTCCGCGTATGCAGTCAGTATTTCCCCATTCACGACATATTTATCAATATAAATGTCAAATGATGACCATACAATATCAACAGAAGGATGTTGATCTATAAGGGTTACACTATTTCAAAGCTTGGAATCATTAAAAATGCTACAAACTTTCCCAAATGCAATCCAGCCTATTGTCTTCTAAGTCCATTGTAGTCTCAGTTCACTGTTCATTTTCAGTGACTTCTGAAGATATATGTAAAATAGGTCAGCACCAAAGACCATCACATGCCACAGTATACCAGTAATTAAAGCTGTGGGTCTCCCAAAGGACAACACCCAAGTAGGTGTTGGTAGGTTATAGCAAGGGTTTTTGGCCTGGAAAAGTGATTTGATTGGTGCAGAGACATTCCAGTGGAAAAATGTTCTACTTTCTGTCTGGTGATTGAATACATATTTCCCCTATCACTTTCATCATTATTTTCTATCTCCACTTACTAAATTCACAAATACAATTTATTTTCCCTATGATGGCCATTTAGATTTTCTAAAACTGCTAATAAAAGCCAGGTAATACTAATATTTACAATATTTTATTATCCCTGTAAAGCCCCTGGGGTTCTTTTTGTTTTTTATTTTTGTTTTAATTTATTTATTTTTAGTTTTCAACATTCATTTGCACAAGATTTTGAGTTACAATTTTTTCCTTTCCCTGTCTTTCCCCTACCCCCAACCCAAAATAGCAAGCCTACTGAATACCCCTTCCCCCAATCTGTTAGCTCTTATATCTTCCCCCTTCACCCCCCTAACTTTCTAGTAAGGCAAGATGGCTTTCTATACACCCAAGCCTGTATCTTATTTCCCAGTTGCTCATAAAAAATCCATTTTTAAACATTTCTTTTTAAAACTTTGAGTTCCAGATTTTTTACCCTTCTTCCCTCCTCACCCACCCCCACTGGGAAGATTAGCAATTCAATATAGGTTGTACATGTGTAGTTACCTAAATCATTTCCATAGTAGTTATACTGTGAAAGACTAACAAATCCTATCCCACCCCCCACTTATTCTGTTTTCTCCTTTGACCCTATCCCTTTTCAAAAATGTTTGCTTCTAACTACTCTCTCCCTCAGTCTTCCCTCCCTTCTTTTATCCCCCCTTTTGTCCCCTACCCCCCTATTTTCCTGTAGGGTAAGATACTCAATTGAGTGTGTATGTTATTCCCTCCTTAGGCCAAATTCAATGAGAATCAGGTTGTCCCATTCCCTTTCACCTTCCTGCTCTTCCCCTCGATTATAAGTTTTCTCTTGAGCTTTTATATGAGATAATTTACCCTAATCTATTGCTCCCTTTCTTCTTCTCCCAATAAATTCCTCTCTCACCTCTTAATTTTATTTTTTAGATATCATCCCTTCATATTCAACTTGTAATGTGCCCTCTGTCTATGTATACATGAACCCACACTCACATATATATTTATATACACAAACATCCTCCTATACATACCTATATATGTATGCATACATATATATATATATATGTATGTATATACATAAACATATATATCCCTTTCAGCTGTCCTCATACTGAGAAAAGTCTGATGAATTACAATTATTGTTTTTCCATGTAGGAAAGTAAACACTTCAACTTCAGTAAGTTCCTTATGATTTCTTTTATCTGTTTATTGTCTCATGCCTCTCTTGTTTCTTGTATTTGAAAGTCAAATTTTCTGTTCAACTCTGGTTTTTTCATTAAGAATTCTTGAAAATCCTCTATTTCATTGAACGACCATATTTATTTCCCTGTAGCAGTATACTCAATTTTGCTGGGTAGGTGATTCTTGGTTTTAGTCCTAGCTCCTTTGACCTCCAGAATATCATATTCCAAACCCTCTGATCCCTTAATATAGAAGCTGATAGATCTTGTGTTATCCTGATTGTGTTTCTACAATATTCAAATTGTTTCTTCCTGACTGCTTGCAGTATTTTCTCCTTGACCTGGAAACTCTGGAATTTGGCTATAATATTCCTAGTTTTCTTTTTGGGATCTTTCTCAAGAAGCAATCAGTGAATTCTTTCAATTTCTATTTCACCCTCTGGTTCTGGAATATCAGCACAATTTTGTTTGATAATTTCTTGAAAGATGGTGTCTAGACTCCTTTTTTTTTTATCATGGCTTTCAAGTAGACCAATAATTTTTAAATTATCTCTCCTGGAACTATTTTCCTGGTCAGTGTTTTTTCTTATGAGATATTTCACATTGCCTTCTATTTTTCATTTATTTCTATCCATTTTGTAGTATCTTGATTTCTCATAAAGTCATTAGCTTCCAATTACTCCAATCTAATTTTGAAGTAGTTATTCTCTTCCATGAGTTTCTGAAATTCCTTTTCCATATGGCAAATTCGGCTTTTTAAAGCATTCTCCTCATTGGCTTTTTGGGCCTCTTTTGCCATTTGAGTTAGTCTATTTTTTAAGGTGTTATTTTCTTCAGTATTTTTTGGGTCTCCCTTAGCAGGCGTTGACTCACTTTTCCTTATTTTCTCGCATCATTCTCATTTCTCTTCCCAATTTTTCCTCCATTTCTCTTACTTGATTTTCAAAATCCTTTTTGAGCTCCTCCATGGCCTGTAACCAATTCTTATTTTACTTGAAGGTTTTTGATGCAGGAGTTCTGACTTTGATGTTTTCCTCTCACTCCCTGCCTTGATTCTTTTTGTCCCCAAAAAAGGATTCTATGGTCTGTTTGTGCTTCCATTGCTTGCTCATATTGGCAGCCGATTATTTGACTTTTGAGGTCTTTGTCAGGGTAGAACTCTGCTTCAAAATGGAGAAAGCTTTGTTTCAAATTGCTGGGGCTTTTGCAGCTTTAGATGGGCACCCTCTCTACAGCCTCCACACACTCTGGCTCACTGGTCACACACCTCAGGACCACCACCAAAGACCCCGATCTGGATCTAAGCAGGTCAAAGCAACAGTGATTACCTTCTGAGGGGTCACTTGGTTCCCCTACAATTTTCAGGCCAGGAGCTCTGGAAGCAGCCACATGGCAGCAGCTACAGCCACCATACCTCCTCTGCTTCTTGCTCCAGGGGGAGCAGCCAGACAGAGCTCCCCCTGTTTGAACCAAGTTCCACCCTAACTTTTTACTTTGTTTTTGGCATTTGTGGAATGAGAAGCCTGGAAACTGTCATAGCTGCTGGCGATTCACTTTCTGGAAGTCCGCTCCAGCCCCAGCTGGTTGGTGTAGGCCTGGGGCTAAAACCGTGGCTCTGTGGAACTGTGCTCAGCTACCAGCATTCTGTGATGGACCCTTCCTGCCAACCTACCAGGCTTCCTTCAGTGGGAGATTTGTTTCTCTCTGTCACTTTGTGGGTTCTGTAGCTCTAAAGTTTGTTTAGAGTCATTTTTTACATGTATTGGAGGAGATGGAAGCCAGAGCTGTGTGGAAGTCCTGTTTCTACTCTGCCATCTTGGCTCTTCCCAGCTCCTGGAGTTCTTATCAAATTAATCTTACAAAGTGAATAGAGGGAGGATAAGGAGCATCCCTTATAAACCTAAAAACACAAAGCTTTGAAGCTGGCTATCAAATCACCACCAGCTCCCCCCCCCCCCCACACACACACACACACTTTTTATTCTTTGTCTACTTCAACCACAAAATCATCGTGATCCAATCTTGCTAACACTGCTAAATATTCTGGGCCAGGAGTAATTCAGTTAACTTCAAAGATTCATGGTTTGAACTAGGTTAAATGAGATAGTCATGGGCTATAAAATTCAAAAAAGAAGACTGTCTTTACCTGTAACACAGATTAAAGTTCATGAACCTGATTCATAGGGAGCTGCCTCAGACCTTACTCAGAGCCTATTCACTTATACTTTACACAAATTTCTAATAATGTGATCACTGAGTTTTCAAGTATACAACAGAATATAATTAGAACCAGTACATTAGGAGAATGACTACTACAGGGAGACAAATTGATAGTAGTGTCTGATAATAACTACAAAGAGCAAACCCAGGGACTTATAAAGCATATCGACCCAGTACTATTTAGCTTGAAAACAACAGTACCACAAAAAAAAAAAAAAATCAGTACCACTTCTGAAATTCCCAGTCACCAAAAAATCGAGAAAAGACTAAATTATATTCAGTATATTTTATTTAAAAGATAGAAATCTGTCTAATTAATTTTAGGAAGAATCCTTTCCTAAGGGTTTTTTAATAAATCTTATTGATGCCTTTTGCTTTTTACATCATAGTCATTCCTGGATATAAGCCTAACCTATGAGCTTTTCCTTGTACCAATGATAAAATAGCAGTTCATTATACAACCATTATAGCAATGGCATCTCTTAATATAGACAACATTCCATATATCTCAAACTCTTAGTGTTTAAAAGATTAAACCTTTAATAATCTAGAAAATTCCAATAGTCAGAATCATTCCTTCACCCAGGGTTCCAACTAGCTAAAGTTTTATTCTATATGTACTATCGAGTTCTGTACATATGCTATGGAGTTAGCCTCAGTGGAATTATCAGCCTATTGATACATCTCACTTTGCTAAGCACTCCAAGGTGTTTATGTACAGTGAGATTTGATTAACTGAGACTCCAATATTTTTTGATGATTTGAACTGGGACTAAGCCTCATTTCACCTTTCTACTATCAATACAAATAGGAAAAGGAAGGATGGGGATAATGATTTCTGAGTGTCCATCAGCCTACAGCCTTCTTTCCCAACCCATGATGCTGACTGATGTGACTGAAAGTGAGCCTGGGAAGTAAATTAATAGGAAATTAAATTGCAAATGGGGAGAAAAGAAAAAAAAATAATTAGTAAGTAACATCCATTTACTCTGTGCTCCATCCTTAGAGAAATACATTATAAGGAATGTCCATATATAAGGAAGAAAAGAAAGGGTTACACTAAAAATACAGTGAGGAAATAAGATCTTAAACAAAGCATACAGGCTGAGTGGATTGTTCAATATTAAACAGCTTTTCAAGTTGCTAGACAAGAATGAAGACTTTGTCACTTTGTTCCAGATGACATGTTGACAGATAGCATGACTTTGATAGCTCAGTGAAGGAAGAAGGTTTTATATGTCTATAATAAAGACATAAAAGGTTTTGACAGTAGACAGCATCTTGTACAAACTGCTGTACTGATCCCATTCTCTGTCCAAATTTGACAACTAATGATAATGATAAAAATTAAGCAATAGGAGTGAAATCAGTCAGGTTAGAAAAACAGTGGAAAATAGAATACAGATGGAAGGCTTCTATGCCTCAGAGACCTCTGAAAATACCAATATTTCAGATGTGTTGTTGTTAACAACATGTAGAATGTACTGGGCTAAGTGCCGTTTCTCCATTCCTCATTCTGAACCATACCTGCCTTCTCTGTTCCTTCCCGCCCACACAGCTAAAGCCAGGAAGCTTTCTAGTTGCTTTTAGAAAGGTTGATCAACACTTTAGTAACATACCATTGGAGACAATGAAGTAGCAAAATTGATTCATGTAATGGGAGCCTGTCAGACACTATCATGAATGAAAGAAGGAAGACTAAACAAAGGCAGTTTTGCTCCTTCCAACATCCCAAAGAGACTGAAGTGTTCTGTCCATGATTACTGACTCACTGAGTTCTGAAATGAACTTGAGAGGCTAGAGGGGTAGTCAAGTGAAGTGAAAAGAGCACTGGGCTTGGGCTCAGGAGCCGGGTTTGAATCCTAGTTCTAACATAAGTTGTGTAATCTCGGGTTAGTCATAATCTTTTGCAGCCTCAACTTCTTCATCTCTAAAAAGAGGGCAGTAACATTAGCACTACATCTACCATTGAGAGGAAATTGCTTTGCTATCCTTTAAATACTACACAACTGTGATCCATTACTATATATACTAGTAACCAACTCTGTGACCTTGGATTTATCATTTAATATAGAAGACTAAAATTTTTACAGTCGTCTAGTGTCTTCTCTCTCCAAATGCAAGGATACATACTTGAGATTCCTCATTTGGTCACCCTGTATTAAATGCCCTTCTAGCAATAATCAATGAATAAGCACTTGTGAAAAGACTACTATGTATCATGCACCATGCTAGTCTCTGGGAGAAAAAATATAAAGAATTTTTAAAGTGCTTACTCCCAATGAGTTTATAGTTTTAAAAGGAGATGAATACATATAAAATTATATAAAACCTGAATATGAAACTAACAAATACACATATATATACACAGTATGCATCTATTTATCCATGAAAATATGTATAAATATGTGTGTATGTGTACACACCCACACACACACACACACACACACACACACAAGTAAATTACCATACCCATAACTATAATCTACATACAAGCTGTCCCAAAAAATCTTAATGCAGTTTAAGTATTCACTAAAATGCTTGGGATATCCCGTATATAGACACATACATATTTATATGTGTGTATACATGTAAAGTACATAAGTAGTTCAATACAACTTTAGAAGGGAGGGTATTTGTACTTGTGGAGATTAGAAAAAAAACTTTACACAGAAAAACCTGAGTTTCATCTCAGGGACTCTAGAGGAATGAGAGGGACTCTCTTAAGTGATAAAGAAGTAGTATATTCCAGGTGTAGGGAATGTCCCAGACAAAGACTTGGAAATGAAAAAAAAATTGATATCTCATGTGAAGAATAGAAAGAAGCTGAGTTTGTCTGGATTACAGAATACAGATTGAGGAGTAATATCCAATGAGACTGGAAAATTAGGTTAGGGCCAGGTTATGTATGGTATTAAAAAAGCTAAGCATAGGAGTTTTGTTTTGTTTTTTAATCTTAGAGAACATAGGAAGCCATTGTAACTGGTTGAATAAGAGAGTTACATGATCAGATCTAGGTTTATGAAAATTTAGTGAAGTGAGGTTTGGAGACTAATTAGGGTACTATTACAATAATCTAAGTAAGAGGCGATTAGAGCCTGAAATAAAGTATTAGCCCTATCAGCAAAAAGAATGAAGATGTGAGGACCAAAATTACCAGAATTTGGCAACTGTGAGATGAGAGGGATAGAGTAGTATAGAATCACAGCAAGACTATGAGCTTGAGACACTAGAAGGATAATAGTAGCTTCAACAGAAAGGGAGAATTTGGAAGACAAAATGTTTTAGGGGAAAATAGGAGTTCATTTTAAACACATTGCATTAAAGATGTTTCCTGGACATCAAGGATGTCAGGATAGGCAGTTGGTGATATAGGACAAAAGCTCTGGTGTTGGACTAGATTTGAGTATGTAAGGAAACCCGTGGGAGCTAACAAACTGAGAGCGAGAGACAGAGACAGAGACAGACAGAGAGACAGAGAGAGAGATGGGGGGAGAGAGACAAACAGACAGACAGACAGAGGAAAAAAAAGATATAACCTTAGGGCAGGACTCACAGGCAGAGGGCATGATGTGGATGACAAGCTAGCTAAGGAGATTGAGAAGTGTGGTTTGAGAGAAGGAAAACCAAGAGAGAGTAATATTTTTTTAAAAATCCAGAAACTCAAGAGGATCCAGGAGGACAGGTGAATCAACAGTGCCAATGCCAGAGGAAGGAATGAGAAGGATAAGGACAGAAACAAAAAGAAACAGCACTTAAGAGATCATTGGTAGAGCAATTTCAATTGAGTAAGGAGGTTGAATGCCAGATTGGAAATGGTTAAGGAGTGAGAGAAAAGGAAGTGGAGATAGCAAGTATAAAAACTTTATCTTTTTAATTTGACTTTTGATGTTTTACAATTAACAAGCTTTTTCTTTTCTTGTCCTCTCATCTACACTTCCCATTAGGAAAAAGAAAGAAAAGCAAGAGCCTTATAAAATATTCATAGTCAAGCAAAACAAAGTTGCACATCGGTCATGTCTTATTATTAATCTTGAGTACATGACCTCTCTGCCAGAAGGTGGCTGATGGTTCATCAGTCCTCTAGGTCATTGCATTGATCACTTCTTCAGTCATTTAAAATTGTTTGTTATTGTTGTTCTTGTTATTATATAAATTGTTCTCCAAGTTCTGCTCACTGCACTTTCTCCCCCAAAGTACCTGTTCTTAATCCCTGGCCAAGTTAGAATGAATGAAGTCTATAAAAGTCTTTCCTGTCTTAGAATCCAGGTAGGAGTGTTTCCTGCTGCATCAATACCTCCTGCACAGTCTGTCTGATTTAGAAAAGTTTACATTCCCTTTCTGACTGAGGCAAGCCATTCAAATTAACACCCCTCCCAAGGCTCCTCTGATCCACTAGGGTGATGTTCAAAAGAATGTAAAAGGAGAAGACCCTGAGCCTAAACCCAGTCCCCTCACCTGTGACTCAGGATGAAAAACCTTACTGTAGTAGCAACAAGTCACATTCCCACCAAAAAAAAAAAAAGAAAATCATATGATGCTGGACATATGAGTATTTCCAGAGTAAATTCTCCTCAGCTATAAGGAACAGAATAGAAAAAGAGGACTCCTTTCATTCCCAATCACAAGTTTTTTAAGCAGGATCAACATATAATAAATTTAAGGGGTCATGCTTTGTATATTAAATGGTTGACCAAAGGGGAAGAATTTATCATCCCTATCCAATTCCATTTCAGACTATTTTTCTGAGGATCAAGAATATTATTGTGCACGAAAATAAATATTATATCAAATACTCCAATAAAAAGGAAGAGAAAGGAAGCAAGATGCCAGAACTCTCTCCCCATGCCAATTCACCCTCTACCAAGTGGTCAAAATGATCTTTCTAAAGCAAAAGTCTAGCCTTGTCACTTCCTTCCCTCCCCCTGAGTAAACTCAGGTGATTCCCTATCATTTCCAGGATCAAATATAAAATTATTTATTTGGTATTCAAAACCCTTCATAATCCACCCCTACCACAAACTTGTATCTTTCCAATCTTCTTATTACCCTCCCATCAGGTTCTCAGCTATTCAGTAGCACTGGTGTTTTTGTTGTTCCTCAAACAAGACACTCCATCTCCTGACTCCAAGCATTTCATTTCATCCTCTCCGGAAGCCTTTCCCTATCGCTCTTAATTGTAGCACCCTCCCTTTGTTGATTATTTTCTATTGATCCTGTATATAGCTTGTGAGTACATAGTTATTTTCATGTTGTCTACCCCATTAGAGTGTGAGCTCCTTGAGGGCAGAGATTCTTTTGGCTTTCTTCATATTTCTAATACTTATCACAGTACCTGCCACATAGTAGGTAGAAAATAAACATTTATTGAGAGATTGTAAAGCATTTTATAATTGCTAGCTGTCATCATCATCATCATCATCATAGACTATCTTTCTTTTTTGAAAATCATATAACATTTGTAGTACTTCTGAACTGCCATAATTCACCATGATATTTTTCTTTTCAAATATCACAGACCACTGTCTGTGTTTCAGCAATCACATTCAACAATTCTTTTTGTTTTCCAGAATGATGCAGTTCATCTGGACCAGGGGATTTGAATTTATCAAAGACTTTTTTTTTTTAGCAAAACTATATTTAATTGAATTTTTTGAATACTTTAGTTCTTATGGGCAAGATACTGGACTTGACACAAAACATTCAAAAATGAAAAGTGGCTCTTCTCAAGAAACTTATAAATCTGCTTCTTCAGGTTCTTTTCTCTCCTTTCTGCAGGTAACACCCTGGTCAACTATCCTTATTGCATTTTTTATCCCCAAATTTCAATTTCCTTAAATACAAAGACCTTGTTCATTGTAATTCTTTGTAATACCTGGTGTTTTACTTAAGATTCTTTTTATTATTTGTTTTCTATTCTGAGGATAAATCACTGATGAAAAAGAGTTTGGAAAGAGACTCTATTGCTCAAAAACAGCTTGCCTGCTGTGCCTGTGATTTTTATCAGTCTGGCTAGATGATAATGTCAAGGAAAGCAGAATAATTTTCTCAGTGTCCTAATTAGATAAGTTAGCTTTGTGAAGAGAAAAACTGAATCTCATGATTATATAATGTACCTTAACTCAAGTTAGGCAATGCATATCTTGACTAACAAGTGAGTCTCAATTATTTCCTCACTGTATTAAGATGAAGATCTACCAGAATTTATCTAAAACATGGGTAGGGTCCATATTTCCTCCCTCAATCCTGTGACAATGCTGTTTTGCCTAACAGCAGACAAAGCTGACCCTAGGATTTGACTGACCCATGCTCCCCATGGTGGTTTCTTTTATTCAACATGAGATATACCCATGTCCTTCCTCTTTTCCTCCTGCAACAGGAAAGCATGTACATGTTGGTGGCTTCTCTGAAGTATGAACTCAGTAATGGAGTCTCTGGTTCAAAGGATATGGAGATTGTAATTACATTATTTGCATAATTCCAAAGTACTTTCCAAAATGGATGTATCATTTCACAGCTCTACCAACAGTATATTTGTCATGGTGCCTATCATTCTACAACCAACCCCTCCAATATTGACTATTGCAATTTTTGTCATATTTGCCAATTTACAGGGTGTGAAGTGAAACTTCAGAGTTGTTTTGATCTGCATTTTTCTTATTATTACTGATTTAAAACATTCATGATTGTGAATACTTTTCATTTCCTCTTTTGAAAACTGTTCATATCCTTTGACCATACTAAGGATGGATTATTACTGAGACATATTATCTATTTCTCTTCTAATTTTTAAATAGTCTAATCTTTAATGTTAAGGTTGTGTATACATTTAGAATGTACTTTGTAGCATGGTATAAGATGTTGATCTAAGCTTAGTTTCCTCTTGAATGCTTTCCAGTTTCCCAGCAGTTTTGATCACAAAAGTCGTTGTTTCCTAGGTAATTTATGTTTTCTGCTTTATCAAACACTGGATTTTTTTAGTTTCCTCATTTCTGATTCTCCTTTGCCTAGTCTTTTCCATTGATCTATCTCTGTATTTTTAGCCAATTCCAGAAGGTTTTTGACAACGACTGTTTTCTAATATAGTTTGGGGTCTGGATGTACTATTTCTCCTTTTAGTCATATTTCTTTTCATCATTTCACTTGATATTCCAAATATTTTGCTTTTCCAAATGAATTTTATAAAGAAGAAAAGTAGGTGATAAGAAAGAGAGGAAAGAGAGAAGGAAGGAAGGAAGGAAGGAAGGAAGGAAGGAAGGAAGGAAGGAAGGAAGGAAAGAAGAAAGGAAAGAAGGAAGAAAGGAAGGAAGGAAGGAACAAAGAACGAAGGATTAACTGGAAAATATTGTGGAAACTTTCTCTGATATGGTTTGTATTTCCAATATTGCAAAGAACTTATTCACTTTTATAAGAATGGAAGTATTCTTATAAGAATAGAACTATTCCTTAATTAATAAATGGTCAAAGGATATGAATAGATAAATCTCAAGAGAAGAAATCCCAGATCTCCATAGCCATATGAAAATGTTTCAAATCACTAATAATTAGAGAAATTGAAAATTAAAGTGACTCTGAGGTTTTACCACATACCCATGAGATTGGTAAAGTTGGGGGGGGGGGGGAACGGAGGAAACAACGAATGTCATAAGGGTTGTTGGAAAAGATGCACATTGATGCACTGTTGATGCAGCTGTCTAGTTATTCTGGAAAGCAATTTGGAATTATGCCCAGTTACTAAACATTGAACATTCTTTGACCCACTGCTAGATCTATATCCCAACAAGACTTAAAAAAAATTAACCTCCATGTATGAAATTATTTGCACCTGTAATAAAAGATGACAGCTGAAAAGAATGCTATATATGTAGTCATAGGACCTGCATATGAATGTCAGCTCAAGGCACTTTTTATCTGTGTAAAACCTGGGAAAGTCATTTTAACCTAGTTGGGTCTCAGTCTCCTCATCTATAAGATAAGAGTTGTACTAAATGATATTTAAAATCATTTCCAGCTCTGAATCTTTGATTCTATGTGCCTATGAACTTGTAATCAAAGATTTGAGCTACTCCACTCACCCCCCCCCCAATTTTACTCATTGCTGATACCTGCAATTAATTTGTTCCAAAAGGAAGAAAAGAATGTACACATTTTACAGGCAGAAGGGTAAGGGGCAGTATGTAAAAAAGTAGCATCCAGGAAAGGTGCTATATATTAGCTTCTGTGCGATCCAAAATGCCCCCAGTAGAGATCAGAGAGACATCTGCCTTGCTTATCTTTTCACATGTCTACATATTCATGGCCATCTTCCTGCATTCTCCAGAGACTCTTGAGTATATAGGAAGAAGAGCTCCAATGTGCAGCCTCCTGCTTTTGCTGACAGGATAGAAAACTTGCTTCTCTGCTGCAGCATGGGGCACAAATATCTTTCCAACCTTTGCTGACTGATGCAGGTTTTGTCTACACATGCAAGGTGAAGTAAAAAAAAAAATACCTACTATCAAGGTAATTTTGATCAGGGCATAGGAATAATATGTAAATATGTTTCCTCAAGAAATGCAACAGGAGATAAAGAGCCAGTCATTTAGAGCTGTCCTTTCCTTGCTTGCATGCCCACGGCTCACTGAAAAAAAATCACCATTTCCTCTTAGTTCATTGACATTGTTCCCAAATAGCCTCCACTTCATAATTAAACAATGTAATTAGATAAGGGAAAAGGTGACAGAATGTCAAATGTCCATAAAAGGTAACATAGACTCTTTAATCATCCATTCTGCTTTATCACAAAACACTGTCTCCTAAGCATAAGTTCCATGCTCAGCGGAGTCCCAGGGGAGCCTCTCAGGCCCTTTCTCACCATTACTTTAGGGCATAGCAAGCAGGGGTTAAGAGAGCCCACAGATAAGTGTCCCTGGGAAATTATCCCAAAGCTAGATCTTTGCCACTGCTTGCCTTGCAGATAGATGACTGAGACAGTAGAGGGAGTTGCTGCTACCTTCATGGGTACAAGTAGATTAGGAATCAATAGAACACACGTGCTACCCTCCAGAAACAGAGACTAAGCTCCGTCAGAAGGGCTCAGGCCCAGGAAGAAATAACTTCTGACTACACAGTCACATTAATGACCATTTTTTAAAAATTGAGTAGGTGAGTTGAGTACTTCTTGTACTGTATTTCCCTATAGCCCTTGCCATAAAGCTTTGTTGTCTTCTTCAAACTGCTATGCCAGGCACTGTGCCTTGCATCATATCCACAGTCAAGCCAATGTGGGTCATGCTAGAGTGGAAGTAAGCCAAAAATTACCCTGATATTGGCAGTCCTCTGTGGAAATACAATGTTCCAGGACTATTCTTCCAATAGGAAGTCAAGTCAAGTCAATGGAAAACTATGATTCAAACACCAACCAAGATATTAAATCAATAACAAGAAGTTTGGGATTTTTTCCCTTCAAT
The DNA here is from genome assembly GCA_028627135.1 of Pseudochirops cupreus. NCBI lineage: Eukaryota > Metazoa > Chordata > Mammalia > Diprotodontia > Pseudocheiridae > Pseudochirops > Pseudochirops cupreus. The sequence continues at coordinate 185,476,586 of CM053583.1, forward strand.
TTTCTGGAGAACTGTGTTGGTTCTTTACTTCTCTTTTGTAGACACACTCACCAACCCCTTTCACTAAACTGAGGAGTCACAATCAAATACCTACAAAATGCAAGATCTATCTAGCCTGCAGTACTTGGGTAGTTCAGCCCCTAAGTATGAGGTACAGGTCAGCTTATCCAGGTTTCTGAGATTTCTTGATACAGAATATTAAACTTTTTGCCTTATAGATAAATGATCTCAAAACAGATGAGAGAGAGAGACAGAGAGACAGAGAGAGAGAGACAGAGAGAGAGACAGAGAGACAGAGACAGAGACAGAGAGACAGAGAGACAGAGAGACAGAGAGAGCTCATACATTTATCCTCTATGACAATATCAGATAAGACGATGGGGTCTTGAATAAAGTTTGGTTTCAAATTGTTACCTCCATTCATTTGATGCCAATCAATGGAGTCAAGCTGACAAACACTGGTTGTTTCCTTGTCTCCAATAATCTTACCCTACCCAGCTAGTAGTACTGAGAAAGGATGGTGAACAGAAAGGTGGGTTCTTCCTCACTTCTCTCTCTCAGAATCCCTTTAAAATTCTTCCTAAGGGGTGGCTAGGTGGTGCAGTGAATAGAGTGCTGGCCCTAGAGTGAGGAGGACCTGAGTTCAAATACAGCCTCAGATATTTAACACTTGTTAGCCGTCTGACCTTGGGCAAGTCACTAACCCTAACTGTCCAGCCTTCCCCCCTCCAAAAAGCAAAAGAAAAGTTCTTCCTAAAAGTTGTCCCCATACCTCTCCTAATCCCTGTCTCAACCATGCCCATCTATTGGTGCCAATTCCCACAATTACCTTGAATTAATTTCATTTATATTTTGTAGGTGCTTAATATATGTAGAAGTTATCTTCTCAACAGAGAATAAGCTTCTTGAGGGGAAAGACTGTTAAACTTTTTTCTTTGTATTATATAGTACTTTGGATATTAATAGCCGCTTAACAAATGATTATTGATTGATATACAAAATAATATAAGGTCAAGTATTCTATCCAGACAGTTAGGAGGTGTAGCAGGTAGAGTGCTATGCCTGAAGTCAGGAGGACTCATCATTCCTGAGTTCAAATCTCACCTCAGACACTTACTAGTTGTATGACCCTGGGCAAGTCACTTAACCCTGTTTGCCTCAGTCTCCTCATCTGTAAAATGAGCTGGAGAAAGAAATGGCAAACCGCTCTAGTATCTTTGCCAAGAAAAGCCCAAATTGGGTCAAAAAGAGTCAGAAACAACTGAACAGCAATAAATATTCTATCATATTCAATCTTCTGCCACATTATCTCAATCCCATAATAGCTAATTAAAGAGCTTTTTCAAGCATTACATGGAGCCATAGAATTAGAAGAAATCTCAAAGAATCTCCTGGTTCCATTCCGCTCCCCACCCCCTTACTTCCATCTAAAGCATTCAAGGCAATTAGTTGTCTATCTTGTTCTAAATCCATCTCATCTTCTATGTTTATCGAACCCTATATGCAATCTAAGTCATAGTACCATGGATACATAGATTTAAAGTTGGAAGGCACCAGATCTAATCCAAACTCCTTTCTTTTATAAATGAGGGAACTGAGACCTAGATAAGACTAGCTCTAGGTCACACAGGCAATTTAGAGGTAAGTTTGGAACTCAGGATCTCTGACTCCAGAGCTGATGTTCCTTCCTCTTAGTAACCTCCTAAACCAATACTTCATATGTTCTCTGGCAAAAATCTTTCTCCTTTCATTGAGAAAAGTATGCCTCCATTACTAAAAATTCACAAAGATTTTCCCATCTTCATCCTTATAGGAGTCATCAGCTCTCACTTCTTCTGAGGTCCATTAGGATTTCTGAAATTTGTTGCTGTTTTCTTAGAATAATTACTGTGTATCTGCCCACCCATACATATGTGACATATCCCAAACCTATTTCATCTATGGATCATGGTAGAACAGAGAGAATGGAACACACCCAAGCCTGGATATGTTTCAACAGTAGAAAAAAATGTTGAGAAGGAATAACAACAGCCTCTAGAACAGTAACTTTTCACCTGCTAAGGGGAGCTATCAGATTTCATGATGTGATACTGGGTAGATTGCCAAAGAAAAATCCCACCTTAAAGCCAAAGGTCTTCACATGAAGAACCCCGACCACCTAGACTCAATCCTTTACCTGAGCGCTATTTCTAGCACATTGTTGCTTCTACGTTTTATTAATTGTCATTATTAGTACAGAAATTATCTTTCCAGAAAATTTTATTACCATACACACTAGATACACATTTAGCCATGTCCTGAGCATTGTGAAAAGATTTAAGGATTGTTTTTAATATTAATTAGATGCCACCTAGAGACCTATGGCTTAAATAAGTCTGTATGGAGGCACTGGCAACCTGATTGTCTATAGAGTTTTCAATCTCCTCTCTATAGCCATATCTGAAAGGTGACGTGATTAGTATAATTAGCAGTTAGTATTACATGGATTCTAACTTATACCCCAGATACATGCTAGCTGTGTCATGTGGGCAAGTCACTTACTCTATGTCTATTTCTATAATAGTTGTAGAATGGTACCAATCTTCATTAGTCAGGGTAAGTTCTTCACTGGGCATTTCCTAGTCCCATAAAATCGTAAGTCTGGAACAATAATAACAACAAAAGCATCATATCCAGGTATGGTTTGACAAGTTCAAAGTACAATGAGACTACCTCCCCCTTATTCCTGGATGTCATATCTCTTATAAAGTAGTCCAAGACCACATTAACTTTTTATTGGCTGACGCATCACACTATTAATTAATATTAGGCTTTTCCTCCCCCTCCCATCATCAAATGTTGTCTAACCATGCACCCTCACACACCCATCTAATACTGATAGGTTTATTTTTAAACCAAGTATTTATGCCTTAATGAACAATATCTTGTTACATTCAAATAATTTAATAATGGTTTTATCTCATCAAGGTCTTTTAAAAATCCAGAGTTTGTCATCTAAGTGTTAACTGTCTTTTCTAGCTTGACATTCTCTGCAAATTTAATGGATTTGTCAACCATGACTTTCTTCAAGTTATTCATACAAATATTAGCAAAGCACAGAGCCAAGTATAGACCACTGGGGCACTCTCTTGGAGACCTTCTGCCAAGTTTATATTCAACCATTAACAGAATCTGGTGGGTCAACCACTTCCAATGTCAGGCCACATTTCTCCATCTTTTTCCATAAAAATGTCATGAATTAATTTATCAAATGCTTTGCTAAGATATAAGTAAACAATATCTCTAACATTACCTGATCTACCAGTTCAGAAACTTGTTAAGAAAGGAAATGAAGTTAGTTCAGCAAACTTGTCCCTGATAAAGCCATACTGACTCTATAAAAATTACATCCTTTTTTAGGAGTTCACAACCCACTTCTTTAATGATACATTCTAGAATCTTTCCAGGAATGAATGTCAACCTCACCAGCTTGTAGTTTTCAAATTTTTATTGAAAATCAAGATAATGGGGCAGTTAGGTGGTGCAGTGAATGGAGAACCGGCCCTGGAGTCAGGAGAACCTGAGTTCAAATCTGGCCTCAGACACTTGACACAAAAACTATCTGTGTGACCTTGGGCAAGTCACTTAACCCAATTGCCCACCAAAAAGAAAAAAAGAAAGCAAAAAAAAAAAAAGAAAGAAAATCAAAATAATGTGTGCCTTTCTCCAAATCAGAAGTGTCTCCAATATTTCTATATCTCTCAAAGATTACCAACAGTGCAACATTTTGCATGAAAACAATCTGCAGAAAGTGAACCAATTCACAGAGCTCAGACTATTGGGTAAAAACTCCCAATTCAACCAAAACTATTGAGAGAACTGGAAAGCAGTCTGGCAGAAACTGGGTACAGTCTCCCAAATCTACCAAGACAAGGTCAAGATGAATACATGATTTAGACTTAAAGGGTGACCTTATAAACAAATTAGAGAAGTGTGGAAGAAAGTATCTGTGAGAACTGTGGACAGGAAAGAGTTCATGACCAAACAAGTTCATGAGAGGGCCAGGGGAGGTGGGAGGAGGGGGGGAAATGAACAATTGTGAATTCATGGAATTAAAAAGTTTATGTGAAAGCAAAGCCAACTCAATTAAAATAAGAAAAGAAGCAAGAAACTAGGGCAGGGAGGGGGGATATTTGCAATAGATTTTCCTGATAAAGGTCACATAATAAAGGTAAAGTACTGTTTCAAGTTCATAAGAATAAGAGCTGTTGTCTAATAAATTGTCTAAGTGTATGAATAGGCAGTTTTCAGAGGAAGAAATTCAAGCTATCAGTAACCATGTTTAAAATGTGATTTAAAACAATAATAATTAGAGGTAAAAATTCAAACCACTCTGAGGTACCACCTCACATGTTTCAGATTGACAAGGGATATGACAAAAGTTAAAAGACAAAATCTGGAGGGGCTGTAGGATAACAAGTGCATCAATGCACAGTTGGTAGAAGTGTGAAATGGTCTAGCCATTATGGAAAACTATTTCGATCTATGCCCCCAAAACTTTCAAACTGTACACACTCTTCAGATCAATAATATTGCCACTAGGTCTATACCCCATAGAGAACAAAGAAAGAAAAAGAGAAAAAAACCATACGAAACACAAAAATATTTATAGCAACTCTTTTTTGTTGGTGGCAAATTGCAATTGGTAGAAATTGAGGGTATGTCCAACAATTAGGGAATGACTGAACAGGTTGTACTATATGATTATGATGGAAAACTATTGTGTTGTAAGAAATAATAAAGAGGATGGTTTCAGAGAAACCTCAGAGTACTTTAATGAACTGATATATACCTGGATGTATATGTATATTTATGTGTGCATATATGTATGCATTTACACATTATAAATATATGTATTATATATGTGCACATGTACACAGACACATATGTGTGTATGCATGCACACATTAAATAGACTTATAGGTGATGTGACTGTGATGTAAGCATAAGCTGCTTTACATTCATTCCCTCACCAATTTGTGATCTAACTTTCTCCTGTGGCCACAACCAGCTCCACAGGTCTTAGATTTATATTATCCTTAGACTTTCTTGTATTCCGAGGGTATGGAAAATGATTCTGATGACATTAGTCATTTACCTTGGGGACATTCATTTTTCAGATTACTGAACAGCAATTTAAACAAGCAGCGAGTAATGGGTGTGATTCCACTAACTAGTGCTAAAGAAAACCTGTGATATATGACATCATTCCTTTCCTCCTTCCACGTAAATCCCTTGGACTGATCTTTAAAAAAATTAATTTACCCTTCAACACCACCATTAATGCTCATTTTAAGTGTATTATACTAGGGGAAAATGTGTCATTCCTACTTCCAGAAAATATCTCACATCTGTTCCTTTATCTATAATCACAAAGCAACAACACTACTTCAGGTCTCGTCATCTCTCACCTCGACTATTTATTGTACTAGCCTGCCTCAAGTCTCTCTCCTCTCCAACTGATTCTCCACACAGTTGCCAAAATAAAATTCTTAAGGCACAGGTCTATGTCCCTCTCTTTCTCAATAAACTTCAATAGTTCCCTATGACTTTTCAGATCACATGAAAATTTCTCAACCTGGTTCCATTCTATCTTTCTGGGCTTACTCTTCTCCTTCAGATGTTCTACTGTTCAGTCAAATTGATTTTCATGCTATTCCTTCATACGATACCCCATCTCCCATCTTTGCAAAGGCTGTCATAGGCTTAGGAATGTGCTTTTTATCTGTCATGTGCAGAGTGTGAAGATCATGATCGGTATATAGCACAGGTACCATAAACTGACCTGCTGAGAAAGAAAGAAATTCCTGTAGTTGCTCCCTGTCTTTTACCCTGCCTCATAGAAACGGGGTAAATGCCTGTTCTGTGTTGTCTTCTTCTGTTTGAAGTGCCAAAGGTGGTCCCCATGAGACCCAGGAATTTGAGCCATGGAAACCTTGGAGCCAGAATTGCTGGTGAGATGGTGAATCAGCCTCCCCAGCAGGGAATCCATGAGAAGCCAGGGTACCTGAGACTGGAGTCCAAGAAGGGTTTTTAGACTTGAAACTGTGCTCTCTATGTACTAACATAAGCTATGCACCTAATCCTCTAGGGGGAGAAGAAGTATGCCTCTTACATTTTAGGGGAAATAAATTTATATTTTTGTGGTTATACCTTTTAAAGTATTTTTGTATAAAAGTTTTAAAATGCTTATGGATTGATTGATTGATTTAGCAGAGAGGCACGGGGTGCATTGTCCCAACCTCCTCCAGGAGAATCCTGCTAAAGTCTCTTTAAAAAATGCATACCAGGGGATGGCTAGGTTGGACAGTGAATAGAGCACCAGCCCTGAAGTCAGGAGGACCTGAGTTCAAATTTGGCCTCAGACACTTAATACTAACTAACCATGTGACCTTGGGCAAGTCGCTTAACCCCAATTGCCCTGCCTCCCTCCCTCCAAAATGCAGCAAAAAAAAAAAAAAAAAAAGCATCCCAGGTGCAAAGTCACATCTCATCAAAGATTTTTTTTCTAACAAATGCAAGCCTTGTAGACAACCCCTATAGGTAAAGAGAAGATGAAGAAGAAACAACAATAATAGCAAGAAACTTTGACAAATTTATAATATCCACAAAACTGTAACTACAAGCTGTGTCCATTATTTTGGAAGGAAATAGAGTAACAGTAGGAATATTTTTCTCCCAGTGGTTTAAATTATAGCAAACAGAATTAAAGTCATATTTAACCCAATAGAGAATGCTGATCTATCTGGGTATGTATTCTCATATCATTGGCTCAGGATTGCTTAGTGGCAGAAGCCTTTATATAAATTCTAGTGTTTCAATTTGTCTAAATTAATTTATCTTCTTAAGCATAATTTAAAAATATATAGATAGTTATATACACATATATATGTATATGTGTGTATGTATGTGTGTATGAGAAAGAGAGATACACATATCCACCCCCTATGTCACTTTAGCTTTTGCTCTCAGCTTTGGAGTCAGAAAAGCTGCTTGGTAATGACAATTTTTAATCATTATGGTGATATTCTTTGACCTGGGGCAACAATTAATTTGTTCAAAATCAGAAGAAGAGACCCTTTGAATGATATTTATGCAGGAAGGAAAGAAATGGGGATGCCCTTCTACTCAATCTCTCCACCTGATCATTGAAGTTAGTTTGGGTTTATGACGGGTATTAAGAAAGGAAAAGAAAGGTGCAACTTGGGGATGGGGAGTAATAGAAGAAGGAAGCCTTCTAAATGTCAGTCACAGGAATCTTCCCCTCCACAGCTGGGTAGGTGGGACTCTCTAAACCAACAGCAGGTGGTGCTGTGAGCTCAGGTTGCTCCCACTCTCAAGTACTCTTCAGCGTTATCTCACACAGGTGTGTCCAGATCCCATTAAGATCATTTTGTCTTTCAATTTAATTCTAGCTTTCCTTCTTGACAAAAAAGGAATTGATCATCTTCACTTCCCCATGGATCATAACTTTCTTTTAGTACCTTGGAAATCAACTCAGGTCCCCTGTTTCCTTAGTGTGGTTTTAAATATGTAAACATCATGAGAATCCAATTAATAACTTTATCAAAATGGCTCAGCCCCCATCCCATCAATAATTTTATCTCTTTTTCACCTTCATGTGACCAAAACACTACACATTCATATCATGAAGTATATTTACTGAATGAAATTGCAACCTGCTGCATCTAGTGAAGTCTGAAATGCTAACTCTGTAGTGGTTGCTGACATTTCCATTAAACTCTGAGTTCTCAATTTCACTTTTACCAATGGAACAAGTGTTCCAGAAGACATTTTAAAGGAGAACTATCAGGCATCCCCATCATATCAAAATCGCTAAGTGGAAAAGGAAGCAACCTTACTACATGGTAAATGGTAAGCCACATCCTGACCTCCAGGGAAAGGTTTGACTTCATAACCAAATTCTAGGTAATGTTAGGTCACTTGAAGGTCTGTCTGACTGCTCCTGAACCAACTTTTCCTTCCCATGGGACAGAGGTTATCTGGGCCTCTTCTAGTATATTCCAGAAAATCTGACTTTCTTTTATTTTGTTAGATTTTTACAGTGATACTGCTTTTATGTCAACTTATTATTGAAAATATCCCTTCCCCTCTCCTCCTCAAAGATCTCTCCCTTGTATCAGAGAGTTTTTTTTAAAGACTGAGAAACAAAAAGCACTTCTGCAAAAGGAACTAGTCCATCAACCAAGTCTGATAGTATATGTGATACTATATATCCAGAATCTATTGTTTCTGAAAAGAAGGGAAAGAGGTACATTTTCTCATCTCCCCTCTAGGGCCAAGCTATGTGGACACTACAATTATTCCAACTTCAACTTGTTGGGTTTTTTTGTTTGTTTGTTTTTGCCATTTAAGTAGTTGTAGTCACTGTGTAATATTGTTTCCTTGGTTCTGCTTACTTTGCTTATCATCAGTTCTTATAAGATTTCCCATGGTTCTCTAAATTCTCCATATTCTTAAGGTGCAATAATATTCCATTATATCCTCATAGCACAATTTGTTTAGCTGCTTACCATCTGATGGGAATCCGTTTTGCTTCTACTTCTTGGCTACAACAACGGTGCTGCTGTAAGTATTTTTGATGACTATGGGGCTTTTATTTGATATTTTTTGGGTATATGTAGAGTATTCAGGTAAAAAGGTAAGAAAATTTTCATCACTCTTTTTAATACAATTCTAATTTGGTTGCCTTGATTTTAAATGTCCCACTATGGCAGGCATTATACAAACCCTTGGGTTCTTTTTAGATACTCCACTTATATTAATCTTCTGAGATTTTACAAGATATGTGCATTTCCTTTATGCCTTCAGAATGGGAATAATGCAGGAGAACTCAGAGAAAAGGAAACCCGGAGCAAACACAAATAGTTTCAAACATGAATTATGTTAGGTCCATAATACACATAGTAGCATAGATTGTAGGAAAATTCTAAGAGCTTAAATATTGGAGTAAGGATTCACTGTTTGATAAAACTCCTAGGAAAACCAGAAAGAAATTTGGCAGCAATTAAGTATAAATCAACATCACATAGCATATGATAAGATAAATTCTAGCTTAGATATAGAATATTTGTTATAAACAAATCAGAGGAGCAAGGAATGAAATAACATTTACACCTATCAACAGGAGAAGAATTAATGACCAAACAAGTGAAAAAGAATCAGGAGTGATCAAATGGTCAAGTCCGATCATATCACTTTAAAAGTGCACTAATATTAAGATAAAAATTAACTAGAAAAAAATCTTTGTAGTTATTTCTTTAGTAAGGGTGTCATATAAAAGATATATGTAAGAAACTGATTAAAGAGTTATTTCCAAACTGGTAAGCAGTCAAAAGATAAGACAGGTAGCTCCTTATGGAAGAAATTCAATCCAAAAAGAACAACATAGGAAAAGATAAAGTCTGTAATCATTAGAGAAATGCCAATAAAATGACTTTCAGATTCGACCTCACACCCATCAGGTTGGCAAAGATGAAGAAAAGAAAAGAAAATGACAAAGTTGGAGGGTCATGAGATAATAGCAAACTATTGCCCTCTCAGTAAAACTGTGAAATGGAAAGCAATTTGGGACTATGCCTTCTAAGTTACTAAACTATGTATACGCTTTAATGTAGCTATATTGTTATGAAGGTTATAACAATGCCACAAAGAGATTTTAAAAAGAGATAAATGACCCATGTGTACAAAAAAAATTTATAGGAGTATTGGCAAAATGTTGAATATAAATGGGTGCCCCCTAACCTAATTGAGGAATGACTGGTTTTAGAGAAACCTTGGAAAACTTGTAGTAAATGATATAAAATGATGTGAGCAGAGCCAAGAGAATTTTTTTTATAATTAAAACATTGTATAAAAACAACTTTGAAAGATTTGAGAGCTCTGATACTGCAGTAATCAGCCATAGATTCCAAAAGCCCAGTGATGTACCATGCTACCCCTCTCTTGACAGAGAAGAATTCTAGAAACAGAAGAAAACACACATTTTCAGATATGGACAATGGGAATTTTTGTTTCTACTTGATTAGGTATATTTTTTCAAAGGTTTTGCTTTTGTTTTCTTCCTTTTTCAAATGAAGGGAAGTAGTAAGGAGACATTTACAAATGAAGGAAGGAAGTGAAGGAAAAAAGAAAGAAAAGAAAGGAAGGAGGGAGAGAAAGAGGAAGGGAAGGAAGATAGGAAAAGAAATAAAGAGAAAAAGGAGTCATTGAAGTATTTTTTTTTGCACAGAAAAGAAAAGAAAGAAGGCCAGAAGAAAAGACAGATCAACATTTAAGCTTTGAACATTACATGTTGACCGTAGTAATACCTAAAACCTCATTAATTTGGACTCTACTATAATGTCTGACATTATTCAAGCTGGGTAACTTTCACATTTTCTATGAGAGAAAATTGTTGAAATTATTTTAAATTGTTGAAATTATTATAAATTTAAGAAAAAAAGTAAAGTACAAAAGGTAGAGATAGGATGATGGAGTAAAAGGAAGTAATGCGCCAAGCTCCCCTCCACAAACTTCTCCAAACAGATCTAGAATATAGACCACAAGAGTAACTCTAAAACATCTACAAGCAAGGCTTCAGAGAAAAACATAGCTTGTGCATAAACTCAACTAGAATTCCTGGATAAAGTAAGAGTTAAAATATTTTTTTTTCATAAATGGAATGTGAATGGTTGGATGGAAGGGAGGTTGAAAAGAAATGAGAGTTGTGGAAGAAAACTGGAAAGAGAATGAACAGTTTGGCATGAAAGCAACAAACTCTCTGAAAGTTAGAATGTATCAAATAGAAACCAATGACTCAATGAGGCGACAAGAAATATTAAAATGAAGTCAAACGGTTAAGAAACAATAGAAGAAAATATAAAGTATCTCACTGAAAAAGCAACTGACTTAAGAAACAGATCAAGAAGAGAAAAAATTAAGAATCACTAGACTCTCTGAATGCCACAACAAAAAAGGAGCCTAGACATTATATTTCAAGAAATCTGCCCAGATCTCTTACAACAGTGGTTCTCAACCTTCCTAATGCTGTGATCCTTTAATATTTGTACGTGGGCATATCTGCATGTGGGTGGACCCGCCTGGAGATGGATAGAGGAGCAGTGTCTCAGTTCCTAAGACCATCGGAAAATAGGTGTTTTCTGATGGTCTTAGGTGACCCCTGTGACTCCTGTGAAAGGGTTGTTTGACCCCAAAAGGGGTTGCAACCCACAGGTTGAGAACCACTGTCTTAGAACCAGAGGGAAAAGCTGAAAAGAAAGAATCATTTTCTGAAACGAACACCAAAAACAAAAACTCCCATGAGCATGGTAGCCAAAATACAAAATTTGGAGTTCAAAAAAAAAATACTGCAAGCAGTCAGAAAGAAAAAATTCAAGTACTGAGGAGCCACAGTCAGGACCATACACAGTTTAGAAGTCATCACAATAAAGGAATGAAGAACTTAAAATATGACATTCCTGAAGGCAAAGGATACAGTCTTATAGTAAAAAATAGTTTATCCAGCAAAACTGAGTATAATGCTAGTGGGGAGGGGGTGGGGTGGTATGGATCTTTAATGAAATAAAGGGCTTCCAATCATTCCTAATAAAAAGTCCAGAGCTGCAGAGAAACTTAGAAGTTCAAATGCAAAAATGAAGAGAAACACAAAAAAGTTAATATGCATAAAAATAATTGAAGATTAAACAGATGAACTGCTTACATTCAAATATTTTATACATATATGCTGAACACATGTAGCCTCTCTAATCCCTATTGTCATCAGGATTCACAGAGGGAGTCTGATTAGACAAGGCATGGGAGTTAGGCTTGATGATCCTAAGAAAAGGATGGAAAGAGAATAAGAATACACTAAGGGAAAGGATAGGAAGGTTAGGGGAAATTACCTAATATAATCAGAATGAACAAACAGATATCCACACAGACAAAGAGGAGAGAATGGGAGAGGTGAATGGCTAATATCTGAACCTCATTTTCATCTGAACTGGTCAAAAAAAGGGAAGATACACAAACATACTTATAGAGTTGGATACAGAAATACATTTCACTCAACAGAGAAATAGAAGGGAAAGGGAAGAATGAAAGAGGGGTAATTGGGAAAGTAGACTAAAGAAAGGATTATTATTTAAGTAAGTAAATTTTACTAAGTAAAATGAATTATAAGAAGGTGCAAAAAGGCTTACAACTCTTTTTGAGGTATCAAAGAATAGAAATCTGAGGGGTTGACCATGAATCAGGGAATGGATTGAATAAGTTATAGTTTATAAATGTGATGGGATATTAATTGTGCTGAACCCTTTGTCAACATAATAACCAAACAGGATTCCAAGGGACTAGTGAGGAAACATGCTACCACCTCCTGATGGAGAAAGAACTTAGAATGCGGAATGAAACAAAAACAATTTTTGGACATAGCCATTGTGGGAATTTGTTTTGCATGACTATAAAAGTTTAGAATGGGTTTTTTCTTATGTTCTTAATGTGGAGGAGAATTGGTTTGAGAAGGTGAGAAGGTGAGTGTTAACTGACTGAAACAATAGATATAAACACACACGTTGTGATACAATTTTTAAAATATGACAAATGAGAAATTTTGCTTTCCTTTACTTCATGATTGTAGTAAGGGCTTTGTTTGGTTTTTTTTGTTTATTTGTTTTTCTCAATCATGGGTAGTGGGCAGTGAGGTGAGGAAAATTGGAGGGAGAGAAGGCTAATCTTTGATTTAAAATAAAATAAAATTTAATTTAAAAATAACAAATCAGGGGTGGCTTAACATAAGTAAAACTATAAATAAAATTGATTATATAGAAAACAAAAGTAACAAAAGTCATATAATTATCTCAATAGATGCAGAAAATGCTTTTGATAAAATAGAACTCTCATTGCTATGAAAAAACATTTGAAAGCATATGTATAAATAGATTTTTCCTTAAAATGATAAGAAGCATCTTCCCAAAATCATCAGCAAGCATTATTTGTAATAGAGATAAACTAGAAGCCTTCCCAATAAAATCAGGAGAGAGACAAGAGTTCCACTATCACCAATATTATTCAATATTATGTTAGAAATGCTAGGGGGGTGGAGTCAAGATGGTGATGTAGAAGGAGAAGAACTCCATGGCTCCCACCATAACCACCTCGAATACCTATAAAATATGACTCTAAACAAATTTTAGAGCTCCAGAACTCATAAAATGATAGAGAAACAAGGCTCCTACTGAAGGCAGCCTGGCAGATGGACAGAAAGGGCTCATTGCAGTGCACTGGGAGCAGAGCCCAGATGTATGCAGTTTTAGCCCCAGGGTGGCCAAGACAAGCGATGGCTGGAGCTTTCAGGAGAGCAAATGACTGGCAGCTGTGGAGGTTTCCAGAATTATCAACCCATAAGAGCCAAGGACAAAGGGAAAAGGTCAGTGGAACTTGGGTAAATTTGGGGGAGAGGGTCCAGCTGACAGCCTCCAGAGCTAGAAGCAGTCTGAAGTGGTGGCCCTGCAGCTGCCTCCATATGACTGCTTCAGAGCTCATGGCCTGCAGATTGCTGGGGGGCCAAATGATCATTCAGAGGCTAAGTGCTCTTGCCTTGAGCTACCTGGATCAGGATCATGGTCTTGAGTGGTGGTCCTGAGGTGTGTTTTCAGTGAGCCAAAGTTGGTGGGGGCTACAGAAACAACGGCCTCCTAATAGCTCCAGCAGCTGCAAAAACCCCAGTGATTTGGGACAGAGCCCTCCCCTCTGAAAGCAGAGTTCTACTGAACCTAAAAGTCAAGTAATTGAATGGCAACATGGGTGGGCAAAGGAAGCAAAGCAAACCCAGCCATGCAACTTTAGATTCCTTTATTGGGCACAAAATGGATCAAAGCATGGAACAGGAGGAAGACAACACAGTCAAAACTCACATACCAAAAGCTTCCAAGAAAAATATAGACTTGTTACAAGCCATAAAGCAGCTTAAGAAGGATTTTGAAAACCAAGTAAGAGAAGTGGAGGAAAAATTGGGAAGAGAAATGAGAATGATACAAGAAAATCATGAAAAGAGAGTCAACAACCCTGCGTGAAGAAAATAACATCTTAAAAAATGGATTAACTCAAATGACAAAAGAGACCCATAAAGTCAATGAGGAGAAGAATGCCTTAAAAAGTCGAATTTGCAAAATGGAAAAAGAATCTCAAAAGCTTTCTGAAGAGAATAATTCCTTCAAAATTAGAGTGGAACAAATGGAAGTAAATGACTTTGTGAGAGATCAAGATAGTATTAAACAGATCCAAACAAATGAAAAAAATAGAAGGCAATGTGAAATGTCTCCTTGAAAAAACCACTGACCTGGAAAATAGATCTAGGAGAGACAATTTTAAAATTATTGGACTACCTGAAAGCCATGATCAAAAAAAGACCTAGAAAGCATCCTTCAAGAAATTCTCAAGGAAAATTGTCCTGATATTTTAGAACCAGAGGGCAAAATAGAACTTGAAAGAATTCACCAATCACCTCTTGAAAAAGATCCCAAAAAGAAAACTCCT
>CM053583.1:185491662-185517518 GCA_028627135.1 Pseudochirops cupreus
CTTTTCTGCTCTGGAGGCCTTTCCCGAACTGCTTATCTCCCCCTTTTGCAATTCCCACTCACAGCTGCTGCTAATCTGCTCACCTGAGAGGCTCCTCCACTCCTCCCATCCAGCCGCCCCCCCGGGGCACAGCCGCGGCTTCAGGGCAGGCTGGTTTCGCTTTGCAGTGCTGATATGATTCCTCGTAGCCGAGCTGACTGTAGTGGGAAGTATCTTTGTGTGCGTTCTGGAGTTCTAGGATTGGTTTAGAGTCCTGTTTTATGAGTATTTTGGGGTGGCTATGTGAGAACTGCAATATGTTGCTGCTGCTACGCTGCCATCTTGGCTCCGCCCCCCTGAGTAAAAGAAATTTAATTTAAAAATTAAAAAGCCACAAAAAGCAATATGCACCTAATAGAGATAAGCAATTTTATTAGGCATCCTATTTTTTGTTCTGAGTTGTATACTTCATTTGAAGGTATACATTTGCACATTTTATTTGGTTTATATGCCCGTTTGTTAGGTATAGAATTAAAAAAGAATATTAAAAACAATCTACTAATTCCTTCAAGAACATTTATTAAAGGCATTGTATATCCCAGATATTTCAAGGAGTGACTTGTTTAATCATGGACAGGGGCACTGCCAGTGTTATTCAAAGTCTTCCAGATGTAAAGTTACTGCCACTGTCCAAGGTGGCAATGTGGCAAAGATAATGTCAACTGGACCAGAATCACTGATTAGAAATATAAGAAGTCAATTTTATTCCCACTGAACCGCCACAATTATTTGCAGAATTCTGCTTGTCTACCAAACAGTACCTAGCCAAGAAAAAAATGTTAAATTAAAATTACAAGAAAATTTTAAAATGCCAGTAGATAACCTAATCTTGGATACAAAAGAAGTAATTATAAGGAAAATAGATAAGTTGATACTAGTGTCACATACCTACAATCCCTCATATTGGGGAGGTTGAGGCTGATGGATGACCTGAGTTCAAGAGTTCTGTTCTACACTAGAGCTGAACTCAATCAGACTTTTGAGCTAAATCTGGCAACAATAGGGTAAGTTCCTGGAAATGTTGGATCACATGCCTAAGGTGGGGTCAACTGACCCAGGTCAGAAATGGAAAATGTGAAAGCCTTTATTCCAATCAGAATTGGGACTGGGTCTGTGAGTGGATGCTACATTTCCACTCTAGGAAAGATAGAGAGATCCAGTCAGAAAAAGAAAGGAAGGAAAGGAAAGAAAAAGGAAAAGGAAAGGAAAGGTCAGAAAAAGAAAGAAAGGACAGGAAAGGAAAGGAAAGGAAAAGAAAGGACAGGAAAGGAAAGGAAAGGAAAGGAAAGGAAAGGAAAGGAAAGGAAAGGAAAGGAAAGGAAAGGAAAGGAAAGGAAAGGAAAGGAAAGGAAAGGAAAGGAAAAGGGAAAGGGAAAGGGAAGGGAAGGGAAAGAAAAGGGAAAGGGAAAGGGAAGGAAAGGGAAGGTAAGGAAAGGGAAAGGGAAAGGGAAAGGGAAAAGGAAAAGGAAAGAGAAAGGGAAAGGGAAGGGAACTGGGAAGGGAAAGGAAGGGAAGGGAAGGGGAAGGGAAAGGAAGGGAAAAGAAAAGAGGTAAAAGAAAACCTAAACAAAGAATATCTTCCTTAAAAGTTATCTTCTTTCAGCCCCAGTCCCTTCCTTCTCTCCTCACTCATCTTCACTTTCTGTTTTCTAAGCAAGTAATTTCCAAGAGAATAAACAGATAACAAATATTTATAAAATCTGTAATTATTTACCCTGACATCTTTAGCATTTTTGGTGTGCAAGAAAGTTACATTTTCAGAGAAAAAGACCAGACCCCTTTAAACAATTTGGGTGTCTCTAGGGCAAAGAACTGTGTTGATCATTCCCATAAAAATGCATGGGCAAAGTGCAGACAGACAAGATAGTTATTGGAAGGCTTGCAGACAAAAGAGGTGTTATGTGTAGTACAACCATTCACTGCAAAGGGATTGTTTAAGTGGAGATGACTGGTTGACATTAGCACAAGAGGGAGCCTTCATACTTAAATAAAAGCTGGCTGCCTCGGAAACCCCTCCATCTGTTACTGCTCATCAGTTGACTCCCAGTGTTCTGACTGGGCTAATTGAAAACATGTATGGATGCAACCCACATGTTCACTTTGGAATCACACAGGGTTTGTTCTCATGTAAGAACAGTTTCAGGTGGAGTCACTACTCTCTTACCTACTGGGGCTTGTTCTGAGTAGCTGCCTTTTTGTACCCCTTTTATTTCCCAAGCCCCCCAACCACAAACAACCCTCCACCTCACACATACAAACACCTCAGTCCAAATTGGGAACATCTTTCCTGAAAGATTTTTTTAACCTGTTAAGTTCATGACCTTTCCTTTAAGGTTAAGAACTGAGAGTAATGCCTGGGACCTTCCTTTTACAGAGACTTTAAAATGAAAAATGTTTTACTCAATGACCACTTCCTTGCCCTTCCTTTAGGGTACCTCTGCAGTACTAACAAAGAGAGTGACAAAACAGCATTCTTCCAGTTTTGAAGACAGAGTTGCTTTCAATCCTTCCACCAATTAAGCAATTGAGTGTTTACTAAATACCTACTATGTGTCAAGCACTCTGCTAACTTTGGGACCACAGGTACAAAGAATGAAACAGTTCAAAGTGAACTTGTATTCTAATGCAGAAGATAGTAAATACATGTAGAAATATATCCTGCGTAAATGTAAAGTTAATAAAATTATTCACAAAGTCGTTAAATACAAAGTAGTTTGGGAAGGAAGATGCTACTAGCTGGAGGTGATTAGGAAAGGCTTTATGTAGAGATGATACTATCTAAGCTGCCTCTTAGAGGAAGAAAGGGAACATTTGAGGCAGTTAAGAGGAAAGAGCTCAGAGCATGGGAGAAGATCAGTAAACAGCAAAAAATAGGTAATGGAATGTCTTTTAGGAAAAATAGAGGCTGGAAAATTAGGTGGGGATCAGGTTGCGTAGGACTTTCAAAATTAAACAGAGGAGTTTATACAATATTTGATCCTATTTGAACAGGAAGTCATTGGACCCTCTTGAATAGTGGATTTATGTGATCAGATCTACACTTAATAAAAATAACTTTGACAGCAGTGCATAATATGACCTGTTAGGGAGAACAAGTTAGAAATCCCTGCTACTGTGTTATTATAATTATCTAGTGTAACAGTGACCAGTCTGGTCTCTATGCCTGATGGACAGGTTGGTTTCATGTCACTCCTTCCAAGGGTTTTCTGGCACCTTTAGGTAAATTGCAAAAAGGGGTTTCTTTTCTCTGCTATTGACTCCAGCTTCTACCATTTATATCTCCCCAGTTTTAGGGGTCCCACTACCCCACAGTTCCATTTAACCACTTAACAGTCAGATTGTATTTTTTACAAAGGAATATAGCAAGAACAAACTCAAAAACATTCCCACCAATGCCTTAGAGCATAATCTCCCCTACTCCCACAGTCTCTAGAGATAGAACGGGAGAATATGTTCACAGCTTACCTCACCTCTTGTATAGCATCAGTCCTACCAAATTCCAAGTTCAACCCTGTAGACTTTCTCCCCTCCTTGGGTCCAGAGATATTGGTTTCTCAGAGTTTCCTATTGGACTGGTTGTAACATTTGGACTCCTTGAGACTAATATGCACCTAGAACTGGAAAAGGACAAATGAAATTGACCAGAACTCCAAGTCCATTTCTCAGAATCATGGGGTCTATTGAAAGGGAAAAAATGCCCTTTGGTCTTTTCCCAATTACTGCATGTCACTCAGTGAGTGAAAAACTCATTGAGTTTTTCATCCCTGGGCACTGCTGGAATAGAGAGACTGTTCCAGTCTGACAGTTTTAAAAATGTAGTCAGCTCCAGCTATTCTTCCAATGGAAAGAGGCTGCTCCAATTTATACTGTAAGGTAATGCAAGATGTCTTCTCTAGAAGCAGGTCCCTGGCATTGCCATCTTAGGTGATCTGAGCATACAGTAGATAAGAGGTGATAAGGACCTCAACTGAAGTGGTAGCTGTGTGAGTAGAAAGAATCATATGTGAGAGATGTTGGGGAAAATAGAAGTGGAAAGATCTGGCAACTGATCAGATATATGGGATGAGGGAAATTGAGAAGTCAGAATACTGCCAAGATTATGAAGCTGAGACACCAGAAGGATCATATGTATTCAACAGAAATACAGGCATTTGGAAGAAGGTAGGATTTATGAGGAAAGATAATGAATTAATTTTTAAACATGCTGAGTTTAGATCCTCAGAGATATTCAATTTGAAATGTAAAATAGGCAATTGGTGATTAAAGATTGGAGGGGGATGATGGAGCTAAATATATAAATTTGGGATTTATCTACATAGAAAGATAATTAAACCTATGGAATCTAATTGTATATATATATACATAAATTTATACATATATACATATATTTGTAATATTATGCATAATATATGTGTGTATATAAAGGGAAGGGCAAACATCAAAACTTTAGGGACACACGATTAGGGAACTGGATGCTGATGAGCCAGCCACCAAAGAAGAATGAGAACACAAGTAGGGGGTGTAAAAGTACTGTCTTGGATACTGAGAGAGGAGAAGGTGGTTAACAATGTCAAGGAGAACTGATAGGTAGAGAAGGAAGATGATCAGTCTGACTCAGGAAAAGGCAGTTTTGGTTGAATGATGATGTCAGAAGCCAAATTGCAAAAGGTTGAGAAGTGGTAGAAAGTGGTGGTGGAAAACGTAGAACTATTCTTAAGGAAATTTAGCTATAAAAGTCAAGGCACCAAGTAATTATTAAATACTTACTACATGACTCAGCACCTACTCTGAATCTTAGTCATAAAAAAAAATCGCAAATGTCATGTGCTCCCAATGTCAATATGAGAAGCAGTATGGCATAAAGGAGGGCCATCCTTCTGGAATACTTGGGGTCTCCTGATTGATGCCACAAAGTCCTTAACCCTGTTGTAATACACAGGCAGCTTAATTGCAGTGTTGTGGCTTTGTGTCATAGGCATTTTGTAAGCCTAGAAAAATAGTCTTGGATCCACAAATTGTGACTGTTCCCATATTTTTCCAACAGTGTTTTTGGGGGGAGTCACTTAAAATATTTGGGGCTATTATCACCTAAAAAATAGGATGACCACATCAATTTTCTACTCTCATAAAGATGATATCTTAATTTCTATAGCTCTCCAAGCTTTACAAAGTACCTTCTTCGCAACCACTTAATGAGGTAGGTTCTCTATTTTACGGATGAGAAAATTGAGTCCTCAAGAGGAGCCCTTCATGATTCGACCATGGTCATATGGTTATTAGCATTCTGAGGTAGATTTCACACTCATATCTCTTGCTTCCAATCCCAGTACTCTTTTTACCATACCTCCCTGCCTCACACCAAGAGGACATAGAGGATACTAAGATATAGTTAAACTCAGATTACAACTAGACCCTGATTAATTCAAATAATGAATCCTCTGAAGTGACCACATTCTAATTAGTTCTCCCTATTCTCATTGGGCTGGAACAAATTACTATACTTTAAATAATTGTGGCTGCAAGGGCTCTAAAAAGGACTGAGTGGTAATAATAATATTTATATAATGCCAATTTTGTGCCACGCAATGGGCTAAGCACTTTAAAAATATTATCTCATTTATCCTCACAACAACCCTGGGAGGTAGGTGCTGTTATTAGTCTCCTAATATTATTAAGGAAATTGAGGGACACAGAGAGGTTAAGTGATTTGCCCTAGGTTACACAGTCAGTAAGTGTCTAAGTTGGGAGTTGAACTCAGGTCCAGGCCTGGTGCTCTAGTCACTGTTCTGCCTAGCACAGATCTCTAGCACACGCAATCTCTATCACAGAAAACAGTGGATAAAACCCTCTTGGCAAAAAGGTTCAGGGGTTTTGATACAGATGTGATTTCTCTATAGTTCAGTTTGATTTGATTTTTTTCTTCATCACAAGAGAAGTTTCAATGTTTGGCATATAAGACAATGGCAGCTGTTTTTTTTTTAATTGCTTTGTTTATTTACTTTCAGTTTACACGATTCAGTTCCACAATCTCTTGAGTTTCAAATTTTCTCCCCTCCCTTTCCCCTTCCCCCGCCATGGCGGCATGCAGTCAAGTACAGGAGCTGCAAATACTTTCACACTGGACATTAGTCTGGTTGTATAAATGGGAGAAGGGAAACAAAACCAAACATGCAAAAGAAAGAGAGCATGTCATTTGCTTCAGTCTCCATTTAAACTCTGTTCTTTCTAGATCTTTCTCTGAATGCAGATCTCTCCTTCCATCGTGAGACTTTTAGAGTCGTCTTAATAACCTTTTGTTGCAGAGAAGAGTCCAGTTTATCAAAGTTGGTTGTCATACACACATTGTGTCTGTCATTGTGTACAAAATTGTCCTGGTTCTGCTCTTCTCACTTAGTATCAGTTTGTATAAGCCTCTCCAAGCAAATATGAAGTCATCTGCTCCTCATTTCTTATAGCACAATTAATGAGGGTATCCATTTTTAAAAAATGATCAAATGAAAAAGGAGTTGCAAGCTGGCTCTTATATCTCTTATGGACATTGTCATTTAAAATTCCATTGGACATATCTTAGCGTACTGGTCACTAGATGAAAGAAAGCAAAAGATGAATGAGCTCCAGCTAATTAACATCACCTTCTAACTAACATCAACTTCTAAAGTAGGAGCAGCATCAGGAATCATATGTACACAACTAAAGAAATTACAATTTCTAACTACCTACTTGGAGTCTAAGCTAAATTAGTAGCAGGGAGAAAATCTCAAATATCTTTCTTATAGAAAATATCCTTCAAACTTTCCTACAGTAAAATTAAAATTTTTAAGTGGTTCATGATTTTGGATTTGGGGCTAGGTCTTTCTTCAAGTATATCACATTTTAAAGAAAAATTGAAGCAGTGGAAAGAATTTGGGTTGACGTCTTAGTGTTCATATTTATTACCTCTAAGACTAGTTGGGCTAGTTACTTAATCTCCTTTGCCCTTAGTTTCTTCCTTTATAAAATGAGGGGTGTGACTGAGATCTTTTTTTAGCTCTGGATTTATAATACTAGTAATTCATTGCTGCCTGTTTTGTCTAATGTTTTTCTGTTAGGTAACATTTGCTTCATTGGACCTAGGATCATAATCTCAGAATTGTCCCTTCCTGAATTTCTTTTTCTTTCTTTTTCTTTTTTTACAATAAATCCAAATCAAGATTAGCATAATAGATTTTGATCATCTCCAAGGTACTCAGAACTCTTTGCTTAATTTCTCCATGTTTTCATTTTGATTCAAGTTTCACAAAGTCAATAAATAGACTTAATCCAAGATAAAAGTAGAAATGAAGTGGGTAAATTGGCCCTGTGTTTATTTTGATAAGGGCAGTGGGTTAATATGCAAACGCCTTTGTTGATGTCAGCATCTAAAGCCAAAGATAAACACCACCAGCCTGCACTCATGTCACATTTTGGTTACATTTTCTTCTACAAAATATTAATCACTCAGGCTTCAAGAAGAATTTTTCTTCCCCATGTATCTTTAAAAAAAATTAAAATTCACTTTTATATTTGTCTTCAGGCTCCTGCTATTCTTTTTGCTTTAATCCAATTGTTATTTTTTTCTCATATGTTATAGATGTTTTAAATGGCTTCATGTTTTCTTTATTTTAAATGCATGTATCTTTTCCTTATCTCAATCTTTTAAAATCATATATCCTGCATTTCAAATGATCCACTTTTTAAATGAGTTCTTTACTATGGAAAGTGATAGGTATAGGGGGTGAATTGTTAAGAAAACATAACTTTATGACTAGGTCTCTATAGACTTTAAAAAAGTGTTTTCTTTTGTTTGGGTCAAGTTTATTTTGCCACTGCCTTGCTGTTTTAAGAGTGAAAGAAACTCAGTAATTTGCTTCTAAAAAAATATCATTAATGTCTATGTTGTTGGGTTTTGATACCACTTTGAGGGTATTATAAAGGCCCTTATAATAATATTTGATTCACAAAGATCCTGCATCCCGTATCTCAAAGCACTTAACTTAGCTCTCCCTATTTTTACACAAGGCACCTAACTGGTGTAGTAGATAGAGGAAGACATCTTCTTGACTTCAAATTTAGCCTCACACACTTACTAACTATGTGACCCTGGGCAAATCACTCAACCTTGTTTGCCTCAGTTTCCTTATCTGCAAAATGAGCTAGAAAAGGAAATGGCAAACTATGTCAGTATCTTTGCTAAGAATATCCTAAGTTGGATCATGAAGAGTTGGATGTGATTGAACAACAGCAATTCTACACAGTGGAAAATGATGAGGATTACTCTTCCCCTTTAGTCATTGGTGGACACTAGAATTCAGGCTAAAATACACCTTCAATTGGAAAACAATTAGTTGGGTAACCATGAACTTTAACAGAACTTCAGTATCCTGAATTAAGTGAGTTTTGGACATAGTAGTGATTCAGGACAGATAAAACCAGTAATCAGAATACTTTGTTCATTCTTTCTCCTATACTTAGATCGGGGAATTTTTGTTTTGTTTTGTTTTTACCATTAAGCTCTGACATTCCTGCTCTCTGAGGGCAGCTAAGAGCCCTCAACTAATTTCCTAAATTAGCATACAATTTATTGTGTATGGGACCCTTCTATTTTGTCAAGCCTGAACAGTTGGATTTCTCTTCAGGATAGATACCAACATTACTTTTTGATTAATATTTGTAAATACATTTCTGGAAGAACAGAAACCAAATTCAGAGACCCAGAACCCGAAAAAATTGTTTTTTTCTCTCCCCACACCTCCACCTATTCCCCTCACAATGCCTCACCCTAGGTCCTGAAAAATACATGAACAGCCTGGGGGAGGGTTAGCATATCATTTCCTTGGGTCCCAAAGCAGGAGGGAAAAGGGGCTAAGTACCAACTGACCCAGATGACGAATTTCATTTCAGTACAGTCAAACACATCTCACCCAGCAGAGACAGATTCTGATTTTATTTAAATCCAGCTCAGAATTAAATCCCTGAAACATCAAGCTGAAAAAGACAGCCAGTATTGAAATGTAGAGGGAAGCAGGTTATTAACTTGATAAGTCCTATTGAAATGGCATGGAGTGAGGTGACTGCTAAGTAACTAGGAGGAGAGGTAAAGATGAATAGTCTTGAAAGGCACCAAGGTACGAAATCGCCATCAATTTTAAGATGTCAAGGGTGGAGAAGACAGGAAGTTTTTTGTGTTGGTTTTTTTTTAACTGCTTTTATCTGTCTGGTCATCTGCTAGTATAATTAGGTCAGGAAACATAGTTTATAGAATAAAGAAGTGTTAACAAACTAATTTGAAGGATTGTAAGATTTGGGACTAATATGGTCAAAATCTTCATCTAGCGGCTAGACCTTCACCTAAGGTACTGAACATGGATATGTACGTACATGGGCTACAATTCACAATAAAGTTTCCATGTTTGTCAGAATCTAGACTAGCCTAGAAAATTCTTATTTTGTTCTTTGGCACCACTGACTCCCCTTTTCTTGCCCTTTCCCCTCCCCTCTCATTCTCTCCACCTTTATAAAGTGCTCTCTTCTTTCCAGTCACTAAGAGAATGTCACTCAGAGATACCCAGTATTTTTCCTTTCCTCTAAAATTGCAACAAACCCTGCCCTCAGAAAAGGATCTGATTCTGATGTACTCATTCACAATAAGTACACATAACTGATAAGACAATAAGTTAGCACTCCCCATGGTATGTGCATTTTTTTTAAAGGAAACAATGGAGTTACGTGACTTACTCAAGGTCATACAGCTACTAAATGTCTAAGGCTGGGTTTGAACTCATATCCTCTTGACTCTAGGTTCAGTGAGTATGTACATTTTAATAAGCCTTAAAAGGAAAGAATCTCTAAATGTGGAATTTCAGAACACAATTTTTTAAGTGGAGAAGACACTTCAGAATGGATGGGTAGAGTCTTTTCTAAACAAATGAAATTGTGCCTCAGAGTTTAACATCTTTTCCACTTATTCCTAAACACAGTCTAAATTCCTGGCCAGATTATGCCCTTTTCATTCTGTTTCTGTTCCAGATGCAGAGTTCTGACATTGCCCCAAAGACAAGAGACAGAAAACCATGAAGTCTGTCTATCAACCCCTGTAGGAGGAGCAATTTACATAAGGAAGATCCTTTTGAACTCTGACTTTAGTAGCATTCATTATCAACTATATCCTGATTGTGGAATATTATAAGGAAGGCTCTTTGGATATTGCAAGGAAGGAGAAAATCTCTGAAAAATCATTGGACTTTTTGAGTTACAAGACTAAGCACTGAACTTCTGTTCAGTGAAGCAGGTGTTAATGGACCACACCACTTACTTATTAAAGGGATTGAAACAGGGGGAAAAAAGTTGGGGGGGAATCTCATTTCAGTGATAGAAGGTGGCAGTCAGAGAAGAGAGTTTTCACCTGGGGAGTCACAGAAATACTGAGTGGAGCCATGGAGGAGCAGCTATATGGTGCAGTGAATAGAGTTTGGGATTTGAAAATGGAAAAGTCCTCAACTCTTTGGCAAGTCACCATGGACAGCTCAGCTCTACAGAAAGAGTTTCAAAGGTGAATGAATCAAGTCCTCCCATAGCATAGTTTCTGGAAATCCAAGAGTCCACTGGGTACTATGACAGGATGGATAGAGAAAAAGATGATCAGAGTGGAAAGCTGAATGAAAGGAAAGATTCAAGTTCAAGCTTACTCATTAACTAGCCATCCTTCTTTCCTTACTTCCCTTTCCCCCTTTCTTTTCCCTTATGTTACACAATAGTACCTCAACCTGTGTGTTCTTATGTTAAAGTAACCGCATCCCTAACTAGCCAATTGAATACATGATGGAGCATAGATTTAGAGCTGGAAAGGTGACTAAAGGTCATTAATTCCAAACACCTTATTTTACCTCTTCCTCTGAAAAGGTAGTACTTTGTCTCTACTGTTATTTTTGCTTAATCTGCTTTAAAGCAATCCCATTCTCACCAGCCCTATTCCTCTCACCCTCAAGCTTTCTCCCCTCCCATCTGTCACCTCTTTCTCTAATTTTGTATTTTTTTCTTAAATTTTGAATTCCCTTTTGTTTCTTCCTCTTATATTTGCTTATCTAATTCTTCCCCGTCTTTTTTTTCCCCTTCTCAATTAAGTAATCAAATACAGGCTGCCCAAAGAATTCTAGTGCAATTTTAAGATATTGGAGTGTAAGACTGTATTAAAACTTTGGGGGCACTCTGTTTTTAAAAAATTCCCTTCTCCCTCCTTCAAATAATTTGTTTCTTAGGTTTTTCATTTAATTTTCTGTCTTTTTCTAAAAAGCATTTCTTTCCCTCATTATCTTCATTAATTCTCTTTCCTTTCTATATATGCCAGAACTTTTCCCCTTTGCTTCATAACCTTTGTACGTATGAATTCCCTGTTTAGTATATATATTCCTCATAGAATTAAAGCTGCTAAGGAAACTGTTTTGTGACTCCCTCTGTGGATCTTGGCCCCAGCCCTATTGTTTCTGATGTTCATCAATCACTCTTTAAAATACCATTTCCTTCGGGTGATAGATTGAGCACCTAGGTGGCACAGTGGAGAGAGCCACAGTTCTGGAGTCAGGAGGACCTAAGTTCAAATCTGGCCTCAGACTATTAGTGCTTGTGACCTTGGTCAAGTTACTTAACTCATGTTTGCCTTAGTTTCCTTAATTGTAAAATGAGTTGGAGAAGGAAATGGCAAACCACTCCAAGAAAATCCCCGGAAGGGATTACAAAGAATTGGATACAGCTGAAAATTACCAAATGACAAAAAAAAAGGCTATATTCAGAATAGAAGTGTTGCCCTAACAGGGTCAAAGTAGAAAATAGAATAAGTGGGGGATGGGAGAGAAGGAAGGAAAATAAAGTTAAGTCTTTCACAACATAACTATTATAGAAATGTTTTGCATAACTACACATGTACAACCCATATCGAATTGCATGTCTTCCCAGTGGGATGAGTGAGGAGGTAAGAAGGGAAAGAATTTGGAACTCAAAGTTTTAAAAACAAATGTTAAGAAAATTGTTTTTTACATGCAACTGGGAAATTAGATATACAGGAACTGGAATATAGAAATCCATCTTGCCCTATTAGAAAGTTGGGGGGGATGGGGGAGGACATAAGAGAGAACAGTTTTGGGGAAGGGGTATTCAGTAGGCTTGCTATCTTGGGGTGGGGAGTAGGGGAAAGACAAGGAGAAAATGTGTAACTCAAAATCTTATGGAAGTGAATGAAAATAAATAAATAAATTGGGAAAAAAAAAAGAAGTATTGCCCTACAGTAAGAATTATTCTTTATCCCTTCCTGTGCAGCTCATTGGTATCCTTTGATCTCCCCATGATCATCAGTCTCCTGTTTGCCATGAAATCTCCCTAAGTCCATGTTGTCTTATTTTTCTGAGTGTCTTTGCCCTCAGAAGCACTGATTCTTATTCTCTTCAAGTAGGACCACAAGTCTTTCTAAGCACCAGTTCCCTGCAGATTACACCCATTGTAAGGTCCTCATCTCCTTTTATAGAATATCCCACTTCCCCATGGAAGCATTCAGCAGTGATACCCCCTCTCACAATTTAAACAAGATTTTCTCCTTTCTCCACATTTTGGTCTTTCCATTTGCCTCCTTCCTTATTCTACTGTAAATCCTTTTCCTCTTGAGTGACTACAGAAACTACATTCCCTTCACTGTTAACCTTTGGTATGATTAGTGTACAATAGTGGTGTCAAACTCAAATAGAAAGGGGGAATAATAAACCATACATATGCATGCCTATAGGCCATAGGTTGACTTGGAAAGCCACACATTAATATTATCTATATTCTGTTTCATTTTTATTTTGATACATATTTCTCAATTCCATTTTAGTCTGGTTCAGATTACATTGAGGGAGGAGGATTGTGGGTTTATACTTCTTGGTTTACCACAGTCTCTATCTTCTTCTTCCTCTAGCTCTTTTATGTGTCCTCCCATTTTTCTGTTCAGTCCCATATAAGACACTGATTCACCTAGAGGCTAGAGGCTGCTATTGGAAGGTTTAGTTCATGATGTTTCAGCCATGTTCCTTCACCATCACTTCTAGCTGATTCCTTCTTTTTGGGTGGTGGTGGTGCTAGTGGTTGTTAACTCCACAGGTATCTTTATTTTTTTTCTCAGATAATTTATTTCATTCCTGTGCTTTACTTGGTTTCTGTGCTTGCTTTTCTTATATTTCTGTCATTTAAGGCATTTTAAAAACAAACTATTTGCTCGAGTTATTCCTTCTTTGTAGAAAAACACTCAACAACACTATTTTGCTGAAAAATCTGTCTTTTTTCATTAAGGTTAGACTTAAGATTACAGGGTATGTTATCTTGGGTTTCCATTTGAGTTCTTTTGCTCTTTGGAACACATTATTCCATTCTCTCCTGTAGTCTCTAGTACACACAAAATAGTCTTGTATTTCGTTTCTTTCCCTTTATAGTTGAAGGTCTTTCTCTCGGTGTCCTGTAAAAATCGTCCTTGGAATTGTAAAAATTAATCACTATTTCTGGGACTTTGCACCATAGTGTTTTTATTTACTTATTTTTTGTCTGGAAACAATCTGTCAATTCTTTCAATTGTCACTTTGTTTTTGATGTTCATGAATTCTGGGCAGTTTTGTTGTATTATTTCTCATAGTATTGTGATAAGTTGCTTCTTGAATTGTCTCTGCATATTGTGTTCAAGATCACTATGTTTTGCTTGTATACAGATTTTTTTTCTTTTTTAACATTGTGGTTCCCCCTGACCTTCTTCCAGATTATGTCTATTGTATATTTGTATCCACTTATTCTCTCTTTTGTTTCTTTGATTAGGTTTGCCACCATAGGTCCAAGAGTTTGTTTGTTTGCTTCTTCTTATCCTCCCAATTGTTTCTACTGTACAGTACCTAAGTGGCACTCTCATAACACTTATTTCTTTTTTAAATCATTTGGGAATATCTTGCTGTGGCTTTGTATTCTCTTGAAAATGCACAGGGTCCTCTACCTCGTCAGGTATTGATTCATTTTCTTTTGTCTTACAGTATTTATTCATAGATGTCTTGACTTTTAGATGACCAGGAGGCCAAATTTGCTTTTATTATTTCTATCTTTCCTTTTGTTTTATCTGCTTCTGCTCAAAATCATTGAGTTTTCTTCATTCTTTGGCCATTTCAATCTTTTTTTTTCTTTATATTTTCAAATTCCTCACTTCCCCCTTCTTTTGGTGAAAGTTTCTTCAGGAGCTGGGTCTCAAGGTTGTCTCAGCATGTCAGCATCCTCCCATGCTGGACAATTCCTACTTCACCAGGCTTGGTCTCTGACCCAAGTGACTTCTGGAAAGAGAGAGCTGGCCACAAACTATTTTACATATGAAAAGACTGAATACCAGAAAGGTTAAATTATAGGACCATTCATTTAGAGCTTATACAAATCTTTTGAGACCACTGAGTCCAAACCCCTCATTTTGCAGGTGAAGAAATGGAGTCAGAGAGGGGTTAAGTCATTTGCCCGCTCCATTTACCATCAGTGACCCTGCTTCATTTTGACCTTATAGAACATCATGCCTAGTTTCCCCTTGAATCCTGTCCCACACCAAGCTTTTCAGCTTCCTCTTATGTGTTGTTTTTCTCCATTAGACTGAAAAGTCCTTTCTTATTTCTTATTTGAATTCCCAGTGCTCAGCATAGTGCTGGCACATAGTAGGCACTTAAATATATATTGAATTGCCCAGAGTCCCATAGCTAATAAGTATCTGAGGCAGGTTTTGAACATCATTTTTCCTGTCTCAAAGTGACTTGCCTAAAGATGAAATATGTAATAATTAGCCAAGCCATGATATGACGAGAAAGAATAATCTCAGAGATGGCCATACATGAAATAAATATTTTAATTTACTTCAAAGTTTATCTTATAGACATGAGCAAGGCCCCCTTGGTCCTAGAGAAGATTATTCTAAAACTTTAATTAGGACTCTTCTCCACTCAGCACAAGGCATCTGTGAGCAAACCTATTTCTATACAATTGAAACATCTTGTATGTATGTGATTCCAGTGCTATAAATCCTCATAGGCCATTTGAACTGTCTGTCCTTTGCTCTGTCTGTGGTCCTTCTTGGGTTGTTTTGTTCCTATCCATCTTAAATTTATGGCTATGTGATTTAATACTGAGTCTTAAGATGGTAGAACAAATTCCCATAATTCTGGTCTACTCGTTTTAGAGAGAATTAAACATTTGGAATAGTGGCCAGCACCAACCACAGTTTTGTGGTTCTACCATATCTAAAGTGCCATAGAATTAACTGAAATTATTAATACAATTAATTCTTCCTGTGTGGACCTGAGAACTAAAATGTATGTTCCTTCTACCCACCATGGTATAGTGGAAAAAACACAGAATTTGAGGTCAGAAAACATGGGTTCACCTTGTTCTATCACTTACCACCTTTGTGACCTTGAGTCAGCCACTTAACCTTTTGGGTAACTCACTTATACCCCAGTTTTCTCATCTGCAGAAATGGTGGGGAGGGCCTGAATGATATCTGAGGTACCTTCCTACTCTAAATCTATGATCCTATCATCTTTCCAATGGTATAAAGTTGTTATGAGTGATTGCTCCCTACACCAAAGCAGAAGATAAGATAGCTGAACTAATTGGACACCAGACACACATGGACACAGCCAGTTTTATGTTCTTTTATTTCCCAATGCTAAATTCCCAATCTCAAACTAAGTACTTGCAGGCTTCACTCATATGATGCCACAACACTACCTAAGTCAAAGTCATTTTGAAACTGCCATATTTGGGGACTTCAAGTCACTAAGTCTGAGGCCTTCATTTCCAAGTGGAAGCAAGGATAACATTTTATAATTCATAAACACCCAGAATAACTACAAAGGATTTATGAAGGAAGATTTCATCGGCTTCCATAGAAAGAACTGATAAATAGAAGTATTTATAGAATGATTTTAAGTATACACACATATTTGTGTCTAATGGTAGCCATCTCTAGGGTGGGGGAGGGGAAAAGGTAGGAAGGGAAAAAAGAAAATAAAATTAAAAGATAATTTCATTATATTTTTATTTTATTTTTAATTTATAGAATAAAACAAGCATTTTCATAACATAGCACTATAAAAATTATGACTGCACATGAAATCTAAAATCTACTATGTGCAACTTGCTATTCCTTTCTATATACAATAAAATTATTGTATAAATTTCTTTTTTTCTTCCCTCCCTCCTTAGCCCTAGAGATGGCTACCATTAGTCATAAATAGGTGTATGTCTGTATATATACATATAATACACATGTGCATGTATACATATATGTATATATACACATATATTATGTGTAAAATTATGTATTTAAAAGAAATAGTAAGTTGTACATAATAGATCTACAGTTTCATGGGCAATCATCTTTTTTTCTATTCTACTATACTATGGAAATGCATGTTCTGTTTCTTAAGTTCAGAATTACATTTTTTAAAAATGAAGAAACAATGACAAGGGGCTGGAAATCTTTCACAACAACCTGTAGCCTGTGTAACTGCCCTCTCTCTAACCAAGACATAGCCTGTTACTTGGTCTATTACATGTTGTACAAACACCACATCAGTAGATCCTACATAGATAACTAACTTGGTTAATGTAGTTAAGGTGAAGAATATTTCATCAGGTAGGAGGGTTTGTTGCCCATCTGCCAAATGTGTAATTTCCTTTCCATTGAGCAGCTATCAGTGTTGCATGTAGCTATATTGTTATAATCATTATCATTATTATTAGGTGTACCAACTCCATTGGAAAACAAGTGGCAGACAGATGGCCTTAGAAATGAGAATGTCGCAGGGTTACATTGTGTGTAACTGCTTTTATTCAGCCTTTGTCTGAAAACACTTCACAGGGTTAAGTAATGCAAAATAAGACAGAAAGAGAGGGAAGCTGTCTGTAGATGAGGGAGAAGTTAATGACCTCTGAAGTGGTCTGTGAAAAGCTATTACAATTTTATTGAGAAGAGAAAAAAAATAGCATTCTAAGTTAAATAATATAGCCTTATGATAGCCTTGCTATTTGGTTCCAGATGACACTTTTATTCTAAATTCCTAATTTCCATCAGATTTCTCCCCCCACTCCTTAAATTAATTGTTTCTATTTGAACTACCAGTCTCAGTTTCAGCTCAGTAATGCACTTTGAGAAGGCGACATTTTGAGTACACATGTTTGATAATTATTTTTAAAAAAGGAAAGCTTTATTATGAATCTTCTTAAATATTTAAAATGTTCTTTATGTCTTCATGTTGTTTTTAGATAGATAAGACTTCATTAAAACTGATGTTGACAGTTTTAAAATTTTCCATTCTTGTGTGTGTTTAATTTGTATAACTTAGGATTGGGGGTATGTGAAGTAAACAGAAGAGTACTGCTCTAAGATGGAAATTCATGACAATTCCAAATCAACACTAAATATGTATTAATTAAATCTTTTTTGTTTTACAAGTGGACTCCAATTAGTCCTCATTCTTTTTCTTAAAATAACAGTGTTCAAGCATGAGCTCTGAATTATTTTTCCAATAATATTGATGGCTTTGGACTAAAGCAAATGTGCTTTTTCTGAGTCCTATTTATAACACTAGACATAGCAGCAATTCACACTTACAAAGCATTACTTTAACTAGTACAAAGTGCTTTCCTCATAACAACCTTGTGAAATCAGTGCTGTAGTTTCATTTTCCTAATGAGAAAACACAGAAGGAGAGAGTAGTCTGCAAAGGATCATAGAACTGGTAAATCTCTAAGTCGACATTTGTGGCAAGAATGGTTGGATTTCAAGACTAATGCTCTTCACACTGTACCAAGTTGCATGTGAATTGGGGACCAAGGACTTGAGTAGGACTGCCTATGGTTATTGACCTTTGCTACCAAAAATTGCTATAAATGTCTGGTTGTATTATGTGGGGGTTTTTGTTTGTCAGTGGCATCCTATGTCTGTCAATAGGATCTTTGTGTCAAAAGGCATGGATATTTTAGTCTTTTTTTTTTAATCAAAATTATTTTCCATAATATTTGTATTAATTCCTAGTTTTATCTACAGTATCTTAGCATGTCTGTCTTTTCCACAACCCCTCCAACATGAATGATTCCTCATCATATGTCATCTTTACCAATTTGCTAAGCATAAGTTAAAACCCCAGAATCCCATTTTTCTTATTATTAGCAATTTAGATGTTTGTTTCATTATGGATAGTTTGCCATTCTTCTTTCAAGAATTATTTGTTTATAGTCTTTGACCAGCTAGGCTCTTGGTCTTTTATGTATATATTTCATATGTTTCATTGATTCCTGACCCTTATCAAACATTTTTGATGCAAAGATGCCTATGATTATCAAATAGAAAGAAGCTAATTAGACAACAGGAGAGCTAAATTCCTTAGCTTCTTCTTAACAACATGGAATAACCAACAGAATGATAAAATCTTAAAAGTCTTAATTGTGTTGCTATTCAGTCATTTTTCAGGCATGTCTGACTTTATGACCCATTTGGGGTTTTCTTGGCAAAGATATTGGAATGGTTTGCTATTTCCTTCTCCAATTCATTTTAGAGATGAGGAAACTGAGGCAAATGGGGTAAAATGATTTACTCAGAGTCACACAGCTAGTAAGTATCTGAGGCCAGATTTGAACTCTTGAAGATAAGCCTTCCTGATTCCAAGCCCAGTGCTCTGTCCACTGTGCCACTTCATTGCCCCTCCCCCTTGATTCTGTAGTGCTTTATATTTTTGTTATGCCTGGCTCATACAATGCCTCCGAAAATCCTTGGAAAATTATTTTCCAAACTAAGACTAAGACTCTGCCCCAAGAAAGCAATCCTATTTGTCACTGAAGATTTCCTTTGTTCACTAGACATGTGTATTTCGTTCAGAGATACTGCTATGGCTGGAAAGAAAGAATGGTAATAATACACATAGGACCAACATATTTTGGTATAGAGGAATTGGATTTCAGTCCTGGCCCCAAAATCATGTGAATTCTCTGCTGTTCAGCTTCCTCATTTATGAAATGGGTATGTTGATCCCTAAAGTCTCTTATAGCTGTACAATTCCAGCACCTTGGAGTCTAAGTCTTATTTGCTGGAACTAATTGCATTATTCAAAAATTCTTGTATAAATTAGTTAATGACCTAAAAAAAAAAAAAAAGAAAATGGGCAAAACCTAAAATTAATCAATTAATAAGTAATAATTTATTGAACACCTACTACGTGCTAAACACAAGCCATACCAAGTACTGGAGATACAAAGATGAAAGTGTAATAACCCTTCCTAAAGCAGCTGGCATAATATGAAAGAAAGTAAATTGTGGAAAACTTCAAAAACCATTTTAGAAGAAAAATTAGTCCTTAAGAACCCATCCAACTATCACTGTGCGTGGAACCTTAAGCTTACAGTATTTCAGATTTTAGCAACTAGATCTTATAGAGATGCCTGCCAACTTACATTAATATTATTGCTTATAATACTTACAATAGGCAATAGTATAAGTAATATCACCTAATCAATCTGCCATTTGATATGCCAGCCTAGATTATAAAACCCTATCACACCATCTTTTTGATGAGGCTTTGAACAATCTCACCAAGAAGTGCTCAAGTCCTCATCCATCTTCTAACTAACCAATTTCTTCAGGCTCAGCCTTTTTCCAAAGCTTTTCTCCATCTGTTCTCTTGTGGTCCCAAAGCCCTCTCCAAAGGATTTCTCAAATTAAAATATCTTATGTATTGTTTGCTATACTTCAATACTTAAAAAAAATTTCATCAGGAGATATTCTCCCTCCCTTATCCAATGGAGTCCATTTATTAATGCATAGAATGGAAATTTTTAAGGACAGGGACTGTTTTCCCAGCACTCAGTATACTAAATGCTTAAATGTTTTTTCCCCCATGGATTGATATTATAACCCTTCCAATTAATATAGCCAACAACTCTGATGACTAAACTTTTGAGGATCAGCTTCTCTGTCTTTAACCTGTCCTTAACCACCCTGTCTAGCTCATTACCAAGTTCATAATAAAGCTTTCCTGGCATGGTAGGAAACGCCAGATCTCATGCTTTGTTGTTAATTGGCCTTTGAGAAACCAAGATTTCCTCCATGTTATTTCAAAAATTATACCGTATTGAATTACTATATGTACACTTTAGAGAGTTGCAGTCCACACAACACCCAAGAATACTATATTCTATTGATTCAATAGAGTTTTAAGTTCATTTTTATGAAAAAAAAAATTTGGGGAACTAATCTCATAGTCCAAATTTAATCTCTCATTGTGACAGTATATCTATGAGAAATTCAGTTTCTATTGTCTTACCTTAACCAGATATAAATTCCAGGATTGCATATACTTCTTTGAATTACTCATACTCTCTCAAGCTGTATCATCTTTATGGGGCTGGTAATTTTGAGGGAGAAATGTTGTGACTTTTCTTAAATTTATAAGAAAACCGTTGGGTTGATTGTTTTTCCTAACTTATGTGCAAAACTTATTTTAGGTAGTGCATATGATTTTACTCAATATTTACTAATGGTGAGAGAATAGATTTCATCATATTTATGAGCTTGGTCACTAT
This sequence comes from Pseudochirops cupreus, assembly GCA_028627135.1. Taxonomy (NCBI): domain Eukaryota; kingdom Metazoa; phylum Chordata; class Mammalia; order Diprotodontia; family Pseudocheiridae; genus Pseudochirops; species Pseudochirops cupreus. The sequence continues at coordinate 185,512,333 of CM053583.1, forward strand.
GATGAAGGTGGCCTCAGATAAGCTTCTTGGAGCCTGTTTCCTCATCTACAAAATAAAAGGTTCAGAACTAGATGATGTCTAAGCTCTTCCAACACTAAATATTGTGAGCCTATGATTCAGTTCATTATCTTGGTAGTTGCCATGTGTTTGTGTGTGTTAAAGTAAATTTTAGAATGGTCTTTGAAAAATATGCTACAGAAATAACCTTCTGGCCAAGGATCCTAGAGTTCAAATGTAAAGGATGTCTTTCTATTCACTTTGAGATTTATCTTCCTCACTTAACTGAGCACTAACATTCTAGAGTATTTCTCCTTTGAGCAAATGTTAAGTATAACATCTCAGAAGAGGATGTGTTTAGGAAATGAGACAGTGGAGCAAAAAGTATCTTTAGTTATTATTAGCTGGAGATGAAATATCAGAGCATTTATCATGGAAAAACGGCCCAACTGTAATGAGTCATGAGAAAGACACAGCCTAGTGTCAATAGTGTAACCAGTTTTGGAGCAAATGCCTAGAATGTCAGATTATTCATTGGAAGATGTGGAAATAATGAGCCAATGACAGATCTGTGAAGTAATGGTGGTGGGGGAGGGAGGCAGTTGATGGGGTTGAAGTCTTTGAGTGTTAACACATGGTCCCCTATCAATGTTCTGTATACGCAATTCAGCTGCTAAAGTGTCAGAAGATTTGGAGTTGTTCACATACACTTCATTAAAATACCAGCTAAAATCCAAGTCTAAAATCCCATAGTTTGTGTTAGTTGATAAAACTCAATTGCTTCTATTTACTGTTAGTACTGCTTTAAAATAATATTTTGTTGTAATAAAGGCTCAAACATGACAACTGAGAGTTGACCTTCTGTACTGAATGGGATCACACAAGGATCTCACCGCTCAGCTAAACTTACTGCCCTGAAACTCCAAGCATCCATCTGTGGAGGGCTTAGGAGAGGACAATCATATTCCGACTAGGTTTCAGAGTATAAGCGTGATATCATTCCAAAAACTAGATTTTTTTTTTAGCACTTTTAAGATGCGAATCAGAGGAGATGGAGAGACAAATGGAAAAAAACTTTATTAACATAAAAATCAAAAGACTTGAATAAAAATATTTTTTAAAAATTTGAAGCAATGAGTTAACATGAACTAGGCATAGCTATGTTTTTCAAGAACCCTTTTTTCATTATGTAACATCCCACATACATGTTCCCTATTTTCATCTACATCCTTACCACTTTAAAAGTTGTAGTATTTTAACAACTGATAAGGGGATATCTTCTCTTAGTTTCATCCTATCCACACTTCATAGGAGGTTATCATTCCTGAATTGCATCTGTTTCAGAAAAATGGCATTAACCTAGACTTTAATATTTATAGTTTGATTCTGAGCAAGGAAGGGAAGTGGTGGTGCTAACTCACATTTGGCCTCAAGGCCACAGGTTCCCCACCTATGAGTTAACTGTTAACATAATGGGAAATGGAGAACTTGAGCAGGGGCACCATAGATAATGGTGAACTTTGGAGTTGCAGGACCTTATTTTGAATCCTGGTTTTTTATTCATTATCTCTCTGAGGCTCAGTTTCTTCATCTGTAAGATGAAGGAGACTGGACCACGTGGTATTTACAACTTTCCAACTCTAAATCTCCTTGAAGTTCCCAAGGTTTACAAAGTGACCAGACATTCTTAGAATCCTAGGATTTCAGAGTGGAAATTAACTTTTGCAATCTAGCTGCATCCCCTCACTTTACCTGTCATGAAACCAAAGCCTAAAGAGGTGAAATGATTTTCCCAAAGTCACAGAGATAATTAGTATGAATCAGAATTGGGGTCAGGATGAGTGGTTCTATTTCTTAAATTTCCAATGGTTACCTAAATTGTTGGCCATTTACTCTTACTCAAACCTGAAATCCAATGGCAAACTTTCCCGTTGGGATGAAAACATAGCTGCTTTCTCTCTAACCTATTCCCTAATACAACTTATCCCAGGGAATAGTGAGGTTGTGGTTGCTGGGAAATATCCAGAGGGAAGAACTTTGAATAATTAGACACCCAAATTCCCATCTTCTTTTTGAGGAACTAATTACTTTACAACTAGAGAATTGCTTCTTTGATGAAATATTATTATCAGTTTCTATTGCCCTTCTGACCAACCCTGCCCCAAGAATAAGAATGGTAAATCAATGCAAGCAATAATTCCTCAAAAGTTAACAATGCAGAATTAGAGCCCCAATAAAATACAAATAAAGAGAGGGTAATGCATCAAGATTTAACAAATACAGACACAGTCTAGGAATGAGAAAGGTCTAGTTTCAAGATCCACCTCTGACATATTCTGATTTTGTGATCCTAGGCAAGTCACTTAACCTTCCATTCCTCCTCTCAACCAGCTTCAAACACCCTCATTATATTATATAATATCATAGATAGAAAGATAAATGGTAAATAGATGTAGATATAGATCTCTACAGATACAGATGTTTTCTGTATTATTATTCATTTCCTTACCACTTAAAAAAGTCGTAACCCCATCCCCAAACCCCACCTTGATTACTCTAAGTTGCAAAGAAGGTGCCAATAGGGGAAATTTGCTGACTGGAACTGTGCCAATAAAGACATGTCTAATACTTTTGCTTCTTCCTTCCCAAGAAAAAAAAGGGGGGAGTTTTAAATCTCTATCATTATAAAATGAGGCAACGATTACCATGATGAAATGTTGGGGTGAGAAGACCAACAATATGTATTAGGTTTTGCCCTTCCCCTCCATCCTTCTCATGGGTAAAGCTAGATTTTCCTTAAGGAGATAAAGCTAGGCCTTGAGTAGCCTGCAAGTGGGGCAAGGTTCAAGCTGGGCCTCCTTTGATATAGCTTCCTTATAGACTCTGGCTATATTGATATGACTTCTTGATCACCTAAGGGCATAAAAAGATCATCTGCAATGTTCCCTTGTGTTTGGTAACTGCCCCAAGATGACAAGAGTCAGCACACTCTGCCCTGATGACCAGACAGGTTTCTATAGGGAGATAAGAGAACTGGCTCTCCCTGAGCTAAGTGCTACTGCATCCTTGTGGGGTTTCCTTTTTCTATGTTAAGGCTAACTAAAACTCCTTTTGTTCCATGACCTATGAGTACCTCATTTCATATTTGAACCTAACCTTACAGGAAGCTGGCTGGGGCAGGCATGCCCAACTGTTAATAGTGGGTAAACCTCAAAAGCATCAATCATGCATAGGAAAGACCCTGAGTCACATTTTAGTCCTTTGCCTTTAGGAATTAACCCTTCTGGTTTATGCTCATGAGACTACAGTGCCAATCCCCCAGCACTAGATTTGCAAAGATTTTAAATCTCATGTCTGACATTCACTCATTCACCTCTAGCAAATCATTTAACCTGTTTGAACCTATTCCCTCATCTGTACCATGAGAATAATTCTTAACCATCTCTCTCACAGGACTATTGTGTATAGATGAGGTGAGGTAATAGTGTAAGATGCTTGGTAAAACAGAAGGTGTGATTGAATGTTTGCCAGCCAACATTATTATCATATCTCTTTTGCCTTTTTTCTCAGGGGCTCAGATGGAAACTGCCCTGGGGTAAGTCGCTATCCTGCTGTTATTTGTTTATATTAAATGTTCCATTGACTATTGAAAAGATTAACAAAATAACTGCTGATAGCATCCTTGTTCAACTCCAGTAGGAATTAGGACAACAGGGATGCTCCATCCCTCACTTTTTTCTTGTATGAATTTGATTTCTTGACCTTTCTTGTTCACTCATTTTCAGTTTCATCTAACTCTTTGTGATTTCACTTTGGGGTTATCTTGGCAAGAATACTGGAATGCATTGCCATTTTCTTCTCTGACACATTTTACAGATTAGAAACAAAAACCAAACAGGGCTAAGTGAGCTGTCCAGGGTCTCACAGCTACTAGGTATATGAGACCTGATTTAAATTCATGAAGATGAGTCTTCCTAGTTCTGAGCCCAATGCTCTATCCACTACACCACCTAGCTTCCCAGCTTATTTTACAGAAGAAGAAACTAAGGTAAATGGGGTTGAGTGACTTGCCCAGGGTCACACAGCTAGGAAGTATTTAGGGCCAGATTTGAACTCAGGAAGATGAGTCTTTATAACTGCAGGTCCAGCATTCTATCCACTGCACCACCTAGCTACTCTTTACCAAGGAAAACTTTGAAAATGTTTTATTCCATATAATTTGCAATTTTGGTTGTTAAAAGTGCTTTGCTAGTAATCTATGCACATCTATGAATCAATAGAGTCAATAATTATGCATCTTATCGGGCACTCCACTTTCCACTTTTGCAGAGAAACTAGAGTTTCAATCACTACTCTTGATGGAACTCTTTATTATACAAGCTTCTTGTTTATCATGCACTACAGTAACCTTCTTTTTCATTATGTTGTTCATACAGATGATCAGAAATTGTCCGCATCCTCCTTCTTCCTCAATTCTCCCTGGCCTCTGATTTCTCCACTGCTCTTTTCATCAATGTTAAATTAGTTATTTTGTTCTTTGAGCTATTTTGATTCCTTTTATAACTTTTTGACTTTTGGTTTCAACTCCTGATTAAGGAAGTATATGTTTTGATCTCTGGATTTCTTTTTGCCTAATCCTTTTTTTGTCACACCTCATTTGGCAACACATGGTTCAGATTTTGTCCTGCCTGAACCACTTCTCTCAGTGGTGTTTGATTCCTATCTTTGTGGCTATTCCTTAATCACTTTGCCTTTTTTTCCTCTTGTAGCTCTTTCCATGAAAATAGCTATGACATATACTGCTATGTATGGCTTCTGAAATGGTTTTACTCTTGTTTGTCGGATAATACGAGTTGAGTTGGGTTGAGTTTTTTAGCAGATGCCAGTTGTTCTACTCATTTGGTGTCATGGCTCTGCTAGATTGATTCATGCCATCAATCTGTAAAAGGATTTTTTTTTTGAGAAATTCAGTCAAAATATGAACATCTTATAATCAAATTCATTGGAGCTATCAGTGATGTTTTTGTGATTTGTTTTGTTTTTACCTCTAATTCTGACATTTGCATGAAGTGGAGACTTACATTGATCTCATGATATTGAATTTTTCCCTGAATTCTTCCTAAGGAAGAGAAAGAAAGGGAAGGAAGGAAGGAAGGAAGGAAGGAAGGAAGGAAGGAAGGAAGGAAGGA
>CM053583.1:185518018-185568081 GCA_028627135.1 Pseudochirops cupreus
TTTCTCCTTGATCTGGGGACTCTGGACCCTGACTATAACATTCCTAGGAGTTTTCTTTTGGGGATCTTTTTCAAGAGGTGATAAATGAATTCTTTCAAGTTCTGTTTTGCCCTCTGGTTCTAAAATATCAGGGCAATTTTCCTTGAGAATTTCTTGAAGCATGCTTTCTAGGTTCTTTTTTTGATCATGGCTTTCAAGTAGTCCAATAATTTTTAAATTGTCTCTCTTGGATCTATTTTCCAGGTCAGGTGGTTTTTTCAAGGAGATATTTCACATTGTCTTCTATTTTTTCATTTGTTTGGATCTGTTTAATAGTATCTTGTTTTCTGATAAAATCATTTGCTTCCATTTGCTCCAGTCTAATTCTGAAGGAATTATTCTCTTCAGATAGCTTTTGAGAATCTTTTTCATCTGGCAAATTTGACTTTTTAAGGCATTCTTCTCCTCATTGGCTTTTTGGACCTCTTTTGCCATTTGAGTTAGTCTATTTTATAAAGTATTATTTTCTTCAGTTAGGTTGTTTACTCTCTTATCATGATTTTCTTGCATAATTCTCATTTCTCTCCCCAATTTTTTCTCCACTTCTCTTATTTGGTTTTCAAAATACTCCTTAAGCTCCTCTATGGCTTGTAAATAGTCTATGTTTTTTTTGGAAGCTTTTGGTGTGGGAGTTCTGACTGTGTTGTCTTCCTCCCATTCCATGCTTTGATGCTTTTTGTCTCCAAAAAAAGGAATCTAAAGTTGTATTGCTGAGCTTTCCTTGCTTCCTTTGCCTGCTCATGTTGCCAGTCAGTTACTTGACTTTTGTGCTCAGTAGAACGCTGCTTTCAGAGGGGAGAGCTTTGTTCCAAATCGCTGGGGTTTTCACAAGTGCCAGACCTATTAGGAGACCACCACCAGGGCTTCTCCTGGATGACCTGGGGCTAAAACCACATGGGGCTGGGCTCTGCTCCCAGGGAGCTGCAATGAGCCCTTTTCGTCAGTCTGCTGGGCTGCCTTCTGTGGGAGCCTAGTGTCTCTGTCATTTTATGAGTTCTGGAGCTCTAAAATTTGTTTAGAGTCATATTTTATAGGTATTTGAGGTGGTTATGGTGGGAGCCACAGAGTTCTCCTGTTTGTATACCACCATCTTGACTCCTCTTACTTGATTTTCAAAATCCTTCTTGACCTCCTCCATGGCCTGTAACCAATTTATATTTTTCTTGGAGGCTTTTGATGCAGGAGTTCTGACTTTGCTGTCTTCTTCCCACTCCATGCCTTTATCCTTTTTGTCCCCCAAAAAGGATTCTATAGTCTGTTTTTGCTTCCCCTGCTTTCTCATATAGCCAACCAATTACTTGCCTTTTGAGCTCTTTGCTATGGTAGAACTCCACTTCCAGAATGGAGAGAGCTTTGTCCCAAATTGCTATGGTTTTGGCAGCTGCTAGAGCTATAAGAAGGATACCCTCTCTAAAGTCCCCCACAAACTCTGGCTCACTGGCCACACACTCCAGGACCTTCACCCAAGACAGTGATCCAGATCCAAGCTGGTTAAAGCAAGAGTGATTACCCTCTGAATGGTCACTTGGTCCCCCTACAATCTGCATGCCAGGAGCTCCATAGGCAGCCGCATAGAGGCACAGCCACCATGCCTCCACCTCCACTCCCACTCACTCCAGGGCAAGGGCCACACCATGCTCTTCCATCCCCCCTGTTCCAACAGACTTCCAAACTGACCTTCTACTTTGTCTTTGGCATTTATGAATTGAGAAGTCTGGAAGCCACCACAGCTGCTGGTGATTCACTCTCCTGAAGTCTCCTCTGGCCTATGCTGGTTGGGGCATCCCTGGGACCAGAACCAGATGGCTCATGCAGGACTGTGCTCATCTCCCAGCTCAGTGTGATAGACCCTTCCTGCCAGCCTGCCAGGCTTCCTTCAGTGGGAGATTTGTTTCTCTCTGTCACATTGTGGGTTATGTAGCTCTAAAGTTTGTTTAGAGTCATTTTTTTTACATGGATTGGAAGTGATTGGAGCAGGAGCTCATGCCAAGTTTGTGCATGCCATCTTGGCTCTGCCCTTTCTTGATTTTTCTGCAGCATCTGGAATTGGCCATGCCCTTCCTTCTGGCGGCTTTCACCTCCCTTGGGTTTTTTTTTTATGACTGCCCTCTCATGGTTCTCTTTTTGCCTCTCTAATCACCCCCTCTTATTTTCCTTTCCTGGATCTATGTCCTATCCTTTATACATGGTACCTCAAATATGATTGTCACTGGGGTTTAATCTTTTTTGAAATGGACTGACCAGATTATTAACTTCTTTCTTTTCCTATCTTTTCAGTCTCCTTGCACCTTACTCCTGGACAATTAGTCTTTGATCCAGTGACATTAGCTTCCTGGCTATTGCAAGACAAGATACTCTATATCTCTATTGCAGGCATTTTCTCTGGCTGTTCTTCATGCCTGAAACTCTCTCTCTCTCTCACTTGCACTCCAATTAATGACCTCCCTGGCTTACTTTAAGTCTCAAATAAAACCCCACATTCTGCAGGAAGTCATCTTTATTTCTAGTGCTTTTCCTCTACTAATTATTTCATATTCATCCTATGTATATATATATAGCTTGTTTTGTCTATATGTTGTATTTCCCATTAGATTGTAAGCTCCTTGAGCAAAGGGAATGTCTTTTATTTCTTTTTTTATACCCAGTGCTTGACATGTAGCAGGGGCTTAATAAATGTTTACTGATTGATTCTTTTTCTGGGAAATACATTAGATAATGGCACTTTAGTGCAATGAAGTTCTCAAGTCCAGGTCTCTGTCCTAGCCCTTCTCTCTTTACATTTTCCCATGGGTCCTATGATCATCTTTTATATAGATGACTCCCAAATCTAGCCCCCTTTTTTTTAGCACATCTACGTGTGAAACATATCCAAGTAGATAGGTATCTCTAATTCAACATTTTCCAAAAAGAAACTCATTATCTTTGTCTCTAAACCCACCCCTTTTCCTAACTTTCCTGTTTCTGTGGTGGGTTCCAAAATTTTTCTGATCATCCAGAGTCACAATTGCAAAACCATCTACTACTCTTCACTCTCCACAATTTCCCACATCCAATCAGTCAGTTTTTGTATCTTGTTGGTTTTACCTCCACAATATTTCTCACATTTGTCTGCTCCTCATTCACACTACTAATCACCCCCAAGAAAGGCTTTCATCACCTCTCACTTGGAATGCTTCAATAGTCTCTTAATTTGTCTCCCTGCATCCATTTCACTAGTCCAGTAAATTCTCACATGTTTCTGTAAGTGATATTCCTAAAGTAAAAGTTTGACCCCTGCTCAAGAAATTCCAAAGTCTTCATACTGTTTCTAAGGCAAAATATAAACACCTTTTTCTGAAATTTAAAGACGTTAATATTTTTGCTGTAACCTATATTTTCAGATTGATTTCGCATTGCTCCTGCTCATAGAGTCAGCATTCCATCCCAATTGGTCTGCTTTCTGTTTCCCTGTACATACCATTCCATTTTCCCACATGTCTATGGTTTTGTACAGGCTGTCCTCTACATTAAAAATTATATTCCTGTTCAACTTACTTCTTGGAATCCTGAGACTTCTGCAAGGCTCAGTTCAAGTCCCATATCCTACAAGAGACATTTCCTGATTTTCCCACCTCTCAGTTATTAACATCCCCCCCAAAAAATTACTTCATACTTACCTGTTTACCTGTCATTTCCCTCAAGTAAAATATAACCTCCTTGAAGGCTGGTACTGCTCCATTTTTGCCTTCATGTTCCATGTGCCTGCTATAATGCCTGGCATAGAGCAATCATCTAATAAATGCTAGTCGAATTGAAGAATTAAAATTAATTCAATGTGTACTTAAAAATCAGAATCAACTCAGCAATAGGGTTCCTTTGTCACGGCTCATACAAAGCCCTTGCCAAGACACCAACTTTGGGAACCAGTGGAGATCAAGTTAAGCTGATTTCCTGGCATGGTTCAGGACTGATGCTCCTATTCATATATCACATTGAAAGCTTTTCTGAGAATCTGCAAGCAACATCTGTTTCAGGGGGATGGTTTCTGTTGAGCAAAGCAAATGAAGGTTAATTAGGCCAAATGAGCTGATGTACACAAAGAGACAGAGACAGGGTCATAGGAATTGTGAGACAAAGTCCATCAAGACATCATGTCAACAGATGCCCTCTCTGCTTGTTCATTATTTGCTAAGGGGGTTGGTCACCTAATCATATAGAAATTTATTTACTTCTTTTGTTGTGACAGGCATTCAGTAGTTATGGGTCTTAGCTCACTAGATAGCCCTGGTAAGAACTGTTATGCTATAGAAAGGAAGAAAAGCAAGTTAAAGAGTTGGCTGATCTGTTTCTAGTCTCACACAGCAGATGGGGCATTTGTCTACCAAACAGGACATAGGAGATAAGAAGGTACTATGTATTCCAGAGGAGAATGAAATAAATGCATTCATTCACTCATTTGTTGAATAACCATTATTGGGAAACTACTATTTGAAAATCCCTTATTACACAATAGGAATACCAAGATGAAATAAAGACAGTCCTGTGTGCCAAAGACAAGATAAATGTAGAACTAACTATGATATAAGATTAAATGGAAAGGGCAGGAAACAAAATGGACAAATTGTTCAAGCTCATTTGAGAAGGAAAATATGGGCTGAGAGGAGAAAGAGAGAAGGAGATATGTAACCAAACCAAACTGTGGCTGACCAAAAAGAAGAGAAAGACTTGAAGTATTGGATAGGGAGGGGAAGTAAACAGGACTGGTTTCCTGAGTTTTGGAAAGGTTCTTAATATGTAGATCTGAGAGGCACAAATCACTCTAGTTCTTCTCTCTGGAAGCCCAACTTTGCCAGTTCTTGTGGTGGTGGTGATTCATGTGTGAGAGTCTGTGTGCCTGTGTGTGGGCATGCTGGGTATGTATTTTGATCGTAAGGGCACCTACAATCAATCTTTAAAGATTTTAATTCTTTCTTGCATTATACCTACCTGCATTAACCACATACTGTGCATGTAGCCTTGTGCTAAGTACTATGGGAGATGCAGAAGATGATAATTTCAGTCCCTTATCTCTTGGGTGGGAGTAGGAGGGAGGGAATAAAAAAAAGTGGGAAAAGAGTTACATGATAAGTTTATCATATATGTGAAAGGAATAGCAAATTGTACTAATAGGTTTGAAGTTTCATATACAATCATCTTTTTTCTCCTATTCTATGTTATGGAAAAATATTTGTTTTATTTCTTAAGTTCAGAATAAAGTAAATAAGCAAGTCAAAAAAATATATACCTGAGAAATGACATGTCCATTGATAACTCACTCTCCACCCCAAAAAGAGAATAAGCCAGACCATTTTATAATTAAGGTTATAATGCACTTAGCACAGCACCTAGCCCATAGTAGGAGCTTAGTAAGTATTTGTTGACTTAAGAAAGAAATGATTGCTCAAACTATACTGTGTAAGAAAGAGATTTATTTTAAGTCATTTGCAAATTAATTGTATTAAGATACATATATATATATATATATAAAACCTTTTACTCTTGCTTCTTTACCTTCAAAATAAAAATTTTCCCTTTCTCCAATCTCCCTTTCACATACTTCCCAGTCCTTACCGTAAAAGATTGGGTTAAAACACCCTATTGAAACTATAAACTGGCCTCCAATCAAACACATAGACTTACATACATTCCAGCACAGGTAAGAAAGAACAGGTAATAAGAATGGACCATTTTTGGTCTGTCTACAATTGATACCTCCATGACTTTCTTCTAGTTCTTATCTTAACTCTCTGTAAACTGGCTTCTGACATAATCATCCAGGTGAAAGTGCTTTCTCCAAAGCCACTAATAATCTCTTTATTGTCAAACTTCATGTCCTTTTCTTAATCTTTCTTGACCTCTCAGCTGCCTTTGACGCTGCCAATCACCCTCTCCTCATAAATACTCTTTTCTCCCTAGGTTTCCATGATTTTACTATATTATGGTTTTCCTCATATGTCTATGGCCACTATTCCACATTCTCCTTGGTTGGATCTTCATCATACCTCCCCATGGTTGGTGTCCCCTGGGACTCTGTCTTAGGTCCTCTTCTCCCTATATTCTATTTCACCTATTAATATCATTAATTCCAGAGGGTTCAATGATCATCTTTATGCTGATGATTCCCAGATCTATTTGTCCTGCCTCTGAGCTGGCATCCAGATTCATATATCCAACTATCTATTGGATATCTCAAAGTAGATAATGGCATGTACATCTTAAAAGTCCTCTATTTGATTTCAAAGATCTTTATAACCTAGACCTTGCTCCTTTCCAGTCTTCTTACATCCTATGCCCCCCCCCCCACTACCATACTGTGATCCAGTGACGCTGGCCTCTTTGCACAAGACACTCCACCTCCTGACTCAGGACAATTTCACTGAGTGTTCCCATACCTAAAACTCTCTTCTCATCTTTGTCTCCTGGATGACTCAGGTTCCTTAAAGTCCCAGCTAAAGTCCCACTTTCTAAAAGGACCCTCTCTCTTTCCACCTTAATCAGTGGTGTGCTAATAAATATTTAGCAACAAGTTCTCCAAAAAAAGCTAATACACTTACAAGTTTTATCTGTATTATCAACATTTTCCCCATCCCTTTCTTAAGTGTAGACAATAATATATTAAATCAAGCCTTGATTTGTTGTATTTGACAGTTTCCGAAGTTGAAATGTTCACATCCCCTTAATGTTAGTGAATTTTTTTATCTCCAATTTATCCAACATGTATATTGTCTGTACACAGTTGCTTGCATGTTGTCCTCCTATTAGATTGTGACCTCCTTGAGATAAGGGACTGTCTTTCCATTTTTTGCTTCCCTACTTACTAGCACAGTACCTAGAACATAGGAGGAGCTTAATAAATGCTTATTGACTCACCATCACATGCCGCATTGTGAGTTTGTGTAATGTTTGAGTATTGGAGACTATTTTGGTTTAAGTACTATCAGTAAATTAAACAATAAAACATAGCCAGGCATGAATTACAGGATTGGAATTCATTTCTCCACCTACTGAGTTTGTGGGCAGGAGGATAAAAGCAATTAGGGGTGAGTTATTGCACCATCTTCCATGGCCTGGACAGTTTTATGATGATTATAAAATTTTATTATTAATGGTTAGGTGTTTTTGGAGAAGTTGTTAATTACACACATATATACATATATATTTATAGATAATTAATAAAAAGACCAAAACTAGTTTGGTGAAGTCTTTCTAGGAGGCAAAAGCAGGGGTAAAGAAAAAGTTTAGCTGGCAATAGGTTACATGAGTTGAAGTCATAGATCCATGAGAAAGCTGTAGACAATTCATCAGAGAATCTTTGAACTATTTTTTAAGATTATCTGGAATAACCATCTCATTCTGTAGAGAAACTGAGACAGAGAAGTTAAATCGTTTACCAAAGGCCTCACATGGAATTTATGTCACCAACAGGAATAGAACAACCTAGTACTCTTCCTAAGGCTAAGCTAACTCAGCTTGATCCATTTAAGGTGTGAGGTGAGGGAAGGAAGGTTTGGAGGAAAAGAGAACTGACTAATATAGTCCATAGATAGGTTTAAAAGCTAGGCTTGGACTAGATTGACACCATACTTAGTCAAAATGATTAAATTGGTCTCTTTTTTCAGAACTGGAGTACAAGGAAATGAGACGTTAGGAAGATTCACTGGAGGACTAGTTAATTAATAGTTATCTGACTATTGATTATGCATCCCAAAAGTCAACTGAAGAGGTGACAGTAACAGCTGTCGCTTATATAGGAATATAAAATTTTAAATGCACTTTATGTACATTATCTCATTCAATACTAATCACAAAATTCCTCATTTCTCTGAAGAGGAAACTAAAAGATAAAGATGAGATTTAAAATCAGACTTCATCTGATTCCAGGGCCCAGAGTTAACCATGACCCATGAACTTCTGAAGGTAATGGAATACTGTTGTTTTATAAGAAATTAGAAAAGAAACTTAGGGAAATTCTAATGCCAAATAAAGTGAATAGTACCATTAAAATAACATACAACAAAAACACTGCAAAGACAATCAATTTCCAAAAACTTGGGAACTCTGATCAATATAATGACCAGCCACTATTCAGATATGATAAATGATAAAGCATGCTACCCCCCCCCATAGAGTTTTGTGAGAAAGTTATGCTGAAGGTTTTAAAAAGAATTCTCACTGCTCTGAGGGCACTTACTGACCCTGACTGGCTAGTTGCCATGGTGAAAACATGGTCACAGTGGAGGGTGGCAGCCAGGTGGTGTAGTGGGTAGAGTCCTGCACCTGGACTTGGGAGGCTCAGAGTTAAAATCTGAAATTGGACTCTCACTAGCAATGTGATCTTGGAAAATTCAGTTAACTTCTGTCCTCTTCACCTTCCTCATGTAAAATTGGAGTAATGACACCACCTACCACCCAAGTAGTTTGGAGGGTATAAAATGAGATAATATTTATAAAATACTTACTTTAAGTATTATATAAATCCAAATACTACAATAATATTTTGTCAAATTTGCATCCTCTTATATCTTAAATAAAATTATTTTTTATTTAATTTTGTGGTCCATGACTGTCTCATTGAATTACTGGTCTAGGCCAGGCCCAGAATATAATGACTCCATTTTACACTATGTAACTTTTGTGTTTCTAAAGTATTTTTGTCAATGTGTTGTCTATTTTGCTTTCTAATCTGTTCTGCTACCCTATCTAATTTTATGGAAGAGCTCACCCCATTCAAATTCACTGATAGGATTTTTAATTGTGTATTTTCTGCCATTATAAACTCATTTTTTTTCTTCTTTTCCTTATGTTCCTCTTTTTGTCATGAAGAAAGTTGTGGAGGAAGAAAAAGAAATCCGATCACCCTTAATAATAATGAGTAGAGGTGTATAGCTTATTCACAGACACTCCCCTCTTCACCATGTCCATACTCAATTTCTGGTTCTCCCATTCTTTTTCTCTTTTTAATCCTCCCTTTGTGACCAAGCCCCAGAATTGTTTTTTTGTTTTATTGCTGACTATTCCTTTCCTAAACCTACTGCCCCCTACTATCTTAGACATGTTGAATTTAATCCATTTTTATATCAAATTCTTTATATGTCTTTGTGGTCAAACCTCCTTTGTCTAATTGGAAACCATTGCATTCATGAGATGCTTTTTCCCTTCACTGCTTCTTCCATGTTTTTATAATCTCATTCACCTCTAATTATGAGAAATAGTAAAGTCCTTCTGGGTTCTCATTACTCCTCCAATGTATTTTCTTTCCCAACTTTTTCCTCTCTTAAAACCAACAAAACTGAACAAAACCACACCCTGACTTTATGTTTGTCTTACTTAACCCCTTCTGTGACCCTTGAATATATTAGGACTCTGAAGGGACATTTGTCTCTTTTCCTGCTGTGCAAAACACTTTTTATCATGATTTAATCAATTCTTCCAATCACTTAACCATATACGTACATACATGCACACACACACACAGAAAGAGAAGGTGAACAAGTGAGTATACCTATTGTGCTTAGCTGATGGGGTCTCTACATTAAAAAGGCTGGGGAGCCTATTTGAAGAAAAGGAATGATGATGTATAATGGAAGACCCTGTTTCCTAATTTTTAGTGTGCATTGAAATTGTGTAACTGGCTAATTCTGTGATTGACTAGCTAACCACATGGTGAAGAAATGAGATGCTGATTGGTTATGGAGCCAGAACTAGGGTACATTCAGAAAACACTAACCAGCCAAAGTGAGTCTCTTCTTTTCTGTTGGCTGCTGTTTTAGTGGAGGAGAAAAACAATCTGAACACCTCTGTATGGAAACAGGTCTGAAACTCTCCCCAGCGGATGTCTCCTTGTGTTTGCTAACTCAGACCAATCCAATGATTCAGGCTCTGAATTAGAATGTAATGAGCCACTCATAGACTATAAAAAAGCAATAAAATTTTTACTTAAGGCAAGATTAAAAAGGATACAATTCAGATAAAATGCTACTCCCCTCCACCTCCTCATTAATCACAGCCATGGGCCACTTTCGGTCAGGAAGACACAGGGCAGTGAGAATTACTCTAAGAACACCAACCATAGGCTGGACCTTTTATATAATAGGTGGTGAGGAAGCTAAAGAAGAATGATTATCCAAGAGCAGCCGCCTCAAGCCCTTACAGCATTTTGAGAACAGTTTATATAACACAAGAATTGCTCCTGAGAAGTCCTAAGTAAGACAAACATAAAGTTAGAGCAGAATTTTTTATGCTTTTGGTGAATCTGAGGATTGCAATCTTGATCTTGAAATAACATTTATAAGGTGCTTTATAAATATAAAAAGTGCTTTATATATGCTAGCTATGATTGTTAATGAGCTTGTATTGTCAGATATCATTTCTACTACTATTTCTGTTATTATTAGGCAAAGTACAAAAATAGATGTATTTAAGTGAGATAAATACTGTGAAATAATATCAGTACTCAGTATAAATGCACTGTATCTAATAGTATCTAATTATTTACTGAAAAGGTTAATTTGAAATGCAGAGCAAAACAAACAACAAAATTATGACAATTGAAGGGGGGCTCAATGTACTCCTTTCTGACTTAGGAAAATTTAACAAAAAGGTAAACAAGAAAGAAGGTAAGGGCTTACATAGTATTTAGAACTATTTTCTAGAATAGATGTCTATATTTATTGTTGTTAATAATCATAGATAGCATTTACATAGAACTTTAAGGTCTGGAAAGCACTTTACAAATACGATCTCATTTGATCCTTCAACAACCCTGAGAAGTAGGAGCTATTATCACCACCATTTTACAGATAGAGAAACTGAGGCTGACAGAGCTTAAGTGACTTAAGTGATTTGCACGATGCCTGACACAGAATTAGAATTCAGATCTTTATGTCTACAGTTTTCCTTTCTGAATTGCAACTTTCTCCATTACAGTTTCTATATATCATGAGTCAGCATAAGAAAGTCAACGGGAAGTTTTGGGGAGTTTTACAGAAGCTGTAGACAACACACAAAGGCCAGCAGATGCCACAGAAAAGGTTTAGAACTCAGAAATGCATAAAAACCTATGTATAATATCAATGAGTTTTGTCTCTTAATATAATAATTCAGACGCCTTCTCTGGTATGAAGGGAAGACCAAAAATTTTTATGCAGATTTTCCGGATCACGGGGGCACCAATCCCCTAACTCCAGTGATGGGTAAAGGATAGGTGTACTGAATGAGAATATAAAAGTGCATTCATATTAAACATACTTTCACATTAGTCATGATGTGAAGAATTAGAACTAAGAGGAGAACCCACAAGAAAGAAGAAATGAAACAACAAAAGGAGAGCAAACAGGATGTTTCCATCCTCATTCAGACTCTAAAGTTCTTTCTCTGGATGTGGATAGCATTTTCCTTTAAGTCTTTTGGAGCTGTCTTAGATCTTTACATTACTGAGAAGAGCTAAGTCTATCAAAGTCAGTCATCACACAATGTGGTTGTTACTACGTACAAAATTCTCCTGGTTCTGCTCATTTCACTCAGCATCAGTTCATATATGTCTCTCCAGGTTTTTCTAAAGTCAGCCTGCTCATCATTTCTTATAGCACAATACTATTCCATTGCATTCATATACCATAACTTGTTCAGTCATTCCCCAATTGATAGACATTCCCTCAATTTCCAGTTCTTTGCCACCACAAAAAGAGCTGCTATAAATATTTTTGTACATGGGGGTCCTTTTCCCATTTTTATGATCTCTTTGAGATACAGCCCTAGAAGTGGTATTGCTGGGTCAAAGGGTATGTACAGTTTTATAGCCCTTTGGGCATAATTCCAAATTGCTCTCCAGAATGGTTGTATCAGTGACCCAATCATTCTTGAAAGTAATTTGAAACTACCACTTCAAAGTCAATAATTCATATATCTTTTAACCAAGTAATATCACTGCTAAACTTATATTCCAAAGGGATCCAAGTAAAGGGGATTTAGACCCACATGTATAAAAATATTTATAGCATTACTTTTTATTGTAGGAAGAATTGTAAACAAAATAATTGTGTTCCAATTGGGGAGTGAATGGATAATAATGGAATTCAAAAGTAATGCAATATTATTGCACCATAGGAAATTAAAGAGATATATTTCAGAGAAACCCAAGTGGATTCATATGAATTGTTGCAAGGTAAAACGAGCAGAACCAGAAGAAAAGTTTATATAATAAGTACAACATAGTAAAGGAAAAGACCATGAATGATTTAAGAGTTATGGTCTTTAAAATAACTAATCAATGACTCCATAAAACTAATGAAACATGCTTCCCACATCATTCCAGATAGGTAATATAACTATGTAGAAAATGAGATTTGTGTTTCCAGTGTGTAAATCTGTTACGTGTGACTAAGCTTATTTGTCACAAAGTAGGGCTTTTTGAAAGGGTTGGGGGAGCAGGGATATTTGTGAAAACTAGATATTAATAATGTTCCCAAAACTAAGAAGTCATCAAAGAGTCACCGCAAAAACATTTAGTGTCACAGTGGAGAGAGCACTATGCTTGGCATCAGAAAAGTCTGAGTTCCAATCTGACCTCAGACACAAGTCACTTTTACTGCCTTTTCCCTCAACTGGAAAATGGGCGTAACAATAGCACCTACTTCAAATGGTTGTTTTGTGGATCAAATGAGATTATATTTGTAAAAGGTACCATTTCTTTCTCTTCCATTTAAAAATTAAACAGAAGAGAGTAGAAGTAAACTCAAAAGGAAACATAGGTGGGGTTGACACTTCCATGTTAAGTTTGAAATATCTATTTGAAATATATATACATATATGTTTTATTTCATTAAATTTCACTATATTATTTCATATGTTTTATATATATTTCATGATATTATTTCAATATAAATGTATATTTCATATAAATATATAGTTGGTATGTCAAATTTTCATATGTAGTCTGTTTTTATGGATATATTAAAGTTTGCTAAAGTCAATCATAATATAAAAGGAAAAATTTAAGGAGCAAAATATAAAAAGAATAGGGAAAATAGTTAATATGATAAAAAAAAAATGATTTAGTTGGAAGGTACCTCAGAGGTTAACAGTCTCACCATCTCCTTTTATAAATAAGGAAATTAAGGACCTGTTCGATTAAGTATTTTGCTGAAGGTCAATCAATCAATAAGCATTTATTAAGGGCCTTCTTGTGGCTAGACATCATGTTAGGCATTGGTAGGCAAAACCAAACATGGCAAATCTCCTGCCCTCAAGGAGTTTACCTTCTATTGAGAGAGAAAGCATAGAAATATATGAATACTGTATACACAAAACCTGTTTAAAATAAATATAAAGTAAATTTGAGGATCAGGAAATCTTGTCTGAGGTACTGAATTTGGTTTTGAAGCCAACAGAGGATTATAAGAGGTAGAGGTGAAGTGTCAGGGGTGTAATAGAGTCGGCAATTTTAAAATTTTCACTGTGAGTATTAATACCTCATAAATCTACAGCAATCACTACAATCAGAGCTTGATGTATTGTTTGGTTGATTGTCTAGACTCTAGATTTAATAAAGTGAAGAAAATGATAATGATACAGATTAAGTTTAAATGTGAGTTGTACTTTTTATTTTAATATCCTGTTACCAGCAAACCCACTAATGTGGAAGATGAAGTACAGGGCATGAGGGACAATAAGAAGGCCAGTTTGGCTGGATAATAGAAGGTATGAAGGGAAGTAAGGGATGAAAAAGATGGAAAACAGACAGGAGTTAGGTCAAGAAGGGCTTTAAATGTCAGATAGAGGAATTGATACTAGACTCTAATGTCAATGCAAAGCCACTGGATTTTAGTAAGCATGGGAGTGAAATGGTCAGACCTGAATTTGAGGCATATCTCTGACAATTTTTGAAACAAAAGGCTTCACAAAACTAGGCCTCCATGTCTGAAGGCTTTCCCAGGTGCCCTATGCATTGAGGACCACTTTAGGGAGCACTGAATCCAAAGCTGAATCATCATTCATTTAATGTAAAGGTATCTCCCTTCATAACTTGTACCTATATATTATGTAATCTGAACCCTTATAAGCAGCACAAATTTAGGGTTAGCAGAACCATAGCACATGTCCAACTTTCTCAACATTATAGGATTACAGAATTAGAGTTGGGAAGGACTTTAAAGGTCATCTTCCAATCCCCTCCTTTTATTCATGAGCTTGAAGCTCAGAGGGGTATGAAGTCTTCTCCAGGGATATGGAATCTGTGACCTCGAGGCCACACATGGCCCTCCAGATGCTCAAGTGTGGCCCTTTGACTGAATCCAAACTTCACAGAACAAATCCTCTTAATAAAAGGATTTGTTCTGTAAAACTTGATTCAGTCAAAGGTCACACTTGAGGACCTAGTGGGCCACATGTGACCACAAGACTGCAGGTTCTTTACCCCTGGTCTTGCCCAAGGTTACACAATTGGTTGGTAAAATCAGAATTCCTTCTACTATACTGTACTACCTCTGGAAAATTCATTGTTTGTTATTTTATGAAAACTAATGTCCATCTTCTGGCACTGAAATGTGAAGGTAAATCCTATCCACAGTAAAAGAAAAATCAGGGCATAATTTATGTTAGATACATACTCTTGTATATTCTTCCAGAATCACCATACTTAAGGACATTTGTTATCCTTCTCTAGAAGACACTATTTCATAATAAATCCGGCCCCAAAGTAGAATCTGTTCTCTACATCTCATGCCAATGGTTCTATAATAAAAAGTCTTCTTTCTGTCCTTTGAAAAAAGGGTTTCTTTGAGTCAAACTACAAACTACTTTTATTTCAAACTGAAAAATAATATTCCTAGGGTTCTGGTTCAACTAAAAGATAGGAGGGTCATGACAGACCAGTTCCTTTGCATCAATAAATAACCATCCCCAGGGGGGAAAGCACAAAAGAAGAAAAAGATAATCACAAAAATAAAAAGTCTGGATGACAGGGTACATAAATTAAGATATCTCACTCACTGGCAACTCAGGATTTGTAGCTACTTAACATAAAGTTTCTGTTTACTCTCTACCATTCCTAGCACTCATCTCAGTCACTTTGTAAATATTAATCAAGAGGTGTTCATATTACTGAGCACTTGCTATGGAAAATATTAACACTTGGATGATATTTAGGTCATTTCCCATTCTGGTTCTAAGTAATTGCAATAAAAACTATAGCAGACATCTTTGAGACATTATAAAGGGAAGTGGTATTACTTACCATTTGTGATCAAATGATTGTAGCTGGAAGGGACATGACAGGTCATCTAGTTCAACCTCTTTATTTTTGGTTGAGAAAAACTAAGCCTATCAAGCTTAAGCGATACAGGTAGACTTGAATCTTATGAATCCAAATTCAGGGCTGCCAGCGCACTCATTTCACTGCATGATCCTTCCTCCTGTACTTGAATTTGCCCTTCAGTCATCTCAAAACCAATTGGCACACCCTTCAGGGAATGCTTCTTTTCATACTTCATGTCATTGGGGTATAGCCAAATTGGGCACATGTATTTAAGTCCTGATCTCATCTCAGAAGGGTTTGGTAAACTTCTCCCAAGGTACCTCCCAATCTCAGGCTCCTCCTGGACTCTCTCCTCCCCACCCCGTCCAATTAATCTCTAGTTGCCGACTAAGGGTCTCTTTAGAGCAAAGGCTGCTGGTCCTAATAAAAGCAGTAGGGCAATTGTATGAAGGGGACCAATGGTTCCCAGATGCTGGGTTGAGAGGCCACCAAATCGATTTCACTAGAGAGCAAATACAGATCTGGTCTTGGTTTTTCAGAGGTGAAAAAGATCTATTGATTTTAGTCTCAGTCATTTTAAAACTGAAATGATCACCATTTTAACTGTCACAGTTAACAGATCTTTTGAAAATGAGCATCATTATCACTAGAAGCTTTTTTCCCTCTGATTGTATTATATATTGTATGTATTAGAGGCAAAAGAAATTATAAGATGGGGGAGAAAGATTTTGCTTCATTGAAAAAAAATTAATTTTTAAAAAAATATATGAGTAAACAATAGCTGTGAATTACTATAGTATTACTGCACCATCATGATAGTGTTAAGTCTTAAAATGCCTATGAGCTCAAAATCACTAATTAGTGAGAGTGATACATCTAAGCTAAGGGCAAGTGCAATGTGGTAATTCTTGTAGAAAGAGTTCTGTCCCATAAATCACTCTGGTAACTACTCCCCAAACAGCCTCTGCAATTCTTTAGGGCTTGTGTAAGGAAATGGACTTCCCAACATGTATAAAGACTCAGTGTACTGAACAGGATTTCTTTACAAAATTTTCTAGGTTTCTGGAATGTAACTATATCCAGCTGCTGTTTCTAATAAGTTTACATACCTTTATACATTGGTTATATCATTTTTAGAAGGTGTAGGCAGATAATTTTGGAAAAAAACTAATCTACTGTCAAAAGTACACATATTAGAAAATATAAGGATTTTAATGAAAGTAGTTTGGCCACATCTGTCCTTTAAAGTTAATGGTGATTAAATCAGTTATTTTATCACTTGAGTCTTCTGTTCTTTGGTTCAAGAAATCTACACATCTGTGAACAGTTCTTTTATCAGGAAACTATTCCTTCAGCTCCTGCATTGTTTGGGTGGACATTTGAATTGACTTAGACCAGTGAGATGCCCTTACACCTCGCCTTTACTGATCTTTTTCTACTTTCTGCTAATTATTTTTGGCCTCTCTTTTTCCTTCATTCCCCTCCATAAAGAAATCACTATCCCCCCAAGAAATGAGCTGAGGTATAAATATGCCATCTTTAACATGTCCATTGTCATTATCATCTTGATCCCAAGCAGTGGTCCTATCATTTCCCCTGCCCACAACACAACTGTTCACTGTGCTATTGCATCATCTTATGTGACCTTTCCTTTCCCAGAAGAATTATTTGCAATTGCTTCATCAGAATTGCATTTCTGAGGTCTACCTGTCCCTCTTAAGTCACTTTGTTATTGAATCTCATGCTATCGAGATCTACCTCCTCTATCTCTGAATTGTGAATGTCTTTCTAACTTTTCATCTGTTTATTCCTCCCTAATTTGTGTCATCCTATCCTGTCTTCTCCAATAGATGACATCGATAATCACCAACCTCCACCTCCGTAGACAGTCAATCTCTCCCTATCAATTGTTCCTTCCCTACTGCCTTCAAACCTGCCTAAGTATCTGTCATCTTTAAAGAAACTTCAGTAGAACCTAACATCCCCTCAAGCTATGGTCCTCTATCTCTTCTCCTTTTCTCAACCAAAACTCTATGAAAAGTTGTTTACATTTACCATTTCAACTTCCTCTCCTCTCCTTCACTTTTGATAATATGGATTTCAATCTCATCACTCAACTGAAACTTTTCTCTTCAACGTTCCAATCATCCCTTCATTACCAAATTTCATAATCTGTTCTCAATCCTTATCCATCTCCACCTATCTGTTGCATATGGCATTGTTTACCACTCTCTCCTCTGGAATATTCTCTCTTCTCTTGCTTTTTGGTGACACTACTCTCTCTTGGTTTACCTACCACTCCTATCTTATTCTACTTCAGTTTTCTCTGCTAAATCATTATCCATGCCATTTCCCTAATTGTTGATGTTTTCCAAGATTCTGCCCTATACCTTTTTCTCTTCTCCCTCTATTCCCACTCTCTTAGAAATCTCATCCATTCCCTTGAGTTTCATCAATATTCATCAATTTCCTATTACCTCTGTGTAGAAGAATTCTGGACCTAAATATTCAGCCCCAGCCTCAATCTTAGTATCAAGCTTCAGTCTCCATTGAATATTTTGATCTGGATGTTCCAGAGACACCTTAAACTCAACAGGTTTAAAACTTAACTCATTACCTTTCCCCCTAAACATTTCCTTCTACAAACTTCCTTCTTTCTGTTTAGTATCTCAGTTTCATAGTCTTACAGGAGGTTGGACTCCTCACTTTCCCTTTTCCTACATATCTAACCAATTGCCAAATCTTGTCATTTCTACTTTCAAATTATTTTTCACATCTGGCCTTTTCTCTCTTCTCAAAAAGCTATCACTTTAATTTAGATCTTCTGCACCTCTCAGCTAGACTATTACAACAGTCTCCTATTTCACCTCCAACCTCAAATCTTTCAACACTGAAGTCCAACCTATATACTGCTAAGAAATTCATTTTTCTTAAGGATAAATCTGATCGTATGATTCCTCTATTTGACCAATTCCAGTGGTTATCTATTCTCTCAAAAATAAAACAGCAAAACTTCTGTTTATCTTTTAAAGCCCTAACCAAACTGGCCCCAAACTATCTTTCAAGATTCATACATTTCTCTTTCTCCAGAAAAAAAAAATATGGCATTCTATCTATTCCTAACTCATGACACTTCATCTCTGGTTTTCATGCCTTTGTTCTGTCTATCCTGAATGCCTGCAATGAAATTCCTCCTTATCTCTACCTTACAGAGCCCTTCACTGTCTTCTTTTAATATGTAATTCAAGCACTATGTTGTTGTAATAATAATAGCACTTATATAATAATATATCACATATAATAAGATATAATATAACATAATGTAACATAATATAATTGATATAATATAATTAATATAATAATAGCACTTTGAGGTTTGTAAAATACTTTATGAATATTACCTCATCCTTACAACAATCCTAAGAGGGAGGTGGTATTATTATCCTTGTTTTACAGATGAGAAAATTGAGGCAATGAGTGACTTGTCCAAGGTCACAGAGATAAATGTCTGAGCCTGTATTTGAATTCAAATCTTTCTGATTCCAGTTTCATTACTTTATCAACTGTACTACCTAGATTACTCACTAGCTTCTGCATGAAATTTTGACCCTGCCAAATATTAGTGCTCTCCCTATCAAATTAATTTATATTCAACTACATTGCATACATATAGGTATATACATAGATACTTGATGTGTGTATATATGTGTGTGTATATTATAATAACGAATAATACTTATAGAGTGCTTACTATGTGTCAGTACTGTGCTAAGAATTCTACAATTATATCTCATTTGATCCTTGCAACAACCCTGGCAATTAAACATTAGTATTATCTCCCCCACCCCCCAAGAGGAAACTAAGGCAAAGGTTAAGTGACTTGCCCAAGGCCATACAGCTACTAAGTGTTTAGTCTTCCTGACTCTAGGCCCAAAACTCTATCCAATGAACCATCTAACTGCCCCATATGTATGTATGTGTGTATATGAATGTGTGAATGTGTGTATAACTAAGAGCAAGAAAGAGTAAGTTTGGTACTGAACTTAATGAGGAGAAAAGGAAAGTTTCTTGGAGATCTCTAGATAAGAGCTAGCAGAATCATGACTGGATAATAAATATAGATTGATTGAATCTCACTGGAGAAGAGGTTACTGAGAGGTGATAGTAGAGGAAGAAACTAGAAGCGGCAGTGGGGAGTAAGAAATATTCCAACTCCCTACTTCCATCAGCGAATCCAGAGTGTGAATAAATATACAACCAGTGTTGGAAAGCAAAGTGAGGGAAAATGTATCATCAACATTGAACAAAAATTTAGTAATATAAGAAGGTGGAGGGAACAAAAAGGGAAAAGGTTTCAGATTAACATCCCTGTTTTTACTAAATAGAGACTACAGTTCATAGAGGAAAAATTACTTTTCTAAGGCCATCTCATTGGTGAAATCACAAATTGGATTTAGTAGGGTCTTTCTGACTCCAAGCCCAGGAGATTTTTCACTACACTAGATTAACTAGTGGTAGTACTGTTAGAATAATTGGAGATCATTTGTGGTGATCAATAAGTCAGTCAGCTTACTCTTTGCCAGACTTTGGGTTAGGCACTTGGAATACAAGGACAAAAATGAAACAAGTCCTTTCCCCAAGTTGTTTACAATCAGAATTATCAACCTCTCTAGAATTTTGCTTAATCTGCCCTTGTATAGAAAGACCAAAATAGATAAGGTCAGCCACAAGCATCAACTGAGACGGTTTTGTAAGAATTCTAGAATTGATCCTGTATACATGATATTGTCATGAAATTGTTTAGCATATAAAATTGATCCTACAAACACTGCCCTAGAAGTAATTAGCATTATGAATTTTTTTAATTAAAAGGAATTTACTTATCAGTTATTATGTGCCAGGCATTATAGAAGGCTCCAGATTACAGAGATTAAAATGAAAAAACTTGCCTTTAAGAAACTTGCACAGATTACATACATACATAAAAAAAATTCAAATGGATTTAAAATACACATCCTTGTTGCAATTAATACCCCCTATTGGGGGCTATCTCCAGTTATCCTGATCTATATCTTGCCACTGGACCCACATGGCTCCAAAGGAAAAAGTGAGGCTGGTGACTTTGCACAAATCCAATTCACGTGAAAGTCATGGTATCACCTTCCCAATGTAATGGCCCTCTTCAAAAACAAACAACAGCCCTACCAACAAGTGTATAAGGTGACAATGGTTTCTTAAAATTAGTTTTCTTTCCCCAAAAGAAGTGTTACGACCAAATAATTAATGTAATTTTTTCTTAACTTTTGTGTTCGTTTCAATAAATAGAGTTTTGTTACATAAAAGTGAGAGAGATCAGCCAATAGTAATGTCCCCATCTATTACAGCAGTGGGGTTGAGGAGTATCTTACCTTCTCTACAGATAATAACTAAATCAGTTGATCATTCTATAACTCTGTAATTTTGTTCTTTGGGGAGAATGAGCATATATTATGGCACCACCTATTCATGAAAAAAAGGATTATAGCACAATTCTTCTTCCAATTTCAACTTCTTGGGAATCCATCTTATGATGGATTCACTACAGTGCTCACTACAGTGAGCAGTGTCACAGCAAGTCTGTGATTTTAGGAAACTTCGTAATATACTTGTCTATACATGATTTGGGATGGGCAAAAGCCAAGAGAATATGGAGAAAGAGAAATACATTGCTTAATAACCTATATGGAAATGTAACCATTTTCTATGAGAAGGAAAAGGGAACATTAGGTTCAGCATTAATCGCATCTGGGGCCCAATGAATGCATCAGGGAAGAAAATTCACATTACTTATTACACACTGTTACTTGGCCAATTGAAATGAGATAATAAGAAGATATTGACTTCTCTTGAGGTCAACATTAAGATCTGAGAAGTAAATATTGACTAAGTTGAAGTCAAGGTCAATATTAACCTCAAAGGAAATTTTACTGTTGACCAAAATATAAAGGTTATATATGAACTTTGTATATTCTTCAACATATAACCTAATAAATTTGATGCATTTTCTCAAAAAATTTGCAAAACATAGTATTATCATTCCAAATTGTTGTTAACATATTAAGTACACATTAAGAAAAGTTAACATATTAAGCATTGAGAATCCTTATTTAATTCCCATTGGTGATTTTTGATGAGCCATCAGCTAATAGGTATTTGAATAATATATGAGATTAGCTTTTAGAGAATTCCAGCCAATCCCTAAGTCTTAGGACTCTATCTCTTAGGGCCTAAGAGATCCAAAGAATCTTTCTCCTTTCCTCCTCCCCCTCCTCCTCTTTCTTCTTCCTCTTCCTCCTCTTCTTTCTCCATTTTATTCATATTATATTCATAATAACTATATATTCACATAATAGACTACTAGAATTGTTCCTTGAACATAGAATCCGGAAAAACATACTCTTAAGGAATCTTCTCAAAGACTACCTAGGTCATCCTCAAAGGAGACTATGAGTCTCTTAAAAGGACACTGTATAGTTTAAATTTGTTCACATGGGATGTTAAGATTGTGCATCTAAGTGAAAACAATGAAGAAGGAAGGGAATTGAAAATGGAAAGTGAAAGCTTCCTATTCCCTTCATCCTTTCCTGAAGAAAACATTAGTCAGAACTACTATGACTAATACTAGAAATAAAACTAGGAATCAGAACCTTATTGCCCTGGAGCTCCGTAGCCAGTATTACCATTCTCAAAACACCAAACTTCCATACATAAACAATAGAGTCTTTCTCTGGTCCCACCCTGACCCCAAGTCTTGGAACCATAACCCTAGTGAATGGTAGCGAAGGCTGCCACTAGAGGTGGATCTAGCTTAGCCTCATTTTAAGAAAACTTGAAAGAAATATCTCATACAACTTCTCTTCTTTGATAGCTTTGGTGTCTTAGTGCTGAGCAAGGAATGAATGAATGAACAATGCACAATGAATGAAATGAACAGCTCACCCACCATATTAAAAAACAAATAAAGGCTATAGATTCGTAAAGAAAATAATGTTAATGTCCTCAATAGAAGGCTTAGTATCTTAGCTCATTTTAACTTATAAGTTCTTGCAGTACCAAGGTTAGCATTTGCACATAGATATAGATAAAAATATAGATCATCTCACTTGATTCTCATAACTACTCTGAGCTGTTATTATTTTCTCCATTTTAGGATATGAGGAAACTGAGCTATGGAGAAGTTAAGTGACTTTCCTAGGGTCACGCAATTAGTAGATGTCTGAGACAGGATTTTGGTTGAGAATTCCTGACTCCAAGCCCAATCCTCTATCTGCTGTGCCACCTAGCTGCCAAGCCGAGAGGAGGGGATATGATTTCTTCACATTAATGTCTCCCTTCTCATCTAGCCCAATGTCTTGGATATAGTAGAAGCAGAGACTCAAATATTTATTGATGATGATGTCTTTTGTCACATCAAGTTGGTTTTATTAGAGAACATTTTGTGTTTAGGTGTTTCCAAATGGTAAAGGGACAAATGCTCACTAAATGGTCAGTGAGTGCTGCCATCTTTTCCTGGTCTTTAGGCACCCCAAAGCACCACCAGAGCCAATAAGCCATGAGGCTGTGATTAGCAGAATTTATCCACTGCAGAGTTTAAAAAAACAAACCCACTTCCCCTCTCTTCTCACTAGACTCTAATATATTCATTGCTTGATTTTCATACATGCTGATTGCACAGCGATTTATTCCACAAGTGCTAGGGAGAAGAGTCACCTCTGGACTAAATGTACAATCTTTATTCTCACCAATGTCTAAAGCATTGTTTTCTTGAGGTGGAGATCATGTGGCACAGATTATTAATAGCTCCGGTCTCTACACCACTTGACACAGCGCTCCAGCTGTCATTCTGTTCTCTGGCTCATATGATTCTTACACTGGTGAAGTGCCAGGCCTGGGCCTAGCCCATCAGTCACTGTCACCCACCAACCAGTGATGAATAGCCTGGCTGTCTCCATGGCGAGGCCTGGGCTCTGATTCACACACGCCTGACTTTTACCAACTTCAACATACCAGCTGAGGCCTATCCCAGATGAGGAAGGCTGCAGTGACCTGGAAATGGCACCACCCCCAAGCTCCCCTATTCTCCCTCCTCTACCCAGCCCCCCCATTAGTTAAAAATGAAACAAATCCTAATGTGATCATGTCACTAATTATGCATTTAATTCAGTTATAAGGAGCTAATGGCTCCCTCAGTGACAGCTTTTATTGCTAAAAGGCAATTCATTTCTAAAACAGAGAAATCTAATTACACAAAATGCTTCATCCTAATCCTTTCAAAGAATAATCTTATTTGTAGACATTAACATCCCAGATGCTGCTGCTGTTTGTCCATTATGACAGTGTTTGTCCTGAATAATGTATAAATAGCTCTTTCTGGACAGTTGCATGTCACTAAATCAATACAATTTGCTGCCTTCTGTTACATTAAGTCCGTCTGGGCAGGCTGGAGAAAATTAACCTTTTGTTCCCCTCCCCCCCCTTCTCAAAGGGCCTTCAGAATTAGAAATGAGAAAGAGAGCAAAGGCTGGGGGGGGGGGGCGCTGCTGATGAAGGAAGAGTAGAGAAGGATATAAAGACATGGGTAGGTAGCAAAGAGTCTGAAAACAGCTGACAGAGGAGGTATGGGGGTTGGAAATTTTATAAGGCGAAATACAAACCAATGGTAGGGGAACATGGAATATGTCGCTGAAAATAATAATGAAATTACACTGGTCACAGAGCTCAGCAGGAACATATCTTATGCTGATCCTTTGGTCCCAGACTTACTCATTTTAAAGCATTCCTTTTTGGTAATGGCAGTTTGATATAATGTAATGAACTTCCATTATATTGGGGACAGATGTCAAAAGGACATGATATTTGCACTAACTGGTCTTTTGTAGTGTTCTAACTTCGAACTTCATTTGTTTTGAAAGCATTTGCTCCTTGCTTTCACTACATTTGACATGCCTTTTTAGGAATGTCTACTTACATATAAAAACACACATGCACACAGGTTACATTGGATCATTTTACTCATTCATTCGTTCAATATTTGTTGAATAGAATTTGTGGACTTGCCACTGGAATAGCTATAATTTAACATGGAAGTCTTACAAAGGCAAAGTGCATGAGGCATACAAATTTGAAAATTTTATTCTATTTCACTATGAGTTCATATACATTCCCAAAAGTCATTTTCCTCAAAACATGGCTTATGAAACTTGTACAGGCTACTGCCATATTTGGAATCATAGTTTCTAGCTCATGAATCTAGAACTGGAAATTACCTCCATGGCCATCTATTTCAACCCTGTCATTTGGCAGATGAAGAAGCTAAAAGACTTGCCTCAGATTACACATGAAAGTCAGAATCAGAATCAGATTTTGAATTCCAGAGCTAGTGAACTCTTTCCATTGTACCAATTTACTGTTATTATTCATTCTTATTCTCAATTAGACTCACTCTCTTTTTTTCTCTCCTTACCACTTATCTGCCTATATTACACTCCTTATTATGCACATAAAGCATCTATTTACAAAAAAACATGCTCAGAAAGCTCCACAAATATGGGTGTGCAGTTTTCTATAAAGTCAAGCAAAAGGGCCCCAGAATGTAGAGGGAACATTAATACATTTCTCACAAGCCAGCTGCCTGATTTCCATGTAGCTTACTCAATTTTGATTTTGATTTTGTTTTATTTTTGGCTAAGATGTTTATTGAGAATGTGATAAACTCATTTGGAGCCCCAATGCAAACCTGCTATCATACTTTTCACTCTAAAGTAGAATTCCATTTCAGACAGCTATGTTTGTCAAGAAAGACCTCATTATAATGCAGTTTCATCTCTAAGGTAGTCCCAAAGGACACTAGGGAAGCACCAGAGTAGAAAAGAAATGTAGGCATGGAAATAGACCAAGAACAAGGTAAAATTAAAGACACAGATTTAAACATATGTTCATATGCCCCTTCTTCACTGCACTGGCAGGGCACTAATTGGGGATGGTATTCATATCCAAATATATTTACTAAGAGCAGACTACAAATACAGGAGGACATAGTCTCATTTGCGATCAAAACACACACTAAACTCCCATCTTGTGTTACTGTCTGTGAAAAGAGGTTTATGACAAGGGCTACCTTGTGTACAGTACTTCTGTCAACAAGTGAAAAAAAATGTTCAAAACTAATCTTGAGAGCAGAAATCGAATAAGAGTCTATTTGCTCAGAGAAATGACAGTATAATAAAGCATTCAAGCCATCCGTCCTGTTAGAGGATAAATGAGGGCACCCCTGCAGGGTATACATCAATTGCATGGAATTAGAGATTCTGAGGATAATTTTTAAATCCTTTTCTCTCTTTTCCTGTGCCTCATTTGTACATGTCCCAGAGGTGCTTTTCTCAAGTTCTCCTTGCTTATCTCCAATCCCATTTCCATAACACACATTGACAGAGATGATAGATCGATTGATAGGTAGATAAATGTGATTGGCTACATATTATCTGTCTATAGATGTAAATATACACATAGCTGATATAGATAAAGACAGATTTAGATCAGATCTAGATAATATAAACATAAAGAGAGATAGAGATGATGTAGGTACAGGTATAGATATACGTACAGACACAGATAGATACATAGACATAGATATAAAGAGATTATAGATAGATATTGAGATTAGATACAGATATAAATATAAATTATACAAATATAGGTATAGAGATTATAGAAATTAGATGGAGTTAGAATTCATATAGATGCAGCTATAGGTATAATTATAGATACAGGTATTGATATAGATATGGACACAGGAAGAGGGGGGAGTAAAGGTAGGTATGGGTATAGGTACAGATAGATATAAATATGGGTATAGAGAGATCATAAAGACAAAAATATAGATATGTTCAGATATAAAGTCTATAGATATGATATAAGTAAAGATATAGTTAAAAAGTAAAGATATAGTTAAAAATTCAAGCATAGATGCATATGTAGGTGTGGATGTAAAGAGATTATAGAGATAGATTATATATAGATATGGATTAAAGTATAAAGTTATGAATACAGTATTGATACAGATAGAGATAGATGCATAGACAGGTTAAAGATGAAGAGAGCTAGAGGTAGAAATATAGATGTTATAAATATAGGTATAGACACAGATATAGATATCAATATAGATTCAGAGAGATATGGATATAGGTATGGAGATAGAGAAATTATGAAGAGATGAGATGTAGATATGGATACATCTATGTATGTATCTACCTCTCATTCAGATATGTAATTTATTGGTATGAGAATCCTAGGTGCAGAAATGGTGAGTAGATCTTTTTCACTGGAGATCAGCAACCAAACTACAACTTATCAATATAAGAGAATTGGATGAGGCCTTGGGGGGTTAAGTGACTTCTCCAAGGTCACACAGTCATTATTTGTCATAGGCAGGACTTGAAAACAAGTGTTTCGGTTTTAAGGTCAGTTCTTTATCTAGTGTGCAAAGTCTGCCTTTCTGAGAAAATATATTGACATGAAAAAGGAAAAAATGGTTTAATAAACATTTGTTTGTTTGTTTTCATGTTAGTGGAAAGGGAGACTTGATTTCTACTCTCCACCTCCCATCTTCATTAAGCTAGGTAGTTTGGCATGTGATATGATCGCAGGTGATGAGGTGTTGATTTGGTAACAAAATGTTAAAATCCAGTGATCTCTTACAAAATATGAATAAATCCCTCTCTGATAAAATCAGAAAGAACCAATGTGTTTGGACAAACAACCATGGACCATGCCCAAAAGGAAATACACTATCCTGTAGTTAGAAAATTAATTCAAGAAAGTTCAAGGCTCAATTGAGGGAGTAGAGACATTTTCCAGGCAAAGACAAATAGAGAAAAACAGTTGTTACCCTAGAAAAGCGATGTCAAATTCAAATAGAAACACTTTTAGCCATATATTGACTTAGAAACCCGCAAATTAACATTATCTATGTTGTATTACATTTTGATTAATTTTATTAAATATTGTCTATTGTATTTTATTCTGGGGAAAGCTTAACTTAAGGGTCTTATATGTTATATAAAGTCTGTTGACTATGAACTTTACACCTTTGCTCTAGAGTAAAAGCAGCTCCAAGGAGTATGACCTTTGGCAACAAAAAGGAGAACTAACTTCACGATTGTATACAGACAGAACTATAAAAATGAAATTATTTTTAAAAACTTTTTATACAAATAAAATCAGATTTTAAAAATTGGAGAATTAGTAATTGTTAACAGGTAGGCAGAATCCAATATAATAAACATGACAATTTTACCTAAACTAATTCACATATTCAATGCCATACCAATTAAATTATCTAAATATTATTTTACCAAATTAGAAAAGGATAATATCACAGGAACTAATAAAAAAAATACAAAAGGAAGGAGGTTTACCAGATCTTAAACTATATTATAAGGCAGCAATTATAAAAACTATCTAGTACTGGCTAGGAAATAAAAAGGTAGATCAATGGAACAGAGGAGACAAAGAATTTACACCAGCAAATAAATATAGTAACCTTGTGTTTGACACATGTAAAGACTGAAGATTTGGGAATAATAATTCATTAGTTGGCAAAAAAATGTTGGGAAAACTAGAAAGCACTATGGTAGTAATGGAGCATAGACCAATATCTTATGTTGTTTACCAAGATAAGATCAAAATTAATACACAGATAAATAAATAGATAATAATAAATAAATAAGAGAGATATTACAAGAAAATTTGAAGAGAACATAAAACATTATTTATCAGACTTATGGATACATGAACAATTTATAAATAAGCAAGAGATAGAGAAGAGGATGAGGTGTAAAATGGATAATTTTGATTATATTAAATTAAAAGGTTTTGTACAAACAAAACAAATATAGCCAAGATCAGAAGGAAAGCAGAAAATTGGGGGGGAAGGGATTATAGACATTTTCTCAGATATAGGTCACATGTCTCAAACAGTTAAAGAACTTTGTCATATCTATAACAATACACCTCATTCCCCAATTGGCAAATGGTCAAAGGATATGAACAGGAAGTTTTCCAATGAAGAAATCAAAACAATTTATAGTCATATGAAAAATGCTCTATATCATTTTTGATTGGAGAAATGCAAATTAAAACAACTTTGAGATATCATTTTACATCTATCAAATTGGTGAAAAACGATTGAAGGGAAATCAACAATTGCTGGAGGGGATGTGGAAAAAAAGGGGACACTAATTAGTTATTGGTGGAATTGTGAACTGATCCAACCCTTGTGGAGAGCAATCTGGATTTGTGCCCAGAGAGTTATTAAGTTGCCTATACTCTTTGACCCAACAATACCACTACTAGTTCTATTTCCAAAGATGATTAGGGAGGAAAGAAAAGAACCTATATGTTCTAAAATATTTATGCCAGATTTATTTGTGGTGGCAAAGAACTGGAACTTGCAGGGGTACCCATCAACTGGGGAATGGTTGAACAAGTTGTGGCATGTGATTATGATGGAATATTACTGTGCTATAAGAAATGATGAGCTCAGTGATCTTAGAAAAAAAAATGGATAGGTTTACACAAAACAATGAAAATCAAAATGAACTTTTGAAGACCAAGCAAATGCTGTGTATAGTAACAGAAATATTGTTTTACAAGCAACTTTGAGTGAATAAGTCATTTTGTGTATTATAAATACCCAAATTAACTAAAAAAGACATATGAAGAAAGATACTTTCTGCATCCAGAGAAAGAACTGATAAATGGAAGTATATAAAGATTTTACATATACACAAACACACACATACGCATACACACACACACACACACACACACACACACACATTTATGTTTAATGGTAGCCATCTCTCCAGTGGGAGAGGGGGAAGAAAAAAAGGAAAAAGGAAAAATTTGATGATAACTTTGAAATGTATCATACATATTTAAAAGGAACAGCAAGTTGTACATAACAGATTTGTAGTTTCATGTTCAATCACTTTTTTACTGTTATACTATGTAATAGAAATACTTGTTTTATCCCATAAATTAAAAATAAGTAAAAATTTTAAAAACAATTTCCCACAGATGGGAAAGTAGAAATATGAATTGATAGTTATCAATGTCCTCTCATTCATTTTTTTCTTTTTGGTAACAATAACATCCACCTTTTTTAGGTATCTTCAGTATTCTTACATCCTTTAGATACCTGGAGAATTGATCTCAATATCCTTAAAATTGTGCAGGAGGGAGGAGAAGTTTTATGAGGACTCCATAAACATAAAGAAATTCCAAGCCCTGTAATATCAGAGAAGTGAAGGTATCTGTGCCTTCCTACTATTATATTCTAAATTTGTAACCTCTTTGCCCACAGATATTGTGTACATTTGTGAGAGAGAGCCCTAGCATTATGTGGGAGACTTTTGTAGCTAATGTTTTTACTATAGAAAATGCCTTTTTAAGAGTTAATACTGGGGCAGCCAGGTGGCTCAGTGAATAGAGCACTGGCCCTGGAGTCAGGAGGACCTGAGTTCAAATTTGACCTCAGACATTTAACACAAAAAGCTAGCTGTGTCACCTTGGGCAAGTCACTTAACCACGATTGCCCTACCTTCCCCCTCCAAAAAAAAAAAGTTAATAGTGTCTCCTGAATAACTATTTGTAGGAAGCATGATATGAGGGCTCATGAACCATAATTTGTAGTATAGGAGCAGGTTCCCACAAGATTCTATTAGAACCCAAAGGAGTAATTGTCTTTTGGAAGTCAACAGGGTCAGTTGGAAGAAGTAGCTTAAATGGGGTACTACGTATTGACTAAGGAAAAATGTCTTTTTTTTTTTTATCTTCCTCTGGGACTCTTGATTTTGGACTTCTTTTGGATGCTTATTACATCAATGATGATGATGATGATGATGATGGTGATGGTGATGGTGATGATGATGATGATGATGATGGTGATGATGATGATGATGATGGTGATGATGATGGTGATGATGATGATGGTGATGATGGTGATGGTGATGGTGATGATGATGGTGATGATGGTGATGATGATGATGATGATGATGATAATGGTGATGATGATGATTATTTATAGTTTACAAACTACATTTTATACCTGTTTTGTCCTATAGGCTCCTTATCACTTATAGGATACAATACCAAATCTTTAGTTTGGCATTTCAAGCCCTCCACAATTTGACCCTAATAAAACTTTTAAGTATTTTTTTAAATCTGGTATTATTTTATTTTTTAATCTGGTACTATTTTACATACTCTTCCTCTTAGCCAAACTAGACTGCCAGTTTCTTTTTTTCCCAGAGATTATACCAAATTCTCCTAACTGGACATCTAGAAAGATTCTTCCGTATGTGTGATACAGACATCATCTTCATTTCCACCTGCTGAAATCCTTGTCATCTTTCAAGGATTAGCTTAGATGTAACTCCCATCAAAAGTTCCCTGATATCTCCAGCTGAAAGGATCTGTCAGGCAGGGCATGCCAGTGGTCCCTAGAATGGAAAGATGGGAAAGACTGAGATTGGTGATCACTTGAGTTCAGGAGTTTCAAGCTACAGTAGGAATAAAACCCACCAGCTGTCAGCACCAAGTCTAGCACCAACCAACATGGTGTGTCTCAATTAGCTTGGGGCCACCAGGGCTGAATAATATGGGGCAAACCAGAAGAGGATGAAAACAGAGGTCATAGCTGTTATGTTCGCTAGCAGTGGTAGCAGGCCCCTGAGTTATCAATGTATTTCCAGAGTAGATGAGATAAGAAAAGAAAGAAGGACCAACAGAAATAAGGAAAGAAGGAAAGAAAGAAGGGAGGGAGGGAGAGAGAAAAATAAATAAACAGATTAGATGGATTAATGAATGAATAAATAAGAATGAATCACTTTATCTTGATTTCTGAATTTTCCCTAGGTTTTGTGCATTTATGTACTTGATACATGCTGATTTGAGAATGTAAGCTTCTTGGTGACAGAGGTTGAGTGTAGGTTGTTTTGTTTTGTTTTTTTTAATTTACATTCCACACTTAGATGAAAATGCAACCTCGTACAAAAGGGCATTTAAGGATAAAACTGGAGGGAAAACAAAAAAAAATGATAAAATACCTGCCTGTTGGGGGAGAGGGAGTTCAGAGTTCCATAAAGATGTTTTTAACAAATTGGTTTCCCCATCAGAGATGAGAACCACTACTTTTGGGCTTTAACTTATAAAGGAACAATAAATGTCGCTGAAGAAAATAAAAATGGGAAAAAGCCAATGATACTAAACCTGTCTGTGTACTAGAACTACACTGTGTATATACAGTATGTACACAGAGGAGTTCAATGACATTAGAATGAATTTTGGTAATGTTGAGAGATCAGTTCTCAAGTCATCTGAAGGAGGTAAAAATACCAAAGATACCAGAAAAAAAAGAATTTTGAACTTTATTAACCCCTCAAAAAAGAAAGAGGATGTAAATAGCTATTAACCTATGTGTCTACTTTCCCATCTGCATAAAAGTTTTCATGAGAATAATCTTCATGTCCATGAAGGACATCATTGAAGAGGTTACTTGAACCAGTAAGGTAGGTTTCACAAGCAATCCTCTACACATAGGTGTTCGCTGAGTACAGACCATATTTACTAACACACCCAGGCATGAGTGTTCCCATTGACTCATCACCTGAAGGGTCTTCCTTGAGAGGAAAGAGTACAAACAACAGTCATGCTTCCCCCAGTGTGCTGGCATATCTGGTGTTTTATCATTCCAGTGAAACAGCACGGGAATATAAGATCCCACTTTATAGACTCAGAGCTGCAAAACACCTCAGTCTAATCTTTTCATATAGAAGATAAAGAAGTAATCACAAAGAGTCACTTGCCTAAGGTTTAGTAAATGCAATTCACTATCATACAACTGACTCAAAGATCTAAAGAATATTTGATCCATCTGCTTATTGTTTACTCTCTATAACATATCATTTGATTCAAGTGAGCAAATTACCACCTAAAAGACTTTCCTCCAACAAAGTGCTTCCTGTTGCATATGTCAAATGTGCACAAGATGCCTTGAAAGGGATAACTGTGTTTGAAAACTTTCTGAGCACTAGTGTTCCAAATGATACAGAAATGAGGTAGAGAGACCACAAAATCTGCTTGATGCTAACGTAGAATACATCCATCTCAGAATCCAAATCAAAAGGGAATTTTTGGACTTGGTGAGACAGTGTAGTATAGTGGAAAGAGCAATGGACTTGGAGTCAAGAAGACCCATCTAGAAATCTTACCTGATTAGCTGTTGATGGTGGGTAAGTCACTGAGATTCTCTGATGTTCAGTTTTCTCATCTGTCAAATGAGGGGATTGGATGTTAAGATCCATTCCAGCTCTAAATCTATGATGTTATCAGTCCAATATATGTAGTGGGTTTCTCCAGATGCTCTTGTTCTGCAGGTGACACTGCACTGATTGCATTAAGCCCAAGACATAATAGAGCCAATTAGATGATAGAGTTTGGCCTACCTATTCACACAGGGGAAAAAATAAGCAAATGAAGAATTAGTTTTGTCCAGATTATGATGTTCAATTTGATGGGCAGCCTATAGAGGGCATCTGTCAGCGCATTGTGGACAGATGCTGCATATGAGCAGTGATCTGAGCATAGAACTGAAGGGAGATAAGTAGACTAGATTATATCTAGGAAATTACAATATATTTTTTTGCCCCTAAACTTTTCCATGAAACAAATGCCCACATTTTCAAGAACAATGTTCTAATGATGCTGTATGGCTGTGAGTATGAAGAATTGAATCTCCAAAGGCAGTAAGAAGTTCATGGTGGACATGAATAGGCTGCTCTATGGTGTGAATGAAGAATTATGAAGGGAAAAGTAGGTAAATTATATAATTCATGAAAATATATGATGTAAAAAAGAAAATAAGCTAGAATGGAAGCTTCTTGAGAGTAGAAATTAACCCATTCTTTGTATGCATATTTCTAGTGCCTAGTATATAGCATGTGCTCAATAAATGTTTATTGATTAAAAACAAATCGAGAGCCTGTGTTTCAATTGGCTAATCTGAGATGCTAGAGAAACTGGAGGAAAGCTCTGGGCAGATTTAATGGACCCTCACATGGGGAAATCACATGTGAGGATAAGTATAGGATAGTCAGATCTAGATGGGTTGCTTGAACCATGGGCTTGTGTAACCACATTAATGAGATCACAGATCTATGGGAGTATCTCCATGCCTACTACAGTGTCTAGCACATGGTAGGAGATCAATGGATGTTTATTGAATTTATTTGAATTTTCACAATATTCTGAGGTAGGTTTTAAGAATATAAGTAATTTGCCTATGTCACATTCTAAATGAGTGGTAGAATTAGGGTTGGAGTACAGGTCTTCTGATTCCAAATACAGTGCTATTTCTACTTATGTGCCCTGTCTTCTTGCTCTGGTGCCATGATCACTTTGATACCAAGAAAAGACAATCGGCATATTCATAGATTGGCTACTTGCAGTCTGACAGGCCTCTTAAAGGATGACAAGGAATAGCTGACCATAAATAAG
Organism: Pseudochirops cupreus; assembly: GCA_028627135.1. NCBI lineage: Eukaryota > Metazoa > Chordata > Mammalia > Diprotodontia > Pseudocheiridae > Pseudochirops > Pseudochirops cupreus. The sequence continues at coordinate 185,551,926 of CM053583.1, forward strand.
TGTGATTCTATTTCTATGTGAAGGCACAGCAAAATAGATTCACTAATCTACATAAAAGTAAACAATGCATAAAAGTAAAGTAAGTCTTCACCTTGAAGCTAATATTCACATCATATATAATAATCTGTGTCCTTCATATTAATTGTGTGCTCTAGAGGGAGCATCACTTAGTGAAACACATAGCAAAAAGTATTATTTTCAAAAGCAATTTATTTGGGGTACACCTTTAAATCCCTGGGGGCCAACATCCCAGAATAAGACTCAGATTAGTGGATCTATTTTAATGTGCCTTAATCCATCATTGCTTGAGGCTCCTCAAATGTGTTATCACTAGGGATTTGTCTGGCTACATATGATTTCACACATCTGTCATCTAAATCACAGATCCAAATGCAAAGTCCTATACTCAGAAACGTCACAGACATTTGTGAAAATCCTTGGAGGAACTTGGGACCATCAATCAATGAATAGATTCCAGTTTGATAGTACAGTCTTCCCATTTATGATGAAATGATATTGTTCACATGAATGCTTGGGTGTTATAGTGATGGAGACTTAAAGCTGTATTTTAAAGGAATTTTTTTGTTCTTACTTATAACCAGCTAGATGATATCTTCATGAATTTTAAGTCTTTCTAATAATATTAACATCAGAGAAAACTCCCTTAGCTCCATCTTTGGGACTAGATGAAATAGGACCAATAGTTGGTTTGATTTCAGCATGAATTGGTCTATTAGAATAGAAAAATTATATAAAATTCAAACAAGTGGAACACACCTCATGGCATGTTCCATAAATCTTAGGGAATCTTAGAATTCATTAAGTCCAACTCTTTCATTTTGCAAATGAAGAAACTGAGCCAGAAAGAAGCTCAGTGATTTACTCAGGATCACAAAGCTAGTCAGTCTATAAGACAGGATTTCTATATTGGTCTTCTTGACTCCAAGTCAAGTACTCTACCCACTCTGCCATGATGACTCTCCAAGTCTGAAACTTTTTCTTTGACTTGGATTCTAATATGGATTCCCTCTATGTTAGCAGTACACACATGTATGAGCTTCTCTCTCTGTCTTTTGTGCCTCATTTGGCACTAATGGTAAGAAGATTTTCAAATGGAGTTATTCCTTTCAAGGAAACATTTGCACTTTCAGCATATGCATGGAAAGCACTTTGTTGGAGGAGAGTCTTCAGGAGGGCAGCTTGCTCACCTGAATGAAATGATTTGTTATAGAGAGTAAATAATGAACAGAGATGGATTAAATACTTTCTGTATATATGAGTCAATTGTATGATAGTAAAGATGTAGTGTACTAGCTGTGTGACCTTGATCAAGTCACTTAAATTCATTGTGGTTATTTACTCATTAAACCATTGGCTTTATCCCCTACTGCTGTGCTTCTTCCAAGGTGATCAATTGATAATAAATTTGTCTGTCAGTCTAAAGTAGTTTTTATAAAGGAATATTTACTTAATTTGTACAATAAGGATATTTGGGATAAAATATTCACTCAAAAGCCTGTGATGTACCAAAGACATCCAAAAAAAAGGGAAAAGGAGCTATTTGTACAAAAGTATTTATAGCAGCTCTTTTTGTGGTGCCTAGGAATTGGAAATCAAAGGGATGCCCATCAATTGGGGAATGACCAATCAAGCTGTGGTATATGTTTGTAATGGAATATTATTGTGCCATTAGAAATGACAGACAGAATGATTTCAGAAAAACCTGGAAAGACTTGCATGAACTGATGCATAGTGAAGTGAACAAAAACAAGATAATGTTGTTCAGTGAAGAACATTGCTCTTCATTGTTCAGTGAAGAACTGTGAATGACTGACCTCTCATCAGTACAATGATCCAAGACAATCCCAAAGGATTAATGATGAAGCATACTATCCATCTCCAGAATAGGAATTAATGTTACCTGAATACAGACTGAAGCATTCTATTTTTCATGTTCTTTCACTTTTTTCCTTTTGAGTCTTCTTGTCCAAAATGGCTAATATAGAAATGTTTTAAATGATTGCATTTTATATAATTTCATAATATGTATAACCTAGATATGATTGATTACCATTGCAGAGAGGTAAAGGGGAAGGAGGGAGGGAATTTGAAACTCAAAACTTTAAATAAAAATGCTAAAAAAAATTGGGGGAAACAAAGTCTGTCATACACTTCCATGAGTACTTGTAGTATACAGGGCAAAATGAGCTCAAGCTTAGAAATCATATGTAGCAAAGAATAATTCAAAACTTCTGGTTGCCAGACATTCTTTTTATCCCATTTACAAGATTCTCACCATGTTTCTCTTAGGTATGGTAAAGTATCTTTGCTGAGTTTTTTGTAGAACCATGAGTCCACTCTATTCTTGGCTCCAAATGAAACAGAGACTTCCATCAGCTAATTCAGGAATGCTGTTTAGGACTCTGTTGAGAATATGAGAAGTCTAACATCCTCCAGATTCCTCAAAACTTGAAGGCTGTCTTCTGGTCACAGGGGAAGTGAAGAAAATGATCTAGCTAACATCAACATTGAGGCTTCTCCTCTCTCCCATTCTCCCAAGGCACAGTCTCTTCACAGGAGGTTTAGTAAGAAATTTACTTATGCTAATTTCTGGAATTCTCTTCCCTTTCACCTTGTTTGATAATTTATGGATTATCTCTGTGATATGCTTAAGTTTTGTGTCCTATCTAAGTGTTTCGTTTGAAATCCAGTTTTACACTTAATAGGAGTTCTTAACCCAAGGATAGATTTCAGGTAGAGTTGGGACCAAAAATAAGGGTGGGAGGAAATAATTCTTTCATTAGCATTTCCTTCAAATATAAATTTTAGAAAAAAGCATTATTCTGAGAAGTGGATGATAGTAACATCAGACTAACAAATGAATATATTGTTTTTTTAAAAAAAAGTAAGAACCTCTGATAACCTAATTGGGGCATCCTTTCTTGGCTGAGGTATCAAGGGAAATCAGATCAAAATGACCTCACCCTTACACTTAGAGAGAGAAAACAAAAACAACACAAAAATCTCACAAAAACAAAGTTCTCTAAATCAACAGATGTACTCAGTCTACCAGGTACAAACAGTAGTTCTTTCTAACAGCATAGGGAAGGGTGTCTGAGGTCTGAATTCTTCAGAGTGGGCTCCTCACAAAAAAATTTTAAAGAGAGGTCTTGACAAATCACTAATCACTGTAGTGATCAGAGTCCTAACACCTGTGAATGCCAAGACAATTGTATAAATTGTTTCCCTAATTCTGCATAAAGTCATATATACCCTGCCTTTTAACCCAAACTAGGGTGGTTTTCTGTGTTGTGGAGGCATGACTCCTGACTGATAGAGAAAATGCTAAATGATCTACTGATACCGTGTAGGTGTCTTATTTTGCTTCCAGAAAGGGTTCCAAGCACATATGTAGAGAGAATCCCTAGGAGGTAGTGGGAAAAGGCTTTGGAGAACCAAATATGCAAGGAAAACCAACTCCGTTATGTTCCTGAATTATTTTTGAAATTCTAGATACTGTTGAAAATGGACTTCCCCAGGATGAAATCATTCAACCATCTCCAATATTGAGTTGAGATCTTACCTCATTCCCACCTAAAGACCTTGTTCATTCTTGTGTATTATGGTGCATTCTAATCTGTATATCTTTTCTAATGTATTTTTGCAATGTTGCTTGAATAATTGAGTTTATTAGTATTCTCTATTTCTGATGGTCCTATCCATACATAACATTTCATGAGAAAGGGCAGAGCTGGTGATTATAAGCTAAGGATCATCTTTTTTTTTCTTAATTATGATGAGGGGGGCAACTAGGTGGTGCAGTGAATAGAGCACCAGCCTTGGAGTTAGGAGGACCTGAGTTCAAATCCAGCCTCAGACAATTAATACTTATCAGCCATGTGACCATGGGCAAGTCACTTAACTCCAATTGCCCTGCCTTCCCCCCTCCAAAAAGAAAAAAGAAAAAAAAAGAATGATGAGGTAATATGAGTTATATAATTGACTTCTTAATGTTTTTACTATGATCTTTTTTTTTTGCTTTTTTTTGGAGGGCAGTTGGGGTTAAGTGACTTGCCCAAGATCACACAGCTAGTTTTTGTGTTAAGTGTCTTGAATATTTAAAGTTATGTATCCATTTAGAATAGAATATGATATAAAGTATAAAAAAATAACCACCCAACTCTACTATGGCCCTAAATAAGTAAATTAATTTAGGTAGTATCATTTTTATTATGTTGAATTGGTCAATCTATGAGCAATTAATAGTTCTCTAATTATTTAGATCCATCTTTATTTGTATAGACTATGTTTTGTATGTATGGAGCCAAGATGGTGGAGTGGCAGGAAAATGTATAAGTTCACCCCTTTATTTCTTCCCCACCACCATCACCAAAAATCATACACCTTCCAAAAGATCTAGAAAACACCTAGGACTGAATCTTGATAGGGAAATCCAAGAAGAAGAAGTCATAATGAGTCATTTTTTCAATCCAGATCACCATTAGAAGATAGCAGGGAGGTCTCTAGATAATGGGGACAAGGGTGAGGCCAAGAGCACACTGCACAGACCACTCTAGTGAAGGCAGAGGCTATGTACAAGGACACAGAATGGTCCCAGATCTAGTGTATATGGTGCAGGAACAGGGGCAAACTGGAAGTTTTGTCACACACTACACAATTCCAAGTCACATATTCAGGGTGTATTGAGGAGGCAACTTTACTTAGGGGTTTCATTCTACCTGGGTATTGAGTAAGGAGTAAATTTAAAAGCAAGTGTCATTTGTGTGGCCTGGGCCCCAAGATGAGAGTAGGGTTTCATTACCATCATTTAGCCCAGTCGTGCATGAGAAAAATCAGAAAAGGAATCCTAGATCAAAATGGAGTCTACAGTTCTATTAAACTGAACCAGTAGAGCTTTCCAGTTGATCGACAGTAGCTGAGGACAGCAGCAATCCACTGAAATTCCAAATTGGCAAGCCCAGAATCCTATTGCTCAGAACAAAACCCAGGTCAGGAATTTGCAAAGCTCAGAGAAGGGGGCCAGGGATCAGACTTTCTCCTGAATTAGACCACGTCAGGACCACTGGAAGCTTGTAGGTCCCTTGCCTGAGAGGTCTGTGAGATCCAAAACTGAATACCCCACCCACCCCCAAGAATGTAGCAACAGTCTAGATATTCCCTGAATAAATACATAGGGATTGTCCTTAAGATGAAGTCCAAAGTCAGGAAGTAGTCTGGAAGAATGATCAAACAAGCTTGACACTATCAAAAACTATTACAGTGACAGGGAATCCCAGGACCCAAACCTAAAGAAAAAAAACATAACTCCAAAACTTCTATAAGCAAAGTTTCAAAGGAAAACATAGCTGAGTTACAAGTTCAACTAGAATTCCTGGAAGAAATGAAACAAATGTTAAAATCAGATATAGTTTTTTTTTAATTGAATAAAAGTGCCAGAGGAAAATGTTAGAAGAGAAATGGGAGGTATTAAAGAAAGAATCAGAAAGGAAATGAACAGTTTGGCACAATAGGCACAAAATCTCACGCAAGGAAAAGACTCCTTGAACTCAGGATGGACCAAATAGGAACTAAAGACTCAATGAAATGAAACATATCAAAAGAAAGTCAAAAAACTGAATAAAAATAGAAGATAACATGAGGTATTGCATAGCAAAGACAATAGACTGTGAAAACACATCTATGAGAAAAAAAATTAGAATAATCGGGCTACCTGAGAACCACGACCAAAAAAGAAGCTAAAACATCACATTGCAAGATGTGTTAAAACTGCCTAGATCTATTGGAACCAGAGCGTAAAATGCAAATAGAAAAATCCACCAGAATTCCCCAAATTAACACTCACAGAAAAATTGTTGCCTAAATTCATAACTTAGAGGTTGAATTAACCTACATCTGTTTCAGTTCACTTATATCAGTTAGTTCCAGGTTGTCCAGGTCCAAGTCTTCCCAGGATTCACTGACACCATCCCTTTCATCATTCTAATGGTGGGATAACATTCCATTACATTTATGTACCATAATTTGTTTAGTCATTCTCCAATAGATGAGGATTGCTTTGATTTCCAGCTCTTTGCTCCAACAAATAGAACTGCTTCAAATATTTTTGCATTTAATGACTCACATCTATGAGGGAGATTTATACCTGAATTCATGACGATTCTGAACTCAGAAGGACAGTTATGAAATGGCCCATGCTTATGCCCTGAGTTAGATAACACAACTCTAATAACAGAAAATTTTTCCCTCTCCTATGTGGCTTCCATTGTGCCCTCATGCTAACCCCAAAGAGACATCCCCCAATATAAAGCATAAACCACAGATATTGATAAGAAATACTATTTAATCCAGCAAATTTATTCTACATCAGAATAAATTTAGGAAAGACATAAATGTAAGTAAAGCTATGACAAGACAGGATCTGCCCATTATTTCTTTCTTCAAAATCTTCTATCTCTAAGTGCCCCTATTCCTGGGCAAGAAAGCACCCAAAATAAAGTCATACACTCACTGCAGGTTGCTCATTCACAGGTTATCTCCAGATGGAGGTCATCTCTCACTGTCTTATAGAAGGGAAGTGTAGATGTGGCCAGCACCAACTGCTGCTCCAGTTCTTGTTATTACTGTGGGATAACTGTCATGTCTTTCCTCCTCTTCCTCCTCCTTCTTATTCTTCCTTGATTCTCTTCCTCCAGAGTCCCTCACAACCCATCACAGCCATGTGTGAAAAACTTCCACCACTACCCCTGATTCTGAAATCTGATCTCATCTTGGTTTCTACTCTTCTGAAACTAGAAAGAACTACAAGTTCTTCAAGGTTTTGTGGCCAGTCTGACCTTCACCATGCTTTTTAGTCACAAATGCATCTTTTTCCCTTTCTTCAATGTCTTTGGGTTATAAGTCTAGCAGTGGTATTGCTAGGTCAAAAGGTTTTTTATGACTTTTTTGAGACAGTTCCAAACTGCTTTCCAGAAAAATTCAACCAGTTCACAGTTCTACCAACAATGAGCTAAAGTGCTTCTCTTCCCACAGATCTTCTGAAAAATCAACATTTTCTAGAGTGTTTTTGCAGTCTTTGCCAACATAGTAGGAATGAAATGGAACTCAAGTTACTTTAGCTTATATTTTTTTCAATGAGTAGTAACTTGGTATGTTTCTATGTGATTACGCACAGCTGGAATTTGTTCCTTTGAAAAATATCTATTCACATCCTTTAACCACTTACAATTGGGGAATTGCTCTTATTCCTATATATTTAAATATATTGTTTTATGTGTATATTATATATTTAAATGTGTGTGTGTTTATGAGAGAAACTTGCTGTAAAGGTATTCTCCCTGATAACAGATTTTTTAACTTTATCATATTGGGTTTTTGTGTGTGTTTGTGTGTATAAAACTTTCATTTTATATGATCAAATTTATCTATTTTATCTCTTCCAATCCTCCCCAGCCCCTATTTGATCATTATTCATCCCTAGCCCATAGCTAGAAAAAATATTTCCTTCACTTCTTTTCTAATTTACAATGGAATAGTTTATATCTTTTGAGTATCCATTTAATGCTTATTATTGTGCATAGTATGAGATGTTGGTTTGAAATTAATTTCTGCCAGTTACTAAGGTCTTTAGGTTTATTGAACATTGTGCACTAATGTCCCTTTGCTACACTAATTTGCAACTTTTTTCTTTTTTTTTTTTTTTTTTGCCATCTTCAAGTTTTGGCAAGTGCTCCTTTGCATCTAATTTGAGAACTGGTATTGCAAAATCGCTTTCAATTCCACTTTTTTCCCCATTATTTCCCTTAAGACTCTTGAGCTTTTGTTTTTCAAGAAGTATTTCATCATTATTTTATTTCTATCTCTATAAACTAATCTTCTGGTAGTTTTATTGTAATGGCGCTGAACAAGCAAATTAATTTATAACATATTATCATGTTTATGATTTTGGCTTAGTCTATGAATAAACAATTAATAGTTCTCCAATGAGGTCCTTTTTTAATCTGTATAAAGAGTACTTTGTAGTTGTATCATATAGTTCTTGTGTGTATCTTGGTAAGTAGACTTCCAAATATTTTATTTATTCTGTAGAGGATTTTAATTTAATATTTTTCTATCTCTTCCCAACGATTTTTGTTGGTAGTATGCAGAAAAGCTCATGACTCATGGGGTTATATTCTGTATCCTGATATTTTGCTGAAATTATTTTTTGTTTCAATTGATTTTTATGTTCAGTCATTGGGCTTCTCTAAACATATGCTCTCATATTTGAAAAGTGATTCTTTTTCTTTCCTCTTGCCTATGTATATTCCCTTTATTTTTTCTTCTCTTATTGTGGTTGCTGGGATTAATAGCATTATATTTCATTATAATGATATTAATTGAAGTCCTTACTTTACCACATGCTTGTAAGAAAGCATTAGTAGTATTCTTCTATTATACATTTGTATGTATGTATGTTTATGTGTATGTATATATGTGTATGTGTCTATATATACATATATAACATTGATGCAAGTTTTTCCGTATATATTTGCTAAAAACATAGTTTGAATTTCTTTTGTTGACTCTGCAGGGTATTCTACATACCCCTTATCATAAACAAAAATGGATCATTTGGTTTTTTGTTTGCCTATGCTTCTTGCCTTCATTTACTTTTCTTATCTTCTTGGTATAGTTAGTATTTCTAATACTTTATTTTTTAAAATGGTGATAATGGTCACCTTTAACTTACCCTTAATATTATTGGAAATTTCTCTAGATTATTCTCATTGTGTATGATGATGTCTCTTGATTTTAGATAGATACTACATTAAGATCAATTTATTTTCATTTTTAAGAGGAATGGGTATTATATTTTGTTAAAAAGCATTTTCTTTCTCTATTGATATAATCATATTAATATTGTTGTTATTAAAATATTTTAAGTTATTGATTTCATCTATCTTTCATTAAGTGTATGAATACAACCTGGACACTGCATATTGTATTTGTGGTATGTCTCCTTCCTGATATTTTGTTTAAAATGTTTGTATCAATGTTTATTAAAGATATTGATGCAGATTTTTTTTTCGTTTGTTTTGACTTTCCTTGTTTTGGATATCAAGGTCACATGTTTGTCATTGAAGGATGTTTGTAAGTTCTCTTTTTACTTTTTTATATCATAGAATGATTTTGGTAGGATCCTTTACTTATTTTTCAAAGAGCTTATGCAATATGGAATTATTTTTTTTTAATGTTTGATAAAATTCACTTTTAAATCTCTCTGGTCTCAGAGTTTTATTTTCTAAAACATCATTTATGGCTTATACAATTTATTTTTTTCTGAGAATGAGTTATCTAGGCTTTATATTTTCTGTTAATCTGGACAATTTACACTTTTGTAATTATCCATTTATTTCATTGAGGGTTTTCAGTTTTATTGGCATGTGATTGTGTAAATTACTTTCCAATATTTTGCTTTATTTCATCTTCATTTGTTGTGAATTAATTCATGTAATTTTTATACTAGTAAGTTGGTTTCCCCCTTTCTTATTTATAAACTATATTAGTTAATGGCTCATCTATTATTTTAAAAAATACCCAATTTATTTTAATTTCATTTTTCTTTCAATTTTGATCATGTTTTTATTGATTTTCAAGAGTTCTATGTTGACTTTTAATTTATTGGCTTGCTATGGGCTCTTTTTGTTTAATTACACACCCAATTCATTCATCTGTTCTTTCTCTCTTTTGTGGATAAAGGTGTACAGAAAGAAATTTTCCCCTAAGAATTGCTTTGGCTGCATCCTAAAAAATTTTGACATCTTATCGCATTTTTGTCATCATCTTTAAAGAAACTCTATATTATTTTCATTATTTGTTCTTTGACCTAATAAGTCTTTAGAATTAAGTTGTTGATTCATCAATAAATTTATAATTATATAGTGAACACAATTTGTAGTGATGCATGAAAAAATGTATTTAATATGTCTGCTCTTATACCCTAATATGTGGTCAGTTTTTGTAGATGTGCCATAACATGTGAGAAATATTCATACTCCTCTCCATTCCCATTCAGTACTACCAGTATCATATCTAATTTTTCTAAAATTCTCTTCAGGTCCTTGACTTCTTTCTTACTTATTTTTGGTTAAATTTGTATAAGTCTGAAATTGGTACATTAGAGTACTCCACTATTATAGTTTTTATATTGCTTCCTATAACTCATTTAGATTTTTTAAAATGTATTTAAATGTTTTGCCATTTAGTTCATATATTAAAGTATTGATATTAATTCTTTGTCTTATGGCACTTTTCATCATAATATAGTTTCCGTATTTAACTCTTTTAGTTCAGTCTATTTTTATTGTTGTTCTGTCTCAGATCATGACTTCTACCCATACTTTTTTTTTTTTAGTTCATCTGATGCATAAGAGATTTTATTCCAGGACCTTGTTTTTAACCCCATATCCAACTTTTTATGTCAATAGCATTTCCTGTAATCAACATGATACTGGTTTTTGCTTGCTAATCCATGCTGTTACAATTTTCCTTTTTAATGGGTTAGTTGTATCACCTCCATGTTCACATTTATTATTATTATTAATTGTGCATTTTCCTTCATCCTATTCATTTATAGTTTTTCTTCTTTTGTTATATACTTCCTCTTTGTAAAGAAGAGTGCGGTAACAGGCTCAGCACCAGTGCACTTGATACATCCTATTTCTTCTCCTTTAGCCCCTTTCTTTTCAATTTGCAAAGATCCTAGTCACAAATTCTTACCTTTTCTCTTCAAGAATTTTTCATAACCTATCTTCAAAAATTGACTCAGATGACCAAAAAAAAAAAAAAAAGGAAATTGACAAACAATGCAGGGACTGTGAAAAAAAATAAAAAAAACAAGTACTTGAATGAATTGTTGATAGAGTTGTGAACCAGTCCAAACATTCTGGAAAGCAGTTTGGAACTATATCTAAAAAACTATTAAACTGCACATACCACTTCCCAGTTTGAACCCAGAAGAGATCAAAGAGGGAAAGCATTCATATATACAAAGATATTTCTAGCTCTTTTTGTGGTGGCAAAGAATTGATAATTGGGAGAATGCCCATCAACAATGTTTAAGTTATGGTATGTGTTAATGGTATATGAATGTAAGAGAATACTATTTGCTACAAGAAAACTAGGTGGCACCATGGATAAAGTTATGGGCCTGGACTTAGGGAAACTCATCCTTATGAGTACAAATCTGGCCTCAGTCATTTACTGGTTAAGTGACCTTGGGAAAGTCACTTAGCCCTGTTTGCCTCAGTCATCTGTAAAATAAGCTGGAAAAGGAAATAGTAAACCACTCCATTATTTTTGCCAAGAAAACACCAAATGAGGTCATGAAGAGTTTAAAGTGACTGAAAGGACCAAACAAGAAAAAACAAGAAATGATAAATGAAATTATTTGAGAAAAATCTGGGAAGACTTCTATGAACTGATGCAAAGTGAAGTAAGCAGGTCCAGGAGATATATCATATCAACAATATTGTAATATCAACAATATTGTAAAGACTATCAACTCTAAAAGACTTAGGAACCCCAATCAACACAATGACCATCCAGATAGAAAAGCGATGCACTTAGATAGATCAAAGCTTCTTTTCTTCCTTTTTTTTTGAGGGGGGGGAGGGAAAAGAGGAGATAATAATACTTGAATTTGTATTGCATGACTATACATATTTATAATGTGCTTTGTTTTTCTCATATTTTTCAAGAGGTAGGGAAAGAGTGAAGGGAGAAAATTTGGAATGAAAATAAAATCAAATTAAATTTTTTTTTGCTTTTTTTTTTTGTTGGAAGGCAATTGGGGTTAAGCAACTTGCCCAAGGTCACACAGCTAGTTTTGTGTTAAGTGTCTGAGGCTGAATTTGAACTCAGGTCCTCCTGACTCCAGGGCCAGTTCTCTATTCACTGCACCACCTTGCTGCCCCCACAAATTGAATTTTAAAAAAATAAAGGGAAGAAACAAAATCTATCCTCCATGTTTAATAATTTTGCTTATGACCAATCCCTGCCTGAGTCTACTTTCCTTCTTATCCCCTCTCTCCCCTTTCTGTTGCATAGTTTCCCTTTTGAATGAAATGCATGTTTGCATTCAGTTCTGTGTGTCCATGTATGTATTCAAAGAACAGTTCCTTTGACCACTTCAGATGGAAGACAGGTATAATTACCACTTGATCTCTCTACCAATTCCTCTTTATTTTTACAGACTTCTATTAATTATGTGACAATTTCCCCTACTTGTCCCCTTCTCTGACCTTAGTTTATAACTTTTTCCTTCCCTTCCCTTTCTTCTTTTAAGATCATCAAAACGTAACACTACTAGTCCCAAACCCTCAGCTTTATTGAACTTCCCATGCCTATATCCTGGCCCAGAGCTTTTGAGCGCTTAAGTTACCTGGCATTTCCTCACTGGGGCACTATGTGCTTCTACTTCATGGATTTGGGAATGATTACTCTCCATGGGATTTCTTGGCTGGAGAGCTCTAAGCTTGTCAGAGCTGAAGGACCTCTGAGTACTATGCTCACCTCAACCTGGTTCCCCTGGCAGTACTCCTTCCTGAGTTCTAATGGGATTATTAATGTTCCCTTTTGCTCATCTAGAATATATTAATGTACTTACTCTAGTTTCTCTATTTCTAAGTCATTATTCAGTCTAGTGCTCTTATTTTAATTTTTCAATAATATCTATATGTGCTTTTCTTTTCCTAGCTACTCCATTATCTTGAGTCAATTTTATTATGCTCTTGGTTGCAATTGGGGGTAGGGGAGGAATTAAAAATATATGTGGCTTTTTTCTATACTTGAAGCATCACTGCCTCCTTCAGATAATAACAACTGGGTATAATACATGTGTATACATACACATACATATATCTCTCAGTCTCCACAATATATGTGTGTGCATACATGTCTCCATGATGGTGTTGCCTCTAACACAGTTTTCCCCTATGAATTCTTATTTCATTTTGACTTCTTTTCCAGTCTTAGTTATCTTTAATGACATTTCTACCACCCTAAATAATTTACAATAAAAGTTTTTTTGCCGACTTTTTTATTTTTCCCCTGTTTGGTGACCTTCTTCAAAACCTCCTTAAATGCCATTGGGATGGCTTTGCTTAGTTGATTAAATTAAGAAGCTAACTTTAAACTGGTTTTATTCTTTACTGTTTCTCAGCCTTTTGAGAAGATTTACTGGTCATAATTATCTACCACCCTTCTTTGTCAGATTTTACAACTGAGTCTGTACTCTAATTCCATGTTACCTTTGGCAACCTTTTCTCTGGAAAGTAAATCCAATGTTTGCTGACTGAGCTATTTTCTGGGATTTTTTGGTCTTTTTGTTGTGTAATTAATTTACATTGGTTCAATTTCTTCATATAACCATTATAGTTGATGTTGACGCTATTTCTATTGCCCATTTCCCATTTCCATGTCCAATTAGTTATTTAAATTACTCCAAATTGAATTGTTTTAAATGTATGCCATATGGTTTTCTTATTTTTATGATTTTTTCTTGCTTCTTACTAACTTTGATATTTCCTCTGTCAAGTTGATGGACATGGACAGCTGCTTCGGTGATAATTTCCATAACACTAACAAGTCTTGTTCTGCCCATTAAATTGAATCACTTATATTTTTGTAGCGTTACTTAGTATTTACTATATCTGGTGCCTGCCAACTCTTTCTCAAAGTGTTCATGATATAACAAGACTTCAAAGGATCTTCAAGACAATCTACATGCCTTTGGTCTCTCTTATTCCCCCTTTTCCATATCTTTCTTTTCATTTTCACCTTTTTCATCTTTGAACTAAAGATCCCCAGATCATCAGAAAGAATATTGGTCTGAAAGCCAGGAAATATTGAATTGAATCCTGGCTCTAAGTCAACTGAACAAGTCCCATAGTCTCTCAGTTTCCTTATCAGTGAAAAAGGGATAATAATACTTGCATTACTTATCCCACAGGGTTAGAAACTCTAGGAAAAACATAAAAAACCATACTAATGTGGATTATAAAATGTTTGTTGAATTGAACTTAAATAGGATTTCCCCTGAACACTGATATTTCTGCCATGAGATGAAAGCAAAAATCTTTGAAAGATAACTTTAAATGATTTTCTTACTTACACTTTGGAATAGACTTTAGTTAGGTAGGCATTCTGACTGGCACAAGGGGACCAGTTAGGTGAGAATAACTGCCTTGTCCTTATTTAGGAAGACCATATGATCTCATGCTCAGGAGAGAGAACCAGAATGAGAGAGGGCAAATGATGGAGAAATGTCCAAAAGAGTAAGAACAGATTTAAGTATTGAGAAATCTTTACCAACATTGATCAGAAAGGAAATAAATCGTCTAAAAGAATCTAAACCAGGGTGTCTAGGTGGTGCCTTGAATAAAGCACCAGCCCTGGAGTCAGGAGGATCTGAGTCCAAATCCAGCCTCAGACACTTAACACAAAAAACTAGCTGTGTGACCTTGGGCAAGTCACTTAACCCCATTTGCCCTACCTCCCCCCTCCAAAAATAAAGCAAAAAAAAAAATCTAAACCAAGGTCCTTATTTTTCACCTATGTCTATATAATACCAACTCAATTACCTCAAAGGTGAAAAACTCAAATTACTTTTTTGGGGGATGGGAATTTTAGAGCAGGGTGAAAACATTTTCTATTTTCCTCTACCTGTTTTCTGTGTAACAATATACCTCACTGGCTCGGGAGACTCTCTCTCACATTGAGCTCTGGGGGGGGGGGGGAGGGGGAGGAGGGGCGTGGCAGGGCATTTCAATCCTAGGGAAAGTTTAGCCTCTAGATGAGACAGGTTCTTTCTCAATTGTTTCTGACTCTTTAGGTCCTAATCCCACCTCCTCCCTCCACCTAAGGAGGAAATTTACTTAAGTTTAGGTGTGGCTCATTAAATACTCATGGGTCAGAGGCCAGCACTTTCTTCCCTTCTCTTCAAAATTCTTGCATTCTTGCACCCAGTATATTGTAACTTTCTCATTTGACTGGGTTCCTGTAACATAGTTAAAATTCGCTGTTTGTGGAGTATGGACACTCTTCTCTCACCAATTGGTCCATGTTAGTATGGGCTGATCTTGCCCTCTGTACTAGCCCAATCTCCTCTGATTGCTAGGGACCTTTGGTAGGAACATGTCTATCCCAGGTTGCTCCTGGCATGCTTTCTCAATGGGACTGTGCCATTTGCAGGGGACTGCAAACATTCTGCCCTCTTTAGCTGTGAGTAATAAACCTCTTCTTCCAAATTCTTCAGTGTTTGGCGTGTCCTTCCAATCTGAGCTCCTTTCAAATACTCATGTCTAAAGTCTTCATAAAAGTGAGGAAACAGGTACTCAATGTACAAAGTAGATCAGGTGGAGTACAGCTAATTAATTTATTTCCTTCACACAAAAGCAATGCTTAAACACACATTGAAAAAGCCCTGAAGTATGATACGGGACCTATAGTTCTGAAATATTCTTCTAGAAGGCTGGAAACAATAAAAGTGAAAACAATGAAATAGAACATTCAGAGGGATGGATGAACAGGCATTTCCCTTTCACCTAGATTCTCTACTATCTGAACAGTTCCCTTATGGTCCTTTACTTCTAGCCAAGGAATAGGCTCATATTGTTGTTCTTGGTCATCTTCTTCTCTAAGAAGTTGCTTTAAGCAGTACCCCTCAGTGCAATCTGAAACAACTTAGGGTTCAAGAGCTCTTGACCTCTCAAACTTGTGAGGTTGTCACCTTGGCTGGAAATATCCATATTGGTTTGGCTATTTGGTCACTCAAAGTCAAATAAAGAAACACAAAGCAGAAAAGGCAGCCAGGACCTTGAAATCCAACTAAGGTTCACCTAGATAAGCAGCTAAAGGCAGGTAGGTAGAACAATGGATAGAGCACCAGGCCTAGAGTCTGCAAGACCAGAGTTCAAATGTGACCTTAGATACTTACTAGCTGACCCTGGACAAGTGTTATGGGAATCTGAAGATCTTCCCTGCCCCTAGGCCCTCTGCTAAAGTGGCTACGTGACTCTGAGGACCCTTGGATATTTGAAAGTATACTCTGTTCCCTAATAGGCTGAATGTGGTCATGTGGAGCCTGTGGCGCCAG